>PVLA01003677.1:0-203677 GCA_004027455.1 Hydrochoerus hydrochaeris | reverse complement strand
TTGAGCTTTGGTAGTTCATATGTTTCTAGAAATCTGTCCATTTCCTCTGTGTTTTCCACTCTATGTGAGTAGAGATTTTCAAAGTAGGTATTCATGATCTTTTGAATTTCCATGGGATCTGTAGTAATTTCTCCCTTTTCAGTTCTTATTGCATGAATTTGGGTTTTTTCTTTCTTTCTCTTGATAAGGTTAGTTAGGGGTTTGCCAATTTTGTTTATTCTCTCAAAGAACCAGCTTTTTGATTCATTAATTCTTTGTATTGTTTTTTTTTGGTTTCAATTGCACTGATTTCTGCTCTAATCTTTACAATTTCCTCTCTTCTATGAGCTTTGGGTTTAGCTTGCTCTTCTTTTTTAGAAGCTTGAGATGGAGCATTAGGTTGTTTATTTATGCTTGTTCTGTTTTCTTGATATGACAATTTATTGCTATATATTTCCCTCTTAAGACTGCTTTCATTGCATCCCACAGATTACAGTATGTTGTTTCTATATTTTCATTGAATTGTAGGTATTGTTTTATTTCTTCAATTTCATCTGTAGCCCATTGGTTGTTCAAAAGGCTGTTATATAATTTCCATGTATTTATGCAGGTTTTACAATTTCTTTTGCCATTAATTTCCAATTTCAGTGCACTGTTGTCAGATATTATGCATGGTATGATTTCAATACCTTTGCATTTACTTAAGAATGTTTTATGGGATAATATATGGTCTATTTTGGAGAATGTCCCATGTGCAGCTGAGAAGAATGTGCATTCTGATGTGGTTGGGTGGAACACTCTGTAAATGTCTACTAAGTCCAATTGTTCACAGGTATGATTCAGTTCTGTTATTTCTTTGCTGACTTTTTGTCTAGTTGATCTATCTCTTTGTGACAATGGGCTGTTAAGATCTGCTGTTATAATTGTGTCCTTGTGTATTTGGTTTTTCATGTCCAATAGTATCTGTCTTATATAGTTGGGTGCTCCTGTATTTGGCAAATATATATTTATAATTGTTAGTTCTTCCTCTTGAATTTTTCCACTAAAAAGTATGTAGTGACCTTCTCTATCTCTTTTAGTCATTTTTGGTTTGAAGTTTACATTGTCTGCAAATAGGATAGCTACCCCTGCTTTTTTCTGGGTTCCTGTTGCATGGAATACTGTTTTCCATTCTTCGACTTTTAATCTATGAGTTTCCTTTTGGGTCAGATGTGTTTCTTGTATACAGCATATTGTGGGATCCTGTTTCTTGATCCATTCTTTCAGGGTATTTCTTTTTATAGGTGAATTGAGGCCATTTATATTTATGGATATCACTGATATGTACTGGCTCGACTTTGCCATATTATGTTCCAGTTGTTTCTTTCTGCTTTTCCTCTTATTTAATTGCTTATCCTACCTGGTGGTTTCTTTCTGTTGTTTTGGGGATTGTGGTCATTTTTATCTCTGTCTACTATGTCTTTCAGTACTCTTTCTAGGGTTGGTTTGGTGGACATGAATTTCTTCAGTTGTTCTTTGTCATGGAAGTATTTTGTTTCTCCATTAAATTTGAATGAAAGTTTTGCTGGGTACATCAGTCTGGGTTGAAGGTTGTTTTCTTTCAGGGCTTGAAATACCTCAGTCCAAGCTCTTCTTGACTTGAAGGTATGTGCTTAAAAGTCTGCTGTGATTGTAATGGGCTTTCCTTGGTGGGTGAGTTGTGTCTTTTCCCTGACAGCTTTTAATATTTTGTTTTTATGCTGTATGTCTGAGAATTATTATTTGTCTGGGTGTGGATTTATGTGGACTGTGACTGTTTGGTGTTCTATATGCCTCACTTATCTGCATATCAGATTCTTTCCCCATGTTTGGAAAATTTTCTGCTATTATTTCTGTAAATACTTTACGTATGTCATTTGCCTGGACTCCTGTATCCTCGCTAATGCCCATTATTCTTATATTGTTGCTCTTGGCATCATCATGAAGCTTCTGGATTGTCATTTAATGCTGCCTTGTTATTTTTAAAAGTTCTATCCTTTCCTGATCACTAACTGTGATCCTGTCCTCAAGGTCCGAAATCCTACCCTCAGCTTCCTTTAGGTGGTTTTGCATGCTTTCAATAGAATTTTTTGTTTCTTGGATGTCTCTTTGAGTTTGTTTCATGAATTCTGCTTGTTTTCTATATTGTTCATTCAAAGTTTCAATCAGTTTCCCATGCTCATATACTGTTTTCTCTAGTTCTTCTTTAGCTGCATTCAACAACTCCTTTACTAAAGTTGTTATTACTATCTTTACATGGGAAACTACTTCTAATTTGATTTCCTGTATAGCCTGATGCAGTTGTTTTTTTATTTCACTGGCTATCTTTTCAGAGATTCCTGGTGTGTTACTTTTGGGGTCCTCTATTTCAATGTCTCCTTTCCTTGCTTCTGCTGAATTATATGTTTGAGACTGCATTTTGCTTTTCCATTTTGTCATTTTCACTCTGCATGGTGTTTTCTATGTGTAGGAGGGGATCACACACACTCTTTTCAGACACACCAAAGTCTTACAGTTAGTTGGAGGGGGTTGTACTACTGGCCCTATTTATCCCCTGTACACCTCTATTTTAGGGGTATACTCACCACACTGATACAGTCAATCCACTGTAGTCCAAGGTTTTCCACCTGGGAGCAAAGTTCCAAATTTTCTCACACTACCTGGAGCCTGCTGAGATCTTCTGATGTTCCAGGTGTGAGGGCGGGCCCAGCTGAAGCAGTCCAGGGCAGTTTTCAGTCTTGGGCGGGCCTCCTCCATGTTCCCGGTGGCAGGGCAGGCCCAGAGTGGAGGTTCTAGGCAGCCTATGCCCGATGAAGGCTTCTGCTAAGCTCCTGGTGGTAGGGCGGGCCCAAGGTGGAGGTTCCAGGCAGCTTACCCCTGATGCAGGCTTCCCCTGAGTTCCTGGTGGCAGGGTGGGCCCACGGTGGAGGTTCCGGGCAGCTTATCCCTGATGCAGGCTTCCCCTGAGTTCCTGGTGGCAGGGCGGGCCCACAGTGGAGGTTCTGGGCAGCCTATGCCTGAGGCGGGCTTCTGCTGAGTTCCTTGGGGGTCATTCTTATGTTCTCTAAACTACTTCACATCCACGAGAAAACAAAATCCAATTGTTTTTTGTTTGTTTGTTTGTTTGTTTGTTTAGGACTGGGGGAACTCAGCCCAGGGCCTTTGCATTGAGCTTCATTCCCAGCTGCTTTTATTTTAGCTAAATTACTAAATTGCCCAGGCTCCTGCCTCAGTTGCCTACAGTACTTGGATTGACCCAGCTAGAAATGTTTTTCTTGAAATAACAATAGCTTGTAGCTTACCTTCTTTCCAAGGGCATAGCAGCCTGCAGCAGTTTCTAAAAATAAACTTTTCTGATACAGGTCACTAAGCAGGAATGGCCTCCTTGTCACTCTGCAGCATTTTACATCTGATACCTTTAATGCTGACCTAAGATGGTGTGAGGACCAGCATCACCCTGTGGGCACCCTCTGTAAAAGGCCACCTGGAGCAGCAGCTGGTGACCATGCCTCAGGATCCCTCCCGAAGCCTTCAACCTTTCCTTCACCATCCCTCACCCTTCTGGCTCTGTCTTAAACTCAGGGGCAAAGGTCAGAAACTCCATGTCACCCAAGAGATACTAATGAACAGAAAAGTAAGTTCATGTTCAGGCATCAAAGACCCACAGTGTTAAATTTTGCTTTATTGAACATATCTTGTGTTTGTCCTGTCTGCAAACCTGTGGGCTTACAAGGGCTTGTCTGGTTGGAAATTGAATTTGGGGACCTTCCAGTAAGATATCAAGAAAAGTCTCCTTATTTTTTCTGTTTTCAAAACAGCCCTGCAATATGTAGAGGCCTTTTCTTTTTGTATAATAATATATCTGGGTCCTGGCTCCTGAATGCACAAACTATGTGGGTTGTGTTAGAGTTGTAATTTCTTAGAGTTAACATTCTAAATTTAAGGATGTGTGACCAAAAAACAGGGGCACTTGACATTGCATATACAGGAGGTGACTGACCCGGACCCTGGGTGTTCATATCCATAGAATTCATAGTAGGTTATGAAGAAGTGTATTAATTTGAGTAAACTTAGAGTGCTACTTGCTGAAATCAGTTTTGATTTGTGCATTAGCCTATAATCTTTAAACTAATAATTCTAATAAACTTAAAAATATGAGCTTTGGGGGTTTTTAAAAATTTTTATTTAAAGAGGGAAGCAAAACAGAAAAAAGGGTAGAACCAATACAAAATTTCAAAAAAAAAATAAACAGTAAGAAATCACTGTTTGATACATTACATATTGTTTTCTTGGATATAGTTGTGCAAGTTACAAAATTAAAGCATACAAAGTAGACATTCGAATAGTGAGGCTGCAAACAGTTCTGTTCACCGATCCAACAAAAACTTAGTAGCATGGTTATCAATCCTACACACTTAAGTATACATACAGTTAGAGCTTTGGGGATCTTAAGTACATTCATCTTCTCATTTTATCTCACAAGAACTTCTGGAAATAGGTCCTATTATTACTCAGTTTTATAGATGAGAAGTAGCTGATCATGAAGGCAGGGTGGCTGAGGGGACACATCTGACTTACTTGGTATGTTCAACCGATCCGGTTTTCTGTGATCACATAAACCTAGACAGCAGTTTCTTGGCCTCTAGGTGACCAAGGTTGGGCTCTCATTTGATTTGCTTCATGACAGCACACACTGGTGTCCTTTGTCTTCCTGGCAGCACTGATTGGCATTCCCTTCAATACATTCACCTGGCCATCTCATCTCACTTGTTCAATGGGAGCAAGTCCACACGCCAGTGAAAACAAATGGGGAAAACAGCATGGCAGAGGGGAGACATGGCAGGGCTCTGGGGTTTACTGTGACACAAGCAAAGGCTTATCATTTTCTACCACACCCTATTCAGAACCAAACCAAACCAGTTTGTTCTGTAATTTTATAAGTGATTGAAATATTAAAATAATATTAAAATGTCAGACTATTCATTGTTTTCTTAGAGAACATTGTAGAATTCCAGTGAGATTTTGTCATTTCACTCTCAGATACTGTAGTCGATGCTTGTTAAAGGATGGAGAGCATCAGAAGGAGCCTTGCTGACTCTCCCACATGGGCCTGGAAGTCTCTGTCCCTGTAGGGTGAGCTCTGCTCATGCCAGACTCAGCTTCTAGAGCTGATGGGTCTCTAGAGTGCCCTGTGCCAGTGCCCTGATGAAGCACTGACTGTGCCCAGCTGTGGTGAGGGACAAGAGACAGATCACATGTCCCAGCATGAGTCTTATGTATGCTAGGCGAGCTGCATCCTGGCCTTTAAAAATGATTTGAGCAAGATGCACAGAAGGATTGAGGTTTACACACACCAAGTTCACAATTAAAGTTAGTCAGTTTTAGTTGGGAGTGGTGCTGCATGCCAGTAATCCCAGTACCCCAGGAGGCCGAGGCAAGAAGTTTACAATTTTGACCCCAGCCTGGGTAATTTAGTGACTGAGTGAGATGCTGTCACAAAATAAAAAGCACTGCATATATAGCTCAGTTTGAAGGGTCTCCCTTTTTTCTCAGAAACATTATCCTGAGGACAAAGGGCAAACCTCCTTACCTGTCTAGTATCCCAGAAGCAGGCTGGCCAGCTACCTTTCTAATCTCCAACCAAATGTCTGGACTAGCTTTTCCAGGAGTAGCCTGGTGAATAGATTCTAATACCAAACCACAGAAGGGAATGGTGTGCCTTTCCCTTTTTGACCTCCCTGATGCCCTTCTTTAATGAGCACTTGTGACATGTTTACTGGGTGACTGAAAAGCCCACATCCTGTGCTGTCTTCCTGCCTGTGTGTATCGTGTGTCATGTTTCTTTTCAAGTCACATGGCCTTGCTAGCCCCACTGTGTTGAACTGTATGCTGCAGCACAAGATGTAGGATTAGGAAAAGGAAAGGAAAAAATGTTCTCTTTCTGCTCACTTTATGATTCGAAGCAGGCTTTATTATACCAAATTATCATCAGGCTAATTGCTTGACAACCTCTACTGTTACTGCTGGCTAGCACCGTTTGGCTGATCTACTCTGCCGTTTGGCTGATCTACTCTGCTGATAGTGGTGGAAGAGGTGGGGCATATTCGCACCGTGGAGAATCCTGCTACCCAGAGAAATGCCCGAAGCATCAAACAACCAATCCCACATGCACAGAAATGTTTAAGGGCATGTATTCTTAAACCAGTCCACCTGGTTTTGAGTACTTAATACCACTTGTTAGTTCTGTGGCTGGGGAAAGTTTTTCATCTCTCTGGTGCCTAACATTCTTCAACTGAAATGGGTATAATAGTAGCATTTCTCTAGTAGGATTGTTGAAAGGGTTAAAACACCGTATCTATAAGTACTTGGTATCCTGCTTGGTAACTAGTGAGCACCCTGCTAAGTAACTAGGTACATATTCACAGATTGATGTAAGTGATGTATGCTGCTATTTTTATGCCTTATTCTTTCTATTAGTTGTGTAGTGTTCTTAGAGATTAAAATGAGCTGTTAGTAGTGCTGTTATTTTTTTTCTTCAGAATTTTTTTCATCACAAAGGCTGAGTTTTGAACATAAATGTAATTCCTTTACTCTTATTTTTAGCATCGAATGGTAATTTGAAATCAGTTAATTGAGTTGAATACCTTTAACTACTGCCTTCTGACCTCTAACATCCTACCAAGGAGGTACTTTGGTTTTTCCCAAAGAATGAGCAAATGTGAAAAAAGAGAAAAAAGAACAAGGGTGATCTGATTACTTTCTGTCAGAAGAATAGAGGCAGAATTAAGTTGAAAAGTGTTACCTGTCGTCAGTAACGTCAACAGTGGAAAAATATCATGCCTTTTGATTTCTGTATCCTGTGTAGCTTATGTCCTACAATTATTGAACAGGAAAGGTATTGTGGAATGATACTTTGGACTTCACTGAAATCTTTTATGACACCAAGCATTATCTTGGCATTATCTCCCCAACCTTGTTCACGTCAAGGTGCTGTCAGATTGGCATAAAACATGTCCACCCAGGTGTAAAGTGAGCTGGGCTCAGCGGCTGTGTGTCCGATTCCCTTAGAGCAGCCTCAAAAATCTGATTACTTTGGACACTCAAGTTCTTCAACAAACACAATTTCCCGAGACATGAAATGAAAATGGGCCAGGATGGAGAAACTGAGTTGATTTGGTTTCTCTCTTGGCTCATTGCTCAATTTTCTTTCTGTCTGGAGCTTGGTTATGGGAATTTGTGACATTGGGCTAAACTAATCTTGAACCCTGAAAAAATTTACTACTTGACACCTTTGCCCGCCTCACACGTCACCATCACCTTAGCTGCTGTCACCATCCTACGGTCAGGATCTGCTCTGCAATACCTCTTCCCTCTGAAGATGCAGTGAGGTATGTGGAATACCAGCTCTGCTTGAATCTTTTGCCTGATTTTATGAAGTTTAATTTATTTGTTAGGAAACCTGGTATTTGTCAGCCTTTGCTGTAGGGACTGAGCCACCATCAAAAGCAAACATTTTGTCCTCATGGAGCTGACATTCCTATGAGCAGGGGCAATAAACAATATACACCATACATAAATGTCATTGGTACAGGGTGTTGGGAGTTTGTGAGTGCTCTGGGATCATAAAAGCCAATCAGAGGCCACAAGGCCATTTCTGATCCTCCATTCATAAAATCCCTTACATTCTTCCTAGCAGTCTTAAGGATAAGCTTCTAATTTGAAAAACCTACTCCAGAAAGCTCTTTGAGCTTTGAGAGTGTACCATAAAAATACAAGCCCTGGTAAGTAAGTGCCTGACAAACATCCAAATCTACCCCACACAGGCAATCAGCCCATCTTCCAACTCCTAGAGAAGAGTGTAGTTGCTATGGGTGAACGCAAAGGAATTGAAAGTGAGTGCAGAGACCATTCTTAGTTTGTGCGGGCATTCCCAGCAAAGACCCCTTCTCTAATCCCAAACAGGTATCTTGTGAGTGCATGTGTAGATCATTAAGGAAAAACACCAGCACAAATCTGGCATTCTGAAATCAAGGCTATTCATCTGGGGCTGTAACCATCAGCAGTGTAACCTAAAACTCTTCTCTCTGTGGGTTTGTTTTTTTAACAGGCAATCAAAAGAAAAACAGGATGTTCCAAAGTAGATGAACTAGAAGCTTTTAGAAGAAAAACAATATCAAAATATACTATCATATACCTCCTTAAAAATTCATCTGGTATACTCCTTTTTATCCCCTTATCTTTCACTAACGAATATTATGATGGGAAGAAATTTAGTGACATTCTGGACCAGGTCCTTCTCCAAGGATAAGGAATAGAGTATAACATAATATGTGACTCGTTCAATGTCAGTTAGTGGCAGAACCAGAAGGGAGAGGTTGGTTTGAGGGTTCCACAGTGCTGCTTCCAGATCAGAACATCATACTCTTCAGTCCTCTACACCTGATTCCCAGAGAAGCTCGGCAGGTAGCAAATGAGAAGCCAGGATGTTTGTGAAAGCATTCCTGATGCTGAATAGAATTCTGAAGTAAAGAAAGCAAGAAATGGGAAATGGGGTTCAAGGTAGAGTTTTTCCTGGCAGTGGGCAGTAGAAAAGCAGGAAGTGTTGTGTGGATGGTCTCTCTTCTAAATGAGGTGGGGGTCATGTCCATTCCAGTGGAAAGAACTTCCCCCATACCAAAGTGGTCTGTACTGATTGTGAAGGGCATCTGTATTAGTCCATTTTCCACTGCTGTAACAAAGTATGGGAGACTTGGTACTTTATATACTAAAGAGCTTTAACTTAGCTGACAGTTTTGGAGATGAAAATCCAAATCATGTGGTACCAGCTCTGGTGAGGGCCTCCCTAGCTAAGTTAAATCACATCAGTAGCTTTCATGGTGAGGCAGAAAACCAGAGAATAGGAATGGGCCAGGCCTACCCTTTTCTAACAACCTTCTCTCAAGAACTGACCAGGTCCCATGAGAACTACATGGGTAACAGCCCTGGTGGCCCAATCACTTCACTTTAGGCTCTATTTATTAAAATAAGTCTCCTAATATCACCATACTTCCAACACATGACCCTTTGGAGATACATTCAAACTATACCCAAACCATAGTGGTTTTGCTTCTAGACTTGAGGACCCTAGAATTTACTCTCCCTCTGCCCATGAGTGTCTGCCTGGCCACTAAGGGTGATAGGGACACACAGTATGCTGTCTCAGTCAAGGTCATGATGATGGAGAAATCGATCATCCAGCCTGCATCACCATTGTTCCACAACATCTGAACTTTTCCCATGGGCAAGGCACCAGTGCCTTTGGTTTCCCATTGGATGGGGATTCATTTCAGAGAAGAAAATACTGAGGCCTGGAAGAATTCAGCCAATTGAATGGAATCATAAAATGTATGTCACAGCCTCCAACATCAAGGCTGGTGGATCAAAGTGAAGTTTTGGGTCAAATCTCAAAGTGAATGACTGGGTATTCATTCCAGCTCTGTGGTGTGCTATCTGTGGAGTGTTTGACAAGTTACTCTTAACTGTTTCAAGCCTAAGTTCTCATATCTATAAAGTTGGAGCAGTAATTGTGAAATTAACTTGATCGAATAGTGGTGATGATTAGAGAATATAACATTAACTACAGACATATAGTAATCACTAGTTACAGAGTGGTGAAATATAAATTAAACCACATTGAATTGTATTACAGTGGGACAAAAACTATCAAATACCAGCAATTTCATATGGTTTAACCTAATTTTACCAATAGGAATCTATTCATTGTGAATGTCACAATGGCTCCCTTATTCATTTCATAATTTGTGAAAGGACAGGTGATTGAATTGCTTCCATATAATTTTAATTTCTCTTTAGCTTACCTGCTTGTTTTAGCTTCCTTAAAGAATCACACTGAGATTTATTTGTGTCACATAGTACCCATGCAGACATATGTGATATGTATAGTTCCTGGAGCCAGTAATCTGTCCAGGGTGTTGTTCCAGAGAATTTGTAGATTTCAAATGAGCCTAGGCTGGACAGAGCTGGACTCTGAGGAACTCACTGGTGACATAAAGAGGGAGTTGACTCCACTCCTCTGAACTTCTGGGAATGTTCTGCTGTTTGAGGGAATGGCATTCCCACACTAAATGGCTGGGTCGGATAAACAAATGTGAAGCATAACCATTTGTCATTCTGCAGGGTGGAGATGGGATCTTGGTCAGCAGCAGGAGGTTGTTACATTTGACAAATTCAACATGAATTGTTTATCTCTGCTGCTCTTGAACTCTGGCCTATTGGAAGTAGCTGTATGGTGGAAGAAGATGCATTTGGGGAGGTTGTAGAGTAGAGGAGGAAAACACAAGAGTGGGATGAGAACTTTGCCTTTCTCAAAAGAAAGAAAGCTGCTTTTGAAAGAATACTTCTGCCATGCAGAATCTAATGGAAGATTCTCTTCTGCTGATGGATAAATCTGTACCCCACCCTAACCACTGTTCCCAGCCCACATGTGGATAGGTCTGATTTCTCCTTAGACTTCACTTGAAAGAGATATAAATAGCTATGGAATTCAAGTGCACCATTCTGGAGAAATGGCCTTTTTAGTTAGCATAGAAGCAGTCTTTGAAATTGGTCTCACCTTTGAAATGTACTGATGTCTTCAAGATGCTTTAGGGTTTCTTGGTGTCTGGTGTGGTAACAACTACCGTGTATAGAGTACAATGACCCTGTGACTTTAGAGTTCTGTCTTATGTGTGTGTGTGCATGCATGTGTTTTTGCTTCCTTCCCACACCTAAAAAAATCTGCAAATCTCGTTAAGATTCTTTTGCAAAGGAATTTAGAAATGATCGGTGGATCCTGTGATTTGTTTTTTCCCACCACAGCAGCCCTTGCCTGATGAAAATGCATTTACATCCTACACACTCAGACACACTTGGAGCCCCATTTTCTTTCTGTGTGCCCTGTTCCTTTTCTCGCTCTGTCTTTGTGTCTGTGGTTACTATTAAGCTGACCCCTACAGTCTGGGGCAAATACCAAGCTTGAATCAAGCACTGCTTATCCATACAGCTGCAGAGGATTGCTGTTTCAGCGACTCCGATGATAGATGTAAGTAAAGTTCCTTTAGCTCTTTGGGAAGCCTGTAATGGTCCTGTCCACAAAGGTGCTTTGCACTCCATTTTACTGAAGTTTAGAATACAGGGTTTTGTTTTATTTTTTTCTAAGCAGCCTCTTTACAATATTGAATTTCATTGCTGGGAATCGCAACTGTAAAAAAAAAAAAATCTTTATATTTGCATCTCCTTCGCCTTCTCCCAGTTTCTATAAGATGCTTTGCAGAAACCATCACTCATTAAAAATTGAACTTAATCTGCAGCTGAGATGCCTGCATGGAGACCGACAAGGAGGGAGAGGAGCAGCTGAAGAGGCACGGGGTGGCTGCCGGCTCAGTAAAGGATTCTCCTTTACCTCCTCTTTAACTGTCGCTGAAGCTCGTGGATTGCTTGTGAGTCAGAGGACCCCAGAGCCACCAGGTTGCGCAGGGCAGGAGGGTGCCTGCACAACCTCACAAGCTTTCTTCACCACAGCTGACAGACAGCCTTTTAGGGCAGTCAGTGGAGGGGTAGAAACTGGTTCTCGGCCTCTGCCGGCCGGCTGGCTGAACAAACTTCCCGGTACCTGGGGGCCGCTCCTGTCAGGCCGGCAGCCTGAGATTGGCTGGTGAGAGGGCGAGAACTGGAACTGCCTTTCGGACTTGGCTAATCAGAGGTGCCTGGGCGGTGACAGACACCTGTGTCTTAGCTCTGGCCTTCCTGGAGCTGCCCCGGGATTCTTTCTGCGCCAGATTCTGTGCCTCTGGGTCACCTCCCCCTGAGCACTGAGCCCCTTCGCGGGCCAGCTTGGCCCAATATGTCTCGCTGGGCAGAAAGGACCAGCAAATAACTGAGGACAGTGAGAACTGGAGTGTAGACCTCTGCAAGGTGAGTTCATTTTAAACTAGTTATTTCTCGATGGTGTTATTTCTACCTTTATCTTGGAGAAATGCCAGCATTGGGAGGAAAAACTGAAGAAAGGCAGGGAACTTGCAGAGTGTAGGCTTTAATGCTGAAACCACCAAGTTATCCAGCTAGTGGCCCATAGCATCAAAATGAGTAAATGCAGGTGTAAAGCGGGCAGAGGGACTTGGTTTGCTCCTGTACCCCTGAGTGCACTCCATACCTTCTTGCACTCCTCATTTGCTGAAGTCCCCAGCAATGATAAAATAACTCTTCGTCAGGCTGAACGTCGTGACTCCCTCAAATTGTTCTGCCCCGTGACTTACATCCAGTTTTGATTAAATCTAATTTTTAAACACTTTTTCTCTTGAGATACGAAAGCAGCTTTTCTGTTTCAGACTTGTCCAACCTAGATGAGTTAGTGAATTCACTTTGCCAAGGAGTTTTGATTGTCCTGGTTTACTCCCTTTGCCCAAGCTCGCTTTCAATCAGCTGCATACATTAAGATGCTTAAGAAGGTTAAGCTGTGATTCTGATTAAGTTTACTTTCTACTGATTTTATTTTACTTATAAAATCAACTAACAAATGCTTCAAGAACTACCCTATCTTCCAGTGTGGATTGCTGTTAGGATACTTGTTATTTGAGGATTTAGTAATCAAAGATCTGTAAAAAGGTTAAATGGTTTGCAAGTAGTGTTTTCACTCAGGCTGTTTTGTTGTGACATGGAGAAAGTAATTTTCCCCTGGATTTTAATTTTTAAAATATGAAAACACTTTATAAATTGGGGAAATTCTCTTTATAAATCCAAATAGGTTCTAAAAGGACCTTTCTCATCTTACTAATTTCAAAAGGAACATATTTACCAGGTGCTAATGATTCTAGTCAAGGAGTAATCAGCAATAGGGAAAACAGATAAGGTGTCAAAAAGCTCTGGCTGGAAATCTCTGTTGGTCATACTGCAAGATGTCTTTTTCTTCCTCTTTACAGTTGCTCTACTTGAAAATTTCCATCTATTTCAGCTGTCAGCTAATGTGTCTTTATAAAACCAATTTCCTATAATATCAACACATGAGTAGTGCTGAATACAAATACTAAAAATGACTGCTTTGGTAAATAAAAACTCCAGAAATGAAATGTGATCATCACACAAGTATTCAGCAATCATTTTAGGTATCATTTGAGTGTAAATAGTACATATACGGTTGGTGATGATTTAAATATATAGATTGGTATGTAAATAGGAAAATAAAGCAAAATGAATTTATGAATGTTAACAGAGTTAAAAAGAAATGACCTTTGAAAGCTAAGTAGATATTGAATATTAGCATTGATTTGTATTTCAAATTTCTACCCTTAGGAATTACAATCTAGAGAATATAAAAATCGAGGATGATTTCCTGGGTTGAAAAGGTGTCATTTTTATATGAGAAGACTTAAATACAACTGTACCTCTCATTGCTATCTTTTATAAAAACTTGTTGTCTGTAAAAAGCCCAGTATTATTAAAATGTGCAGAGAAGACAAGAAAGGTAGTTGGAAAACATTATCTCTACTTAAAAAATAAAGGAAGTCATGGTAACATCCTCCCTTCCCAGTTCATATTAAGAATAAAGAATGTGCATATCTGCAGGGTACCAGGAGACCCTGTAGGTGTAACTCAACACAGTCATTAGGAAGTAGGAGAGATGATAGGTATTTCATTCCAAGAAAAGTGTCAGTAGAGTCAGATTGGAGAGCAGGAGCATTAAGTATGTTTAAACTTACTGTTTCCCCAGTGACCATTTTTGAAACCTCCTTCCTGGAACAGTGGGTTGCCTGCCAGCTGTGTGCTGTGCAGTGGCGTCCCCATCTGTAAGGTGGGGATTGCAGAGCTTAGCAGCCTCTTCCCCTTGCCCACACACTGTGGGTGCAATGGGTTCAGCTCTGCAATGAGAGGTAATGTCAACCACCTCTCCCTCCTGAGCCAGGAGCCTGGGGAGCTCGGAGTTGCCCAGTGCCCAGCTATAGCCACAGGCAAGAGAGGAGCGTGCTGAGGCTCAGTGGCCCTAGACCTGGGAACTGAGTGGAGTCCTCACCACCATCAGTTACACACACACACACACACACACACACACACACACACACACACACAGGGCTGCATGAAAATGCCGCTCATTGGTAGTGAAAAGTGGGTACTTCTTGGTAGGCTAGACCTCTGAAACCATGTTTTTAAAATAAGGAACAAAAGCCATTGCGAATTAAATGGTCACCTTTTGAGACAAGTGGGAAGCTATGCCTCAGAACAGCTGGGAGGTTTGGGAAGGCAAGAACCTAAGTGATGTTGAGTCCTTTTGTCTCTGAATTGCACAGTGTTTTAATTCAAAAATAAAAGTGGCAGCACAGAATTTGTGACATATCTTCTATTCTTATCCAGAGAAAAGTGGTCCAGGAAAGTATATGCCATCCTGGCAGGAGGGTGCTGCTGGTCCCTAGGCAACTAGGTAAGTCCTGGCAGCAGCAGGCATATAAGGAGGACTTTGCTTCTGAGCCCCAGGCCTGGCTTTAAAGCAGAAACTCTTGGGGTGACTCTAAATGAGCCCCACCTTGAACAGCTATGGCCATTTAAAGTCATTTATTTGTTTGTTTATTTATTTAATTTAAACAAAGTACCAAAACACAGGGAGCAATGAAGCTACTAGGAGCCCCTGACCAGCAGAACCTGTCTTGTCCCACTGGTGACCAGACCTGCAGTGGGTGTCACACACCAGGCAAGGTGGATGCATGCTCCAACACCACCCTCATCTTTCCCTTCACAGCAAAGGGGAGTCAGTGACCTTATATTTATGCTATGGTTTCTTGTTATGGTTTATTAATCATATTTCACTTATTCCTCTTTCTGATGCTGTATACATCAGTATCATTGTCCTACTTTGAAAGAGAGAAAAAAGGCATGAAGCAAACTTATTTGTCCAACAGTACCAAGAAAGTTAGAGAGGAGTTAGCAACCTATGTCACTCAGTACCCCTTCTGTTTCTGTCTAGTCAAGGGGAAAGTCAGGAATCCTTACACCTTCCCCAGGCTGAGTATTAAAATTGCTCCTGGCTGAGGGTGCTGGCTCTCTTGATCACTCTGCACTGGGAGGGAGGGGGACAGACAAATGTATCAGGCCAAGTGTGGCCTGGATTCGATTGGACGTGCGCACACGTGTGTGCCATCTAATCACCTGAATGGTCCAGAAGCCTGGTAGTTGATTGGTAACGTTTGCTGGGACCCTTAATTGGGAAAGGCAGTTGGGGGAGACATTGCCTTTCCCTGGAGATCCCTGATCCACTCATTTTGACAGATTTTAAGCCTGGCCCCTTGACAGGGAGGCCAGCCCAGGAGCAGCGGGTAAGCCAGTCTGGAGGTGAAGCATTTCAGGAATGTTAATGGTATGCCTGAGTGAGGGCTCCAGCGCTGTCACTGTGCCTGAGAACTATTCCTGTGGCCATCTGTTGTGGCCCAGAAAGTCTCATAGCAACAGCGACTCAAGAATGGAGCACCCCTGGCCCTGCTTTTTTTTTTTTCCTTTAATTAAAATTAACTAACACAAAACCAAAAACTGCTCCATTGCCCAAGAAGAATCAGAACAGGATTCAGATTCTTTCTACAGAATGACAAGCTTTTAAGGAAGAAAAGCCCCCATATCCTTAATTCTTGTTCTTTAAATGAGCAATTTGTATGTGGTGTTGAAGTCTCACTTTTTTTCCATCCTCCACAGGGTAGAAATCGTTTCCTTTTGGAAAAAAGAATGGAGGTAAAAACAAGTTTCCAGTGCCATGGGCAAAATAATTGGCAAAAATATGGTTAAGAAAAATGTGGTCAGAGTCGTAAGATTTTCCTGGTATTTGTTTCTCTTAGTGAACTGTCAGCAGCTCTGTTTTTTTCCTCTGTGATAATGTGAGCTTTATAAGGCTGGGTGTTTATTTAGTGAAATGAATGTCAGACAAGGACACTAATTCTATTGTGAAGATCTATTTCCTCCAGTAGGAATCTCTTGGATCTAGTGAACAGCAGACCTCTGCAAAAGAAAGAAGAAAGGAAGTAAGATTTGTAATTTTTTATTTTTAATGGATGAGGCATTAATAGCCATTTACAAAAAATAGGTTATTTCTCAGGATAGAAAACACTGTAAAATTTCAAAACCACTTGAAGCCAGGGCAGGCAACCCAGATGGAGACTAAAGAATTAGATTTCACTTCCCATTCTGCCTCTTGCAGGACTATTTTAGGAAGGAAGATGTACAAGTCTCAGAGGGCAAATCCTCACCTGCAAGCTGAATTTCTGCCTTATCGCCAAGGTTAAATACAGTCACATGAAAGGACCATGGAACCTTGGACGTGAATGGCATCTGTAAAGGAGGGTTCTTTGCTGTCCTTGCTACTGGACAACCCTGGGAAAACACTTTCATGAGAACTTTCATATCGCTCTCATTCTTTTATTTGGCACATTCCCTCAAATTTTTGAAATACATTTTTCCTGTGGAGTTAGAAAATATGCCAAATTGTCTCTCCTAGGTATATAGTTTTTGAACAATATAGTTTTTGGAATCCTGCTGTGTATTCAGCATTATTGCTGCTTGTGAGTTATTTAGATCTTGTGTGGTGTCCTCATGGTCCAAGGGAATGCCACTGACCCCAGAAAAAGGACATGCCCTAAGTTTTTCTGGCATGTGGGTTCCTAAGAAAGTCTTTCTTGCTTTCTGTGACAGGCATGGCCACTTATCTTCTCTGTGCCTGGAGTCTCCAGTGTAAAACATAACCACGTTCTTAAGGAAGATCAGGTACCAGCTGTGTCTCCAGGTACTGAGTTTAGAGTTGTAAACAAAAATAGACAAAATTCCTGGCACATGTTCTAGGCAAATGACAGAGATAACCCGAAAATAAGACAGTTGTGTTTAAATTTGAAGTGGATCATATCTATAGCAACACATAAGCAGAGAGGTGCATTATATGGAGTAAGTATTGTGTTTCCTTAAAGCAGAGTGAGAACAAGATGTAGGGTTGGGCATTATCTGACAGAAGGCTTGAAGGAAGTAAGAGAATGAGCCATGGGTATCTTCAGACCATTGTAGAAAGAGGACAGCACGTACAAAGGCCCAAAGGAGCCAAGTGCTGGCAGGAGAGTGGGAATCCCAATGGAGGAGGAAAAATGAGAACAGGGCCTTCTGGGCCACTGATTGCCTTTGGCTTTTCCTCTGAGTGAACCCAGAAGCTATCTTGGATTTAATGAAGTAATGTGTGGCCTTTGGCCCAGCGCCTGCCCTTAGACAATCTCCCATACTTGTGGCCAACTGTCTGTTCCTTTATTACCACCACCTGTGCAGCTTTAAAGACAGAAGAATGTGAGCACACAGCACAAGAGCTGGCTTCTGTCTAAAGGGGGCGCTGTCCCTGTTGGAAGTTTCCCAGGAGAGGCCTGGTAGTCAGTGGTCAGGGAGCTCAGGCATTTGTGTGAGAGCTTGGCTTCTAAGATCTCCAAGTTTATGGCTCTGCTGTCTTTGAATTGTTCCTTATGAGAATTAAACTTACAACTGTGGCCTCTTAAGAATTTAATTCTATCAGCTAATCAGGACCTGACTCCATATCTTTGCAAAGATACAAGGAAAAAGTTACTTTTTAAAAACTGGCCTTGTTTAACCTAAACAATTATTTCTCTTATGAAAGTACAAAGTCCATACTCTTCAAGGACTGGTGTATTTTAAGACATTTAGTTCCAATTTCAGCTACAAAGTTCTGTTGAAACCCACTGAATTCACACAAATTCGAAACATACTCAAGTTTGAGTTTTGATATCTGTTCCATTCTGCAGGTTGGGAGAAACTTGTTGCAGATATAATGAAAACAAGGAGTCAGTATATTTTCCTTTTTGGACTTCAGAAGCAAGGTTGCTTTTGGAGGCAGTTCAAAGGCCCTGTCTCAAAGCAATCTTCCTGGGTACCCTCACTTTTGAGTGTCTGGATTCTGTTGACCTCCTCCTATGAACTGAAGAATTCGGTCATAACTCATGAGCAATGATGACTAGGTCCACCAGTTTGGAGAAAAGAGGGGATCTTTGTCTCTAAGCATGTGACAATTGTCACTGTTTTTGTTAGTACTGGGATGGAACTCAGGGCTTTGCACTGTGCTATATCCTCAGCCCATTTTATTTTATATTTTGAGATAAGATCTTGCTAAGTTGCCCAAGCTGAGCTTGTAATTCTCTGCTTCAGCCTCCTGAGTAGCTGGGATTATAGGCATGTACTACCATATGTGCTACAGCCATTACCAAGGGTTATCCCTGCTCTGGAACCAGGATGAGAACTCAGCAAAGGCTCAAGTCTGTTTTCAGGTGTGCACCCTCATCATTGGGAATGAGACCAGGGTTGGGAGCTGTGTCATCAGTGACCAGAGGGCCCTCCCCTTTATATGAGAGCTTGATCTCCAATGGCCTTTCCAAATGTGCAGGTTCTTTTTCCAAGATCTTATTAAAAGCCAAATTCTAGAAGAGTCATCCTAAATTTTCTTTAACTAACACACTAGTTTGGGAGTTCTGAGAGCAAGAAGTAAGAAATTGCAGAAGCTCTGTTTAATGAGGGGCAGTGGCCTAGGGCATCATCCTCCTATGATGGTTGAAAGGATTTTGCCCTAGAATAAATCACATGATATTACAGCGGTGGGAGGCGGGATCAAGGATCCCTCCTTCCCTTATGACAACTTCCTTTTTCCTTTCCCAGTGGCGCGAAAAAGATCCCAATCAGTTCCTCGCACGTCATCTGTGCCCGCCCTAAGCACCACCCACGGTCAGAGATTACAGATATATATCCCATGTCCCACGTTCCGGTCAGAGAATGCCAGGCTGTCTATAGTTGTGGAGTTCTCTCTATGTCCTCGGAATAAAGGCTACTTTTTACTTATATTTTCTCTCTTATTGCATCGAAAACCTAACAGTGGTCGCCCTGGTCCCAATGCCAGATGTGCTGGTGCACCAGCACTGACAATGCTGTGTGCCTGCGATTCTGAGGTTGGCTCAGTGTCACATCTCTACCTGTGCCATGTGTCTCAGTTATGCTCAGTCAGCAGCAAACACCAGAGTTCACTGTATCTCTTGAACAAATGTATGTGGTCCTTACTATGTTCTAGATGACTTACAAAAGATGCTAACATCAGAATCCAATGACAAAGATACAGTTTTCATCCTGTTCATAGGTTAAACAATGGAGATACCTGTAAGTAACTCACCAGAGTCCCACAGCAGCAGAGCTGGGGTTTGACAAGGCTTTCTGCCAGCGGGGTTTGTACACTTAACTGCCATGTTGGAATCCCCACAAAATGCTTCATCCAGCCCTCTGCTCTCCCTCTTTTTTTTTTTTTTAAATCTTTGCCTTGAGCTCAGGGTCTGGGCATGCTAGGCAATCACTCCAGCCCTGAGCTGCAGCCCAGCCCCCATGTTCTTTTTTCATTCTTGTTGATGTAGAGGAAGAAGTCTCAGGGTGTATCATTACACTTTATTGCCCTCTATGAGGGCAGACAACACAAGCTGTTGATACCCAGTGCCTAGCGTAGTGCACACAGATACTCAAATATTTGTGGAATGAATGAGCGAGTGAGGGCGTGATGTGAATAAACAGTAAGAAGGCCATAGAAATGCCTTCCTCTGCTCCAGAGTACAGAGACAGCTGTGACTGCATGGTACCTCTTATGCAAAAATTTTCACTTTGAAAAGTTAAGAAACATAAATTTGGAGGCAAGGATATTGTTTGAAGCAGCATCAACATTTTATCTCCTGTTCTGTGCTCATTGATATTTTAATGAATAATCACATTATGATGGGACTAGAGCCCCCGATGTCAAATTCTCACTTGCCATGTAACGGAAGGAGCAGAACAGGGAAGCAGAAATTTCACTGACTCATGGCTTTAGTGTGTGACTTGGATTCAGTGCCCTTTACAGGGAGACATTGAGACTCACAGACCTGTCTTGGGGAGTAGAAAGAGAAGCTTGAGTCTGCCTAAGAGGATATTGGGGTGCAGTGAACATAAACCCATGCAGATGAGCTCAGATAAAAAGAGAGTTCTTCAAAAAGCAATGAGAGGAAGCCGGGTGTGACGATTCACACCTGTAATCCCAGCACTCGGGAGGCTGAGGCAGGAGGATTGTTGTAAGTTCGAGACCAACTTAGACTACAAAGTAAGCTCAAGGCCAGTCTGAACTGCATGATGAGACCCTGTCTCAAAACGACAACAAATAAAAAATTTTAAAAATCAATGAGGAAGCTTTTGAAAGTCAACCAGAGATATAGCTCAGGGGCACTGCCTTCCTCGCAAGCACAAGGCCTGAGTTCAGTTCCCAGTACATAAATAAATAAATAAAATGAAATTAACCTGCAGAAAGTGAGGAACAGCAACCCAGTGGTTAAGAGCTCTGGATTGGGAAGGCCTGGGTTTGAATCACAAAACTGGCATGGCTGAATTCGAGATATCAGATAAATGAATGCTTCCAGACCTTGTCGGCCCATCTAGAAAGTAGTGAGTGATTAAAGTAGCTACTCTGTTGGGTTGTGTAGATTCAGAAAGATGATTTGCTTAAAGCATTTGGATGACTGCCTGACAAGTAGTAGGATATCTGTAGCCGTCAGCTCTTCTGACTATTCAGAAAGCAGGAACTACTTACTGGCTCTCTGGACCACAAGAGCATCAGGTCTGACCTTCCCTGCAGACTGGCTGCCTGTTCAGCATGGTGACACAGTGATGTCACCAAGGTTCCAGTTGTGTCTGTCTTTCTTTACTATCCTTCTTAGGATGATTTTCATCCTCAGTTTGCTCCTCATGGTCACAGCGTGGCTGCAACAGTGGCAGGCATCACATCTTCATACAACCTCATCTAAGGAAGGAAAGGAGTCCCAGTTTGGTGCCTTTTATCAAGAATGAGCTGGAGGGAGGTGAGGGTGTAGCTCAGCAGCACAGCACTTGCAGAGGAGGCCTTACCTTTGATGTTCATTTGAATAAGGAGCATTTTCTCAAAAATCTCCTTGCCAATTTTTCCTTGGGTCAGATCTTGTTACTTGGATTGTGCTATAACCACGCCTACCTTAGGAACTGCCTGGGAGTCAGATTACTGTGACTCGGTAGATCAAGAATAATTCATCCTCTAAGAAATGATCAGGAGAGATGAGTGAAGTTAGCAAAACCTGTGGCCATCAGGGGCAGGCTGATTGGACTACAGCACGTAGAAATGTAAGCTGTCTAGGCAGTGGTTTGGGAAGTACATTAGTTCTTTTTAAATTTTTTTAAAATTCATCTTTACATTTATTATGAAAAGGTTCAAACTTTTGTGAAAGTAGAGACTCCCCCAGGTTCTGGTCCCTTCCCTCTAGCAGGTGACTTTTGTTAGACAGATCAAGATGCGAAGGAGACAAAAGAAGTGAAGTACAGACTATCCAGTGGCAGGTGCATTAGTGAACTTGTCAGGAGGGGACAGGAAGTTGAAATCCAAGATGTTTGTTCTCCTTAGTCATAGGTTAATGAAATAATTGGTAAATCAGATCTGGCTTCTAGCTATTTGAGTAGGGATTATGTAATTTGAGGAAGCAGATCTCATGGCCTAATCACTAAATTCCTGGAGGTGGAGGCACTGGAAAGCCTCCAGCTTGCACAGTGACAAGTCTGGGAGAGGAAGGGCAGCCATCTACCACCTGCCAGGCAGATCTGAATGACAGGACCCTTGCTTTTGGCTGCCTTTTGGGAGGTAGTTTTGAAGATGATGGATCTGGAGAAAAAGAAATGAGAGAGGAAAGGGCAGCCCAAGGGAGAAGAGGGCTGCCCTGAGGTGCTGGGCAGGGGGCCACAGAGGCCAGCTCTATCTGGAGAGCAACCAGCGGCTGGGGCAAGGAGAGCAATATGGCTTCTGGCTTCTGGCTTCAGCTGTTCAATGGAAGGTTATTGCCAGCCAGCCAAGGCTGATAAACCCCAGAACTTTGACACAGTATGTGGTAATGTGTTAACTGTTGAATAACAATACAAGCAGTTTATTATATAAGCATTGTGGTTAAAGGTTAAAAGGAAGACTTCAGTAATGACTTTTATACCTGAGGAAAAACTCTCTGGTCTTGAGTTGTGTCCCTACAGAGAATGGCCAGTGGTTGAGGAAAGAAACCATATCTATCTTTCAGGCTTGGGTGTCTTTAAATATAGCAGAAAACCGGGCCATTCTAGAACAGACAGGAAGCAGTCCTCAGCCCCAGATGACTCACTCATCACCCTTCTTCTCACCTTCAGGAGTGAAATGAAAGAAACCCAGAGCACCCCAACTGCCTTTCTCATTTTTTCATAGAAAGCAGCATTTGGCTTGGTGTGGTTGTTGATGATGGACACATCAGCCGTTTTCCTCATATGACCCTGTGTTTGTCCTGGTGGTACTAGTCAGGTCTGAGTTAAGTTCATCACCTTCTGTCACTTTGGGCAGAATCCTTGTCTCTATGAGCTACCTCACAGAGCTGTGGCCATTAATGCTTGGTGTGAGGCCGGTGGGCACATGCTGGTCACAGGCAGTGGTGGCAGAAGCAGTCACTATTGCTGTTGTTGTTAATGTTAGTTTCAGACATCAACAAAGGATGGGATTTGTATTTTCAGCCTTCAGGCCTGCAACAATTATATGGCAACTGTATACCCATCCTCATGGACCATCCTGGCCTGAGGAAAAGGGGTGCCATGCTGAGCAAGTCGGAGAGCAGGCGACACCTCTCACCTGCTCCTTCCCTCTGTGCCTTGAGACTCCACACTGGGGTACACATACTAGGACAGAGAAGCACATCACTAGACAACAGAACCACAGGCAAAAAGAACCATGATGTTCTTGGTTTTCATGCAGCCAAGTAGCTTCTGTAGGGTCAGAAGCCATGGAAGCTATACTTGCAATTACTTAATAATTCATCAAAGAGTATTTATTGTTAACTACCAGCCCATACCTTTGGCAGCTATAGCACCCTGAAGAAATGTGCTTCAAGTTTCTTATCAAGAAATGGCCTTGATAAAACACTTGATGACTGTGACTTCCGTCATGGCCCTGGAATGTCCCTGATGGCCTTGCCAGTTTTCATTGCCCATAGGTGTGACATGGAAATTTTTGTAAATGCCCCCACACATTTAAAATGCTGTTAGGCTGCATAGTGACTAAAGCAGTGTGCTTCTATCTTGGCTGTGGAAGGGGAGTGGTGGGAATCCAGGAGCAGGCATTGTTACAGGCCTGCGATAGGAGTGCATGTTCAAGCACGAGGTGTTACTGTTTTTGATTGTCACGGAATCTTCATCAAGCAGCCATGAGAATCAACCTTATTGATGACTGGACGAAGTAGAGAGACTGCATTTTTACACATTTTCTTTTGTTTTCTTCTTCTTCTTCTTCTTCTTCTTCTTCTTCTTCTTCTTCTTCTTCTTCTTCTTCTTCTTCTTCTTCTTCTTTTTACTGGAAATTGAACTCCTGACCTTGTAGTTACCAGGCAGGTGCTTGTGCTACTGAATCCCTACCTGTGAGTCTGTATTTTTATACTAGTCTACACTGTTACGCCTTTGAGAAGGAAAAAAAGTTTTCAAAATGTCCAAAACTAGCTAACAATAAGATATGATGGTGCATGAGTGTAATCCCATCACTTGGGAGGCTGAGATGGGAGGATCACATTTTCAAGCCAAGACTGGGCAATCTAATGACTTAAAGAGACTCTATCTCTACACAAAAAATTAAAAAAAAAAAAACTGGGGTCATAGCTCAGTGCAAAGGACTGAGTTCAATCCCTAGTATCTCAAAAAGCAAAAATTAGCCAAACAAAAAATATACAAATAGAAATACAAATTCATAATAACTACTGCAGCCACATGTTAATTTTCATGGTTTTATTCCCTGTAGAAAGGTTTTTCTTTATCTATGAAAGATTAGCCAGATCTGGGGCTTACTAGTGAATATGTACTGGTATATAGTATGCAAAACAAAATTTAATGACAGTAAGCAATCTTTCCTCAAAGAGAAAAAGCCCATAACCTTTATTAATACTTACATGTGTTGGGACTCAACAGAGAATGGGCTGTTAGAATGGAACAGGTTAAATTCAGGGGTTTGTTTACCCTGTGAGGAAGAAGGAAAGAGTTGGGGTTTATTGAATGGTTTCTGGGAGGCCTTGATTTGGATGGATTGAAGCAGAATGTAGTGAATGGATCTAGGTGCCGGGTCCTCAGACTTTGAAATGGGTCAGTTTCCCACAAAGTAGATCCAGAGCAACAGTTATAGAAGGGGCCCTGTGTACCTAAGCCTGTGTGACACTACAAGAAAACTTCGAAATGACTTTAGAAAATGCTAATTAGATCTTTAAAATATTTTGGGGGAGGTAATTTTGTCGTGTGTGGGGGGTTGGGGTGCAGAGGCTCAAACCTAGGGTCTCACTCATGGTAGGCTAGTAGCACTCTACCACTGAACTACACCCCTAGCTTGTAATTTTGTCCTTTTTGTCCTGTCTTCAAGTGAGAAAGAAGTGTTGAAATCTCTGGGCAGGTAACAGAAGGTAAGATCTGTGGAGCAGGAGCATCTTGGTGTCTGGTGACAATAGTAGTCCTTCTGTCCCTGGCATGGGGACATGATGGGGCACCTTGGATTTAGGCAGATGAAGCAAAAGCAGAGGGCTTCACCTGAGTCCCAACTGCCTTTAGCTCAACTTAGTCCTCACTAATGTGTGTGGAGCACATTTAGGGGTTCATGCTGTACCCTTCAGCACAGGCTCAGGTAGTACATGAAAGCAGGAGCTCAGCTGGCCAAGTTTTGCTACTAACATTCAAGTATTCTCATCATGTGTAGTAGACATTTATCGCCAATGTCAGCACTGAACTTGGGGGCACTTTTGGCACAGGGCAAAGAGTAATACTCTACCATTACCTGAGATGCTCGCGTTCCTCTAGCTCGGCCTACAGGAAACCACATTACTTTTAGTTGTGATAAAAGCTTGTGTGTCCTCAGATGCTGCCATGGAGCACTGTGCAGATAGGCATGAGTCAGGAGGGTAAGCACTGGAACCCAGTAGCCTGGGTTCAAATTCTGGCCAAGCCACCAACACGCCATGACTACTCAACCTGGGGTAGTTCTTCTCCCCCAACCCCATGCTTACCTTCAAAATGAAGGTAAGTCATAGTGTTTTCCTCAGAGTGACTAGAAGTATTAGAAGCGCTAATGTGCATAGCTAGCACACAGGAAGCACTCGAGTTATTTTTGTTAGTGGTTTTTATTATCATTATCACCACTGTTGCGTTGTATTTTGTAATTTATATTTGTACTAAGTATGGAAATGATGGCTGGGTCATCACAAGTCCAATATGGCTTAAAAGTACCTAGTTTTAATTACCTCATGTTCCCTGAGGTGATAATTTTTAAAAAAATTTTTTTAGCAGTACTTGGAATGGAACCTGGACACAGGGCCTTTCTAGTGAGATACACTCCCTTCTCATTTTTAAAAATTTTTGAGACAGGGTCCCACTCAGTTACTAAGTTGCCTAGGCCGGGTTTGAACTCATGATCCTCCTGCCTCAACCTCCTGCCTCACAGTATTGGGATTTCAGGTGTGTACTTCCATTCCTGGCTAATAGGGGTCTTTTAGAAATCCATGCTTTTGAACTAACAGGACAGAGGTTTATTAATTTATGGCCAAAGGCTCTGACTTTGTATGTAGGGTGACTATAGGAAATACTGGATGAAGACCAACAATGGGTATCCCCGCCTTCCATTACACTTTAGGGCTCAGGCAGCAGACCTACAGCTTCTGTGGAAGAAAAAGCTTTCTGCTTGTTTAGTTGATGTCAGTAATACTTGGGGGTGTCAGACAATTGTGCTTCAAAGGATGCTGTTAAATATATTACGGGTATATTTATGCCAAGTTGCTGACAGGTGGTATTTATTATATTTATCTTTCTAAAGCAAGATAAAATCAACATGCTGTACACAAATAGGTGAGATGGCTTTATAGCTTTGACTTTTCAATTTATTTCTTGAAACATAGCTCATTTGCCCTCCTAAGACACGTGATTGCTTTTGAGCTTATCTGCATCTAGCTTAATATCTAAATTGCTTGTTATTTCAGTAAACAAAGATGTTTGATCAAAATGATCTCTTGACAGTTTGAATTTCCTTGTTAAAATGAGAACCAGCCACCTAAACAATGCCTTGAGAAGTGTTAGAATTCATTGCTTCTCAAGCATGGATGCTGATAATTATTAAAGACTAAAATATTTGATATCTAACCACATAAAGCAGTATAGGAAAGGAGAAGAGTAAGTATGTGGAAATAGTGAACTAAATTCTATGAGACAAAAGTGATACTGCACTCAAAATCAGAGGTCTGTGAATTACATTCTGTTGTGTGTGGCCTGAACTTCCAATAAACAAATAGTTGCCCGGATATAAAAGGCTAAGGAGTCACCCATCTATAAACCAAAAATGTGAACTAGTTGATCTCCAGGGTACATTTTGTCTCTAAAATGTCAAAATCAATTTAATGTGTTTTTCTGAATTGGATTCCTCAAAAGGGTCAGAGTCAATGTACTTTTGATATAGTGCTGAACAAAGTGTTGCTAGTAAACATTAAACCAATCTGGATTTGAATACCCTTTTATACAAGTCAAACGTGGGCTCTAGAAGTAACATCCCCATGGTGATAAAAGCATCAGCATGAGGGATGTGTAGAAAGATTTGTTGTAGGAGGACCAGTTGGCCCTATTCATGATGACCTCAATGGTGTGGGTGCAGTGGCAGAGTTAAAGGCCTTGACAGCGACATCAGAGTAAACTTTAATTAAAAACACTGGTGTAGAAATCAAGAGCTGAAATGTACGCAGGAAACAATTCAGTGATGTCCTGCCCAGAAGAGAGAGCTCTTGAAGCTCCATTTTATTGCATGATATTGGGAGAAAGGACTATTCATTATAAGAATTCTTTAAAAGTTAGAAAAATAACATCCTAAATTAGATTTCAATTTGATAGGTATTGTGGCCCCCACACATTCAACTCTATCCCAGCAATCATAGAGCAATAATTATCCATTTTCCCTAACTTGGGCAAGCAGAAATTACAACAGTCTTGAAGAAGCAGTTAGCAAAAGGGGGAAAGAAAATGAAGAAAGGATCAAAAGAATTACCTAGGTTGTTGAGAGAACCATGCAATAAGGGGGAAGACCCTAAAAGGGGGTGAATATTTTCTTAGTGGCAATATATCCCATAGAAAACAAAAGGAAAAAAAGGCTCTTAAATAGGGCTGGGTATGTAGATCAGTGATGTAGCACCTGTCTGGCAAGCACAAGTCCCTGAGTTCAATTCCTGGTACCAAAAAAGAAAATAGGCAAAAAAAAAAACCCCAAACAAACAAACAAACAAAAACCCTCCTTCCAGTGTAGGTCGAGGATAATTCTTGTTTCCCAATGTGCCATTTAGCAGAAATTCTAATAACTATGGCTAGTTAAAGATAATAAAACTTCAGACATGGACTCACTGTGCCATTTCAGATTTCCAAAATATGTGTAGAACACTAAATATTTGAAACAAATGTTTTTATGTGTTACTCCTACAGCTCTATGCTTCTTACCAGTGTGGCACGAGTTCACTGTCCTGAATCCTGGTTTTCTTATCTGGAAAATGGGGGTAAAAATCTTTGCCTGCAGTTAGTGGGAGTTTATTATTTGTGTGTGTGTGTGTGTGTGTGTGTGTGTGTGTGTAACTGGGGATTGAAGCCGGGGCTTTCACATTCAGCTATACCCAGCCTTTTTAAATTTTTTATTGTGAGACAGTCTTGCTAAGTTGCCCACACTGAGCCTGAACTTGCGATCCTTTTGCCTCAACTTCAAGGCTGCTGTGATTACAGATGTGTGCCACCATGCCATTTTGGGATTATTAATTACAGTACATGCATAGAACATTAAGTTACATACATAGCATTATACCAGGTAGCTGGCAGGAGCTCAGTGAGTACAGTGTGAACATACAGGTAGTGGTGCTGATACGTTAAATTCTACCCTGACTCTGACACAAGCGGCATAGATATGTTCCCAAAGCAGTTTCCCAAGCCTCACCATCAAAATCTGCAAAAGTGGTGAGAAAACTGTCAAGCAATTGTCATTTCCCCCAACATGAAAACATCAGTTGCAACATCTCATCTTATCCATTTGTTTCATGGAATGAAAATTTGATCCAATGCATATTTTGTGGTCTTTTTGAGTTTAGGAGGTGAACAGGCCAAACTGGAAATAAACGAAGCAAGAGTCTTAAGCAAGAGGGGAGAGAGCATTCCCTCCCACTCCCTGAGGATTTAAGACCAGTAAGTTATTCTCTAATGAGCACACAACAAGAGCATTGCATCTTCTCTTAATTAGTTTGACAGATATTCATTTAAATTTGAAAAGATTCCCAGGCTTGGGATAGCAAAGGAAGGACCCGAATTCCTTTGCATCTTAATTCTGTTTTTGTTGTGTTGGCTCCAGGGAATGTCAGTATCTGAAGATAAATAAAGCCCAGGGCTTTGTTGGGGACCTCCACGTTTTTCTATTTATAACCAGTACCACTCTATTTCTGAGTTTGCAGCTATGAAGTTTAACACAAAGCACCAGGTTCTGCAAGATCACACTTAGGACTGGGTTCTGAGAGGAGTGGATTTTTTTCTCATGCCTGTAAAGGATAATTTCCAGGCAGGCCTAAAAAGCCTACTTTCAGCTACCTGTCAGATCCTATGTCATTGCTTCGACATCAGTGACATGAGTGACAAACTCAAGTTGAAGAATTCGCTAAGAATTGTTTTACCCTCAGTCCTTAAACACATGATGATTACTGGGTTAGCACTGGTCTTTGTAATCCATGGAAATGAATTATTAGGAGACCACCAATAGGCCCAGATCTGTCTAGCCTGGATAGCACTGGCATTTATCTGGGTTAAACTACAGCTACAATGGTGATGCCTGCCTCGCGCTGTCATGTGCTTGACCCTGGCCTCAGGCTGCTTACTCCACGAAGTGCCCTCTTAGGGAGCTTTCAAGGATGGATATCCTATGCTGGCTGCTTGGCCTGGGGAGAGCCCTTTTCTCCTCTACACACAGAAAAGTCCTCCGGGGGCTAGCTGTGGAATCGGAGGCACAGAGCTACTGTCAGGAGGTGTCCGGACATGGAAGGCCTTGGGAAAGGGCATTGCCTCTTCTGCCAAAGCAACACTGAGCTTTCTCATTAGGTCAGTTTGTGTGGCTCCAGGCCTGTCCCCTCTCACTGCTCTCCTTCTCCTCATGGCCCTAGAGCAGGATTCTTTTATTCTTCCCACTCATCTTGATAAAGCCAGAGTATAACATTCGAGGAAAGGGGTTTGAAATTTTAGATCTGATTAAAAGAAGAAGAAGGAGGGGGGAGGGGAGGAGGAGGAGAAGGAGGAGGAGGAAGAAGAAGAAGAGGAGGAGGAGGGGGAGGAGAAGAAGAAGAAGAAGAAGAAGAAGAAGAAGAAGAAGAAGAAGAAGAAGAAGAAGAAGAAGAAGAAGAAGAAGAAGAGGAGGAAGAAGAAGAAGAAGAAGAAAGAAGAAGAAGAAGAAAGCTTGGTGATTATCACCTGGTTATTAGATTTTATCTATGCTCTGGGACCCTCATCTGATTTATTGGGTGAAGATGGTGTAGCGAGGCACAGTGCCAGTCAGGCCCATGGTGTATTATACAGTGGAATAATCCTGTGCAAGTTAATTCACCTCTTGGAGGGTCCATTTCCTCATGGTAAAGCAAGAATAGTGACATGAGGATCAAGTGAGTTAATACTAGAGTACTGAGGGGGTAAAGTTCAGGGGTAGAGCACTTGCCTTGCATGCAAAATCTTACCTGACCCCTATCACTACAAATGAATAGAGTCTTTCACACTATCACTAAGGAAGGCAGTCATTCCCCAATCTTTGGTCCTTGGCAAGTAGCATGCCTTGGGAACTTCTTAGAAATGCAAATGCTCTGGGTCTAAATGTAAAACTCATGGGTACAGGAGAAAATATTTGTGAATCATATGTCTGATAAGAGAATATCTAGAATACAAAACCAACTCCTTTTTTTGTTGTTGTTTGTTTTGTTTTTTGAGAGGTTCTCACTATGTAGCCCAGGCTGGAGTTGAACTCATTATGTCGCCCAGGTTGGCCTTAAATTTGCAGTGATCCTCCTGCCTCTGCCTGCAAAGTACTGGGATTTCAGGAGTGTGCTGCCATGCCTGGCCAAAACTCCATTTTAAAAATTGGACAAGCCAGGTGTGATGGTGCACGCCTGTAATCCCATCACTCAAGAGGCTAAGGCAGGAGGATCTACAAGTGTTCAAGGCCAGTATAAATTATGTAATGAAACCATGCCTCAAAAAGCAACAATACAGGGCTGGGGATTTAGCTCAGTGGCTTAAGTGCCTGCCTGGCAAGTGCGAAGTCATGAGTTCTATCCCCGGTACCAAAACAAAACAAAACAATACAAAAAACCCCAACAACAATACAATTTAAATAACAATTAAAACAAAACAAAAACCCAAATGTTTTATGATTCCATTTACATGAGGCACTCAAAGTAGTGAAATTCATAGAGACAGAAAGTAGACTGGCAGTTGCCAGGAGCTAGGGAATGGAGAAATGGAGAATTACTGTTTAAGGTGTGTAGCTTCACAATATGAACCAAGTGGGCGGATTTGCTACAATGTGAACATACTTATAGCCTTAGAACTACATTCTTTAATAGTGGGTAAGACAGCTGAGGAGGTAGCTCACTGGCCCAGGGTCCAATCTGTAGCATATTAAAAAAAAAAAGTTGGCAAATCTCATGTGTATTTTATCACAATTTAAGAAACTCCAGGGTAGGACCCAGCAGTCTGGGTTTTAACAATCCTTTCATATAGTTCTGATGTTTGCTCAAGTTTGAGAAACAATGTAGAGTGACCATTGAGTCAGTAGCAGCAGACAGGATTTCTGGAAGACACATTCAGCCCTATGAAACCACATCACCATTTTCCTAGCTTCTTAGAACCTCAGAGTTGAGACAAAACATTCCAGAGTCTGTTTCTGACCATGTCTTTTTTAGGATCCTGCTCTTACTTTTTTAAAATTTTCAATACACAGAACAGCCATAGTCTGAGCTTTTACTTTTAATGGCCCATCAGAATCGAGCAGGTGAGTCTCTCTGCCCACTGCACACAGTACACTTCCACCGTGCAGTCTAGGATTGTCAGGGGCTCACAGAGCTGTACACTCTGACTGGAATTAACAGTGGAAGAGTTAGCATTCATTTATGTTGTTTCAGTAAATGCTAACCAACCTGGGTTTGATTGATTGATTGATTGATTGATTTTAGGTACCAGAACTCAAACTCACGACCTCATGCTTGCCAGTCAGGCGCTGTGCCGCTGAGCTATATCCCTGGCCCCCAATTTGGGTTTTAACAAGGGGAAACATCCTATTTCCCCCTCAATTTAAGTTTCCAACTTGTTGCAGGCAGCTCTTGCCACTTGGTACCATTTTGCTATACTTTTATTTAGTTTAAGGAGAGTGAAGGGTGAGGGCTTTGAAGAATTCCCAAGTCAAGAAGGAAGAAGCATTTTCTGCGGCAATTGATAGGGTTGTGTCTTCCTTCACAGAGTGCACTGGGGCTGTAACCTCAAGGGCACGCTGCTCAATCATCAGCTGTCAAACTAAAGCAGTCAAGCCGGTGCCAGGCTCCCTGTACCACAGGGCCAGAACCCAAGATCATAACTGTGATGTGTGTTTCTGCAGCCACCGGCAGCCACCCTCACGCCAGAAAGTGTTTATTTTTTATCCTTGTTGAGTGATGTGCTGTCAAGGTATGAGATAAATGTCGTCATTTTGTGGAGAGGTTTTATTTGTTTAGCAAAACCACAGCTGTTCATTTTTTGATAACGTTGGGTAGCTAAGAGGTGGCAGTAGTTTCTGAATGCAGTGTCTAGTCATCTTTAAAATACTGGCTTTTTTTTTTTTTTCTCACTTGAAGATAAAGATTTCAAATATCCAAGATAGAAGACACACACAGAGATAAGTGTGTCTCCTCATTTTATACCATCTACTTTATGTTCTTCCCAAATAGTCACAGACCTTGCCGCACTCCTGTGACTCTTGTTTTGTCTATCTGTAAGTGTGTTCTTTCCAGCACGGTGATCTCCTGGGAAGCTACCCTTACCTCTCCAGTTCTGCTTCTGTACCTCAGCCTGGTATCAGCCCTAGGATGGCTCCTCTCCAAGCCATGTCTCCCACTCTGCTGCCTGAAAAACCAAGAGGCAGTGGTGCCCAGGGGCTCCCTGAGATGTGTCTTGCTAGTGGGCAAGCTTGCCAGTCCCATCTGAAAAGGGTCTGGTATGGGGTCCTGGCAGTTGGTGAGCTGGTGTACTGCTTCTGTCTGACTTCAGTAGCCCTTGTCTTGTCTAAATGAGAAACTGTTAGGAATATAACAACCTTAACCTGCTAGTTTTCCTCTGTGGGTGTAGTGGAGAAGGGACTTGAATGAAGAATTATAAGTGATTTTCCCCTCATTTAAAAAGTTGTGGTAAAATATGCATAACATAGAGCCAACCATGTTAGGGCCAAGGATTTAGCTCATTAGCATAAGTGCTTGCCTGGCAACCATAAGGTCATGAGCTCAATTCCTGGTACAAAAAAAAAAAGAAGCGACCACATTAATTTTTTTTTTTTTGCAGTGGGAGGGGATACCAGGGAACAAACTCATCACCTCATGCTTGCTAGGCAGGCTCTGGGCAGGTGCTTATGCAGCTGAGCTAAAGGCGCATTTTAATCATTTTGAAGTGTACAGTGTAGTAGCATTAAGTGCACTCACACTATTGCATAATATTGCCACTATCTGTCTCTAGATCTTTTTGTTTTCTCTTGGTTTTTGAGACAGAGTCTCCCTTTGTAGTTCAGGCTGGCCTTGAATTCACTGTGTAGCCCATGTTGGCTTTAACTTGTGATCCTCCTGCCTCAGCCTCCCTAGTGCTGGGATTACAGGTGTGCACCACCTCTGGATCTTTATGATGATTTTTTTCAAAGTCACTTTTTGTCTCAGTTTCCCAGCTTTAGTTGACTTTGTCCCCCTGCCTACACACACACACACACACACACACACACAAAGAGATGGGGGGGAGGGGTTAGTCTGTGCTTTTGGAGAGTAGAAGGAATTTTTTTCAGACCTTAATGGACTGGTCTCAGAATTCCAATGATCATGTCTTTTGGTTATTTCTATGGGGGATGCTGGATTTTTTTTGTTTGTTTGTTTCCTTAGAGTGATGACAGAGGTAAAGGGGCAGAGGGGAGACAGTTCTTTTTTGACTCACTTTAGCAAAGGAGAGAAAGTGGCAGTAACATTAAGTCATTGCTGAAATATATCCTGGGTGTCGGTGGAGGATGTTGGCATTCTAAACTAATGAAGACTTTCAGTTTTTGCTTAATCTTCTGGCTTTACTTTAGAGCAAGATTCTTGGTGTTTTTCTGTTTGCTCTCCAGCGGTAAGAGCTCAAGGTCATAGTGCTCTTGGGCTCTGTTTACCTAGCATGCACAGAGCATACCGGGAACTCTCTGGGAGAGGCACTGAGGTCTCAGCTTTGCCTCACGGAGGGAGACTTGCCTATCTGCACACCATCCGCTGGACTCAACTTCTGGTTTCTGTGGGAAACTTGAAGAATTACCACCTTCTTCCCTCAGTGTCTGCATCAGAGACCATGGAAGCCTGTTTGGACAACACAGGCTGAATGAGGTGGACTTTGCTTCTTGGAGTAGTCTGGAACAATGTTTGCACTTTTTCCCAGGAGAGACTTAACTCAGGCACAGTCCCTTCTGATCCAAATACCCTGCCCTCTTCTGCCCCCTTATTGTCGCAAACCTCAAAGGTTTCTATTCCTCTATTCTAAATCCTTTCCAGGGGAATTACAGCATCTTTGTTTAAGAAGTAAAATTTTCTCTTCTAGATATGGCAGTAATATTACATCAGAAGGATATATATATATATATAGCACAAATACACACATATATATCTACTTGTGTAATTTCCTTTTCTTAAGGGAGGGTATTCTAGCTAAATTTCAGGGTAAATAATATTAGGCGTAGCTGGGGATTTAGCTCAGCGGCATAAGTGCCTGCCTTGCAAACACATGGTTGTGAGTTCGATCCCCAGTACCAAATAATAATAATAATAATAATAATAATAATAATAATAGGTGTAGAATTAGTTTGTTTAGCCAAACAAAATATAAAGCTCATAATATAGGAACTATATGTAAAGCTTTGTAGGGACAATCTGAAGACCTAATGATGTGTTAGCCAGTAGTGAGTTTTAATTTCCTTTAAATTGCTTATCGGTCCCAGAGCTCAGTACTGTGAGATGCTAAGAAGCTCTTAAGGGAAATAGTGCCAAATTTAAATGTGTTTACTTTTGACTAGAACCTTAATGGTCTTCACATTTTAAACCAGTTGTTATTTTCATTAAGAGTAGCTTTCTATACAAAAAGTTGGAATAATAATAATAATTAGCTTTCTATCACTATAGCAACACACCTGAGATAACTTATAAAGAGGAAGACTTGAAAGCATGGATTCAACTCCACTAACCATACTTTCAGTAGAAGATGATATCAGCAATATGTACAAAGAAAGGTACTCTTAGGAAAGGTGAAAAAATGTTCATAAGCACCTTCTTCTCTTTGATAAAAAGGCTCTCAGGTGGTTGTTGGAATATAGTACAGATGGATGGGTTGACATGGAAGCTGGAAAATCAGATAGGACTTTGGTGGACGACATTTAATCAAACCCAAGCTCCATATCTTAACTTTTTCTTGGCTTTTCTTGTTATGTTGATGGTAGGGAAGAGAGGTTCTGGGTCAAAGTAAAAGCTGTATGAGGGAGGTTGTTATTAGTCATGCTGTGTCCCCAACCTTACTACTAAGGAATTGGGATCAAGAACAATGTGATATCACTAGTGTCCAGCAAATCACTCAGTCATATATCAGCATGGAACTCAAGGCCAATCCCAGTATTGCGCAGACAGGAAACAGTTAACAGGCTTGAACTGAATGTCTACAGGTCTGTAAGCTTGCGTGGTTACAAACCAAGGAAAAAACACAGATGAAAGAAATGTGCTAGGTACAAAATCCAAATGGACCTTCTTCCAGAACATAATAGGCACAAAATGGAAGATTTGTGTCTCAGTTAGGGAGGCAGCTGCTTCTCAACTCTGGCAGGTTATTGCTCTGAAGGAGTACAGATCTAGCATGGCCAGAAATCTGGATTTTTATGAGAATGAACCCAAATAATGAAATGCATAGATTCAAAGCATTTTGTGGACCTGTACAGTGCAAGCCAACTCAAAGAAGCCTGGCTGCCAGATTCTGTTTGCTGATGCTGTCCCAGATTTAGATAAGTCCATGGATGTGTTGTGTCTCAAGTAAGGACATTAAAGGCAGGACTGTGAGTGGGTCAGCATGCTTTTCTGCAAATGGCCTTTACCATTCCCTTCTTCTCCCTTATCAGAAGATTGAGCTCAGCTCTGTGTCACACCTAGGGCAATGCCAGGCTACCCTCTGAGATCAGTTGACCTTATCACAGTGCAAAGGAGGAAGCTGGCTGAAAATGAATACTCAGTATGCAGGGAAACTATAAACACTACAGACTGCAGAGAGGTCGAGCACATTTGAAGACACGCCCAGACTCTTGATGCTAGAAACTTACATTTTTCTACTTTTGAAGCTAACATTTTTTTCACCTTTCCTAAGAGTACCTTTCTTTGTTTGTATTGCTGATATCATCTTCTACTGAAAGTACAGTTAGTGGACTTGAATCCATGCTTTCAAGTCGTGATGTGTAGTGTGACCTTTAATGTTGACTGATTTGTCCTCTCCCAGAGCCTGGATGGGAAGATGCCTGACAGGAACGCTGGCGAGTTTCAGTCTTAATTTGAGGTGAATGATTTATACCATTTGATGCCATGACATAGTATGTTCCAAGGAACTGCTAGAGGAATGTGGCTTCTGAGCCTCTCCTCGTTTATCATGATGTTTATACATCGTGTTTGAAGTTGAAGTAAACCATCTTGCTGCTGAGCAGCTGTTTTGCAACTATAAATTTTAGAAGCTTGAGACCATCATTGGAGCTAATGCAAAATGGGGAGGCACCCGTGATGGAGAATCTCCTGGGATGGGAATGATGCTGGGGTCCCAGTTCTGAAAGAGAGAAGCACCTCTCCTTCAGATAATCACTGTTCCCATTGAATGAGGTTGCTCTGTACAGCACAGAGGTGTTTCATATCCATATTCACTGGAGTTTGTAGCAGGTAATAGGATGGAAGAACAGTACAGTCCCTGAGTTTTAGATATGTGTATGAAATGTTGAGTGGGGACTTGGGGTGCACACGGTGGTAGAGCATGTGCTTAGCACTCTGAAATCCCAGGTTTCGTTCCTGGCACCACAGCAAGTAAAATAAAATAAAATAATAAAACAAAATGAAATAAAAAGTTATGTGGTGCATCAGGTGAGTCAGTCAGAGTTGTTGCTTCCTGAAACCTCTTGCTGAGTTAACTCTCCTGCTGCTTGGTCATCACATCCAGGCACATTTCTCATGGCAGCGAAGACTCGGAGGGAAGGCTTGTTTTGACTCTTAGTTCCTGAGAAAAGCGTTTTATGAAGTGGGATGAAAACCCACATGGAGAAGGAGGGGAAGCTAATGGGAGGCAGAAGTCAGGCTTGACATTAGGAAAAATTTCATACCACTTAGATTGTTGGAAAATCGAAAAGGTTTTGGATCAGGGTTAAACAATACATCGGGGGAAAATATTCTAAAAAGTTCAAGTTCATATGGATCATATGGAGTTTATGTGGGGTGAAGTCCCTGTTTTTTATCTAACCTGAGATTCTGTGATTCTAATAATGTGGTTTGGAATACTTCTATTTGTGGTACCAGGGATAAACCCAGGCCTTTATTCTGAGCTATGTCTCCAGCCCCCTTTTTTTATTTCAAGAAAAGGTCTCATTAAATGCCTCTTTATCCACTCTAATGACTTCTAAATTATTTGTGGCTCCTCTCCCTGGGCCAGTGAGGAAGTGGTGCTGGTCAGTGTTCTGTGATGTCATTGGGCCAGCACAACCCACATCAAACCCTCCAGCTTCCTTCGTCTCAAAGGGTGAAGACATGAGGCAGCCCCTTACCACAGAAAGAGGCCTGAAAAGCTTCTTTCAGTTGGATTTTTTCCTTTTTTTCTTTTCTGTTTCCATCTGTAAGAGCCTCTCTCTCTCTCTCTTTTTTTTTTTTTTTTTTGGTACTAGGAATCCTGCAATTGCCAGCCATGTGCTTATGCCACTGAGCTATATCCCCGGTTATAAGAGCCTCTTATTACCTAGTATTTCAAACAAACAAACAAACAAACAAACAAGGGAAAACAGCCTCCCTTTATTCAGGGAAGTTCCAGCCCTGCAGAGGGCCTTGCCCCAGGCCAGCACCAGGCACAGAAAGCTGAGAACCCCTCAGACTATTCTAGACCCCAAGCTGCTTGAGGGCACCCAACTGACCTTCACAGCTTCCTTCAGAGAAATTGAACTGACTTTTGCTGATGGAGACAAAACATAAGCAATGCAAAGAAGGATTTCTAATATGCATTATTTCCTATACTTTTCTAAGCCACTATCTTTGCACCAAAGCAAACTTGGAATATTGAGTTGTGGAGGACATTTATTATTTATCTAGTTAGTTATTTTTCTTTTTTTTAAATTTTATTTTAAAGAGAATAAAACCAAACAAAATAAAATAGAGTAGAGCCAATCAAAACAAAACAGTGTAAGTGATCCAGGACTTAAAAACAAAATGATAGGAAATCAACAATGGCTACCATAATATATCTTATTTTCAAAATAGCTGCCCATATTGTCAGATATAATAAAATAAAACAAAATAAACAGAATAAGATCAAACAAAACAGAACAATGAAAATAATACAGGGCTTCAAAATAAGATAATAGGAAATTAACAATGACTCCCACCTTCCCTTTTTAGATGTTTCCTCCTCTTTTGCTTTTACATCTGTTGTACATTTTGAATCCCACTAACTCCTTCAGTTTTTTATACTAGGAAGACAACATGATGTTCACCCATGTGAATCTGAACCATTTCACCCAAAAGCATGATCTCAAGTTGCATCTATTTACCTATGAGAGGCTTAATGATTATCCTTTTTTATACCCACCATATCTTTATTATCCATTCTGTGGTTGGTGGGCAGCTTCCCCTGCTTTTTTCTGAGTTCTTATTGCATGGAGCATTGTTTTCTCTCCTTTGACTTTCAGTCTATGAATTTCCTTCGAGTTAAATGTGTTTCTTGTATACAGCCTATCACTGGATTTTGTTTCTTGATCAACTCTGCCTATGTTTCTTTTTATTGGTGAATTGAAGCCATCTACATTAATGGTTATGGTCAACATGCACGGGCTTGTCCCTGACTTGCTATTTTCCTGCCGTTTGCTCCCCACTTTTCCCATCTGTTCAACTGCCTTCCCTGCTTGGCTATCCTCTACTGCCACTGTTACTGGAACTGTGGTCATTTTTCTCTCTCTCTCTAGAATGTCCTTCAGTATTCTTTGTAGGGTTGGTTTGGTGGTCATAGATTCCTTCTGTTGTTCTTTGTCATGGAAGTATCTTGTTTTTTCATTAATTTTAAAAGATAGTTTTGTAGAGTACATCAATATGGGTTGGAAGTTGGTTTCTTTCAGGGTTTGAAGTACTTTAAACTCTTTAACTTGATGGTTTGTATTGAGAAGTCTACTGTAATTCTGATGGGTTTTCCTTTATAGGTGATCTGTTTCTTTTCTTTTTTCCAGTACCGGGGATCGAACTCACAACCTCATGCTTGCCAGGCAAGTGCTTATGCTGCTGAGCTAAATCCCCAGCCCCTGTTTCTTTTCTTTAACAGCTTTTAATATTCCATTCTTGTGCTGAATTTCTGGGATCTTGATTATTATATGTCTGGTGTAGATATGTTTTGGTTATGGCTATGAAGTTCTGTATGCCTCACTTATCTGCATGTCAGATCCTTCTCCATACTTGGGAAGTTTTCTATTACTTCTGTAAATAGTCTTTTTATGTCATTTGTGTTGACCCCTGCTTTTTTGCTGACACCTTTCAGTCTTAAATTATTTTTCTTTGTCATCTTGCTGTTGAATTATTTCTGGTTTCTTCTTATTTTAAAGAGATCTTTCCTTTCATGATTGCTAGCTGCTATCTTGTCTTGAAGGTCTGAGAGTCTATCTTCAGTTTCTTTCAAGCAGTTTTACCAACTTTTAATGGAGTTTTTAATTTCCTGGCTATCTCTTTGAATCTGTCTCATGTATTCCAATTCTTCTCTATATTGCTTATTCAAGGTTTCCCTCATTTTCCTATGCTCCTCTTTTTAAAAAATTTTTATCTTCTTTAAATATGCTCAGCCACTCTTTTATTATGTTTGTCATTTCTTCTTTTACCTAAGATATTATTTCTGATCTGATTTGTTTTACAGCCTCATGAAGTAATTTCTTTACCTCAATTGCTATCCTTTCAGAAATTTCAGGTGCTCAACTTCCAATTTCTTCATGTCTGTATCTCCTGGACTTGTTCTGTATGGGCTGGAGGTCTGAGATTGCCTTTTGGCCTTTCATCTTGACATTTTCCTGGTTTCCTCTAGACAAGCTGGTTGTGGGGGGTCCCAGGTGCTTCCCATATTGGCTACCTGTAGGGGAAGGGGCCTGGCACCTGAGTTTCTCCTAGCCTAGGTTTCCAAGGAGGCAGTTTTTATTTTATTTTAAGGAGAGAGGGGGAGAAAAAAAAAAAACAATAAAAACAAAGATGCAGAATTTCAAAAAGAAGGTAATAGGAAATTGACAATGGTTAATGTATTGCCTATTGTTATCATCAAAGTTGTTGCTCAGATTTATTTATTATTTATACAGCAGACTGAGTGAAGCTTGGTTTTCTCTCTCATTCTTTGTTTTTCTCAGCGGGGATGTGGGACCCAGTTGCCTGGAGAATACAATTCCAGTGTTTTCTTTAGGTCTAAAGTAATTTGAATTTTCTCTTCTTGATAACGTATTTAATTTTGGGCAATCTTGATGGTCATGGAATGTCATGGAAATATCTTGATTATGCTTTTATTTTCTAGGCACTTCTTTGTAAACTTGTCATTTTAAAGGATAGGTGCACTGGAGTGAGCTCATCTGTTATGATACTGGCTTGTGGGACTCTAGTTCATGCTCTCACTCCTACCCTCTATTGCTGGAGCCAAATCTTTACTTGAATGTCAACAAAATGGCATCTCTCAGCAAGGGAACATTCCTGGTTCCTGAGGTAGAGACTGAAGCCAGGCACTTGAGCCTTTGTTTTCATTTGAACTAGTGCTTTTATTGTAAATATTTAACCATTCACTGTAGAATTCCTACCAAAGTTCCTGTTTGGTTTTCAGTTAATTTCGTTTTTACCAGGCAGGTAAATGTTCTCTCACTTTTTAAGAACTCTCTTTAAGCAGCATTGATTATATTGGAAGTTTGGTTTGAGAAGAAATGAAAAACAAGATCTAGAAGGCATATTTTCTCATGGATTGAGGAAAGTATTTCAAGAGGAACAAAGAATAACAGATATAAAGGTGACTCATAATGGTGACCATGAATATTTTTATTGTTCCATATACTGTGGTTGCTTAAGTGAAGGCTAAAGGACGTTTCTCCCTCAGTTGATGGTTCTGAGAGTCAAGTGGAAGGACACTAACTACTGAGCTACTAGAGAGGGCCCCAGTGATCTTATCTCTGTAAGGAAAACAACTCCTCCTGCTTTTCTTTAACCTCTGAGGTGTTTGGGTTTCTGAAAGATCATTTCTGGCTGGAATTTGTTCTTAGAAACTAAGAATGCATTAGGTGGAAGAGTTTGATTTATAGCTTACAACTGTTTATACTCTTTTAGTGATGTGTTTGTTTATTTCAGGAGGCAGAGCTCCTTATAACACATACTTTATGCTTTTGACTTCGCTTGAGGCATTTAGTCTTCAGAAAATGTATTTTGGTGCGGTCTTTCCCTTTCCTCTTCTTCCTTCCTTCTTCCCCTATACCAGGAACCTCTCACTGTCCTGAGGCTGTGGGACACAAGGCAAGAAGCCTATGGGGGATAGTGCCTGAGCTGAGGGATCAGTACATACCTTTAAGAATGTCTGATAGCCTCAAATGACTTTTGAGACCATAAGTGTTATTCAAATTGGAAATAGTGCTGTGTAAAGCCAGTCTATCTGCCTGCTCAGTTCCCGGCTTATAGTCTGACTCTGAGCTAACGACAGAATTGACCCAGGGCCTAAGGAAAGAACATTCTGTATTTTTCTCACCCACACAAGTATTTCCTTTAAATGCTATTTTAAAATGTGTTATTCATTAGAGAATTCCTAAGTAAAACACTATTTTCATTAAATGACGGTTGTGCTAAGAACCATTTTCCTTTGAGATTATTGTTCCTCAAAATCTTTTTCTGTCTTCCTCTTCTTTAGTTTTGGTTTTGTAGGAAACACTGAAGTGTTCTTCAGCAATGTGAGGTGAGAATGTGGAACTGAAAGAACACTCTTGGAACTGGAAATAAGAGATCTGGGGAGGGGGAGCAGATATATTTCTCATGCATCCAGATATGCAATAATTGAAGATTCTATATTTTCTTTCTAGGATATTCTGTGGAGAAAGTTTAAAGTTCTAAGAAAACTGATACTCTTGCAGCATGCTGAGATTTATAATTAATGTGCCCAGATTTTGACTTACCTCATTTTAGTTTTTCTAAGCAAGCAGTTTTCAAATATCTATTTATAATGGAGAGAAATTGCCATTCTCAAGAGTTTACCCATTCTTCTGGCTAAGATCAAGTCTAAAAGAGTGGCCCATTACTTTGAACATGAATAAAATGATCATAAAACCTTCACATGTTCCTTTACCTCTTATTAAAATGCCAGAGTGAGAAACGACTGCAAGCATGTTCTGCATTCAGGCATTTCAGCCTGCTGCATTCATGTCCCCTTGTCTCTGGCCACCTGTCTGTGACACTGTCTTGTGCTTGCTGATAGAGGTTTTCTTTGACTGCTGCGACTGCCCTTGGTCTTGTGGCTTTGACACTGAAGCACTGTTGTCTGCAAAAGACAGTGTATTATAGCTCTGGTCTGCTCAGCTGTCTGCCTTGCTCATTCTTGGGAAGCTTCTGGGTTTCCCAGGAGATGAAGCATAAGCAACATTTGCTCCAGCCTCTGTCATTTCAGGAGGCCTTGGGTCCTGTTTTGTTGTTCAGCTTCCCAAGGGTGGGTGGGGGCATGAGAATTCCCAGCAGAGCAACCACCGCTGCACATTAGACCTGGTGCCATTCGACTCTTCTGTTACATTTTTCTAAAGAGTGATTATTGTGGGCTGCATTTTAGAAGCCAAACAGAAATTACGCAGAACTGTCCACAATGACTCAGTATGTCAACATCTGAACTAATATGAAGTAAGTGTTTATGTCACAGATTTCAGGACTACCCAAATCTCTTTTGAATTTAATAACACGGAAAACTGGAAATGTCATTTGAATTATAGCCAGATAAGACTTGCTATATTTGCAGAAATTTTTTATGTGACCTGTAATGAATTTTAATACTCTTCTGAATTAGATAAGAGCATATGATTTATAATTTTTGCCTATGATCTATTCCTTCATCAATCTTGGTATGATGCTATTGTTACATCATTATTGAAATTGAAAAGATGTCCTCCTATTGTATAAGGAAAGTAGAAATATAGTGAGACTCCTACTTCTACAGTACTCTGGGGATGCAGTTCCTATATTAGATTTATATAAGCACAGGCATAAGGCTATTACTCCAAATCAAGAACATTTAAGGTAGGAAATCAAAAGAAAATAACCATTTCCTCCAGCTGGTAAGTGGTCAGTGGATTACTTAATTCTATACAAAATGATTTATCTCTAGGTGGAAATTATTTTAAATTTGTCTGTTTGATGAAATTAGAGTAGACTAATGTGCTACATTAACTCTCCTTGCTTGAGCAAGTTTCACCAGTGCTACTTGCTGTTACATTTCCACCTTTCCTGCATTTCCCAAACTGTTCTTCAAACTTTTTTTTCTTAAAAATGTGTGTTTACTGTCTATCTCAAAGACTGTTTACCATTTGTCTCCAAGTTGTATAAGTAAGAACATTTTCAGATAACAAGGTTTTCACTTAAGAAATTGCTGGGATTAGCCAGGTGTTGGTGGCTCATACCTGCAATTGCAGTACTTGGGAGGCTGAGGCAGGAGGATTTGAGTTCTGGATCACCTGGGTGACATATGAGTTCAAGGCCAACCTGGACTACATAACAAGACCCTCTCTCGCTTTCCCAAAAGAGGAAATTAATTGCCAAGATTAAGAAATATAACCTTAGTTTAGCTTAATAGAGTTACCTAATGCAGCTGCTGTTTATTTAGTCAGCTCCGTGCATTTTGATTTTATTTGCTTCATTCCTGAATTGTGTCAACACTCTGATGGGCAAGTGATATTGTTGTTGTCCCTCTTTTTTCTTTTCTTTTTTTTTTTTTTTTTGCGGTACTGGGGATTGAACTCACCACCATACACTTGCCAGGCAGGTGCTTATGCCACTGAGCTAAATCCCCAGCCCCCTGTTGTCCCTCTTTACAGAGGGAGAAATCGAAGCCCAGGAAGGTGAAACATCTTGATTATTATCACTAATAATTATGGGACTTGATGCTTCATCTGTTTAGCCAAAAGCTCATGTTCTCAATAGCCTAGTTTTTATTTGCAGCAAAATCTCCATTGTTTTCTCAGCCTTTGGATGTTTGCGTATCATTTTAGAGTACTGTCCCTTGTGTATACCACTGTGACACTGCAGCTGACGGGCTACCACTGCTCATCACTCTTGGAGTTTGAACCACAGACATCATTTGCAGAATTATGGAAATCCTATCTCCTTCCCTTCCCTTCCCTTCCCTTCCCTTCCCTTCCCTTCCCTTCCCTTCCCTTCCCTTCCCTTCCCTTCCCTTCCCTTCCCTTTTTTGAGACAGGGTCTTGGTATTTAGTCCAGGCTGGCCTTGATCTCATGGATCCCAGTTTAGTCTCAAACTTACAATCTTTTTGCCTCAACCTCCCTTGTTCTGGGATTACAGGCATGCACCACTAGGCACAACTAGAACTATGAGATTTTTAACTGAAGCTGTTGTGAATCTTTCCAGAAAGCCTAGATAATGAGGAATTGCTGAGATAATGTGCCTGCAAAGTGAGTGCAGGTGGATAGTAGCAGATCAGGTCAAAGGGGTAAGAGGCAGGTGGGGAGGAGTGAATCATAAGAAGACCTGCAGACCGTAGGAAGGACCAGCTGGTCTCTGAGTACAGTGAGGAAGTACTGCAAGCAGAAAATTGCCATAATTTATTTATGTTTTAGGAGAATTACTCTGGCAATAGAAAGACTAAAAAAGGAAAGGGTGAGGATATTGTGGCAATAATGGAAGAGAGAGATGGTGGTGACTTGGGTGTGGATCATAGCAGTAGAGAGGTTGAGATGCTCTTGAGTCTGGCTTTAATTTGAAGATTGAAACAGTAATATCGGGGCTGGGGATTTAGCTCAGCAGCACAAGCGCCTGTCTGGCAAGCGTGAGGTCATGAGTTTGATCCCCAGTACCAAAAAAAAAAAAGAAACAGTGATATCTTCTGGAAGTTTAGATGTGAGGCCAGAAGAAAAGAGAAGTTCAGGATTTAGGCTTGGGCACCAAGTGTATAGAATCACAATCAACCAAGATGGAGAAGATGACAAGTTGAACAGGTAGAGGAGTTTTAAGCTTTTGAAATTGGATATAACTATTAACATCAGATTTTCATGAGGCAGCTTGATATATAAATCTCATGTTTAGGAGCAGGAACTACACTGGGGAAATGAATTATGGAGTCTTCCGTACATGTAGTTATCATGAATGGTTCCACTGGAAATCACCAACCCCTGGAAGTCCCATCTAGTTTCAGCTAATTACGTGGTACCAGTTGGCCCTACCTTCTATTGTCTTTTAACTATAGTAGGACAGCCCTAATCTAATCAGCAGCACCAATAAGCTTAATTATTTTGTGTTTACTGGATTCAACATATTCACACACCATGCACACTTAGAGCTAGAGGTCATCTGCTGAAAGGGCCTCCTTTTACAGATAAAGGAACTAGCCCCAGAGAATTTAATTTACTTACCCCTATCTACACTGAATGGTTATAGCACAGAGCAGATCTGCCTTTAATTTTGGAGTGCCTGAATTTCATTAGATGAAACAGGAAAGCAACACCAGAGAGGCACAGTCAAAGATCACTTCTGCCATCGGGTGTTTCCTTCAAAGCAGATATCCAGGTAAAGGATCTGTCTTGTGCACTGTCTGGCATTTTCATCCCTCCTTGTAGAAAGCCGCAGGTGAAATGTAACATATCTGCTCTTGAGGAAGTGCTGAATGGAGCCTTCTGAGTTCCTCAGGCTGGGTTTTGACAAATCAAGGAGTCAATATTGGGTTTGAGGAAGCTGAGGCACAGGAAAAATCTTTTCTTTCATCCAATCACTCATGATAAAATGACACTTTTCCTGTTTGACTAGGAAACTAGAGGAGGAAAGAGAAGGAAGACCATGTGGTCACCCTGCCATCAGCTTCTGATGATTCTTGATCAGGGGTTGAAGAAGGTACTTTAAAAGGCTGAAAGAACATAGAACTGAACATATATTGCACTTCAATTTTCCCCTTGGTTTCAGTAGTTTCTTAGCTATTAGGGAATTATTTAGATTGGCCATTGAATTCCTAGGGACCATTATATGCAAATTGCAAACTGCTCTATACTTAGAGATAACATACACGTTGAACAGACTGCACAGCAAGTGTGGGAAATGCAGAGATGAATAAGATAAGAGAGGTATTTGTTTTCATGGGACCTACATTCTCATAGGGGCAACACAGAAAATAAATACATACATACATGTATACAGATAGTAAGAAATGCTATAAAAAAATAGAACAGGGTCATGGAATAATGAGTGGATGGGCTTTAGCGGGACAATTCAAAAAAGACAGGTGACTCCAGCCAAAGCCTAAATAATAAGAAGGTGCCAGTAGGGGACCTTCTTGGCAGTGGAGACAATCAAGAGCAACCCCTTGACATGTGAGCAATCTTAGAATGCTGGCGGAAATGAAAGAAAGCCAGTGTGACCGGAGCATTGTGAACAGAGGTTGGGGCCTCCTCAGTATAGTGTCATAGGCCTCGGTGAGAGTTGAATTGTGTTCTAAATGTAGCATGAGACCTTCAGAGGATTTTAAGCAAGGAAAAACATTGTTGAGTTTATTTCCTTGATGTGACACTGAGATTCCCTTTTTAAGAAACAGAGTTCCTGAAGCCAAGAGTAGAAGCAGGGAGCTAGAACTATCCAACTCATGCCAGGAAAGCATGGTAGTTTGCCCTGGGATAGAAGTGGAGGAGATGCCTGAAGGTTGAGATTTGGGACTAATAGAATCAACTGGTTTGCAGTTGAGTTAAATAAAAGGATTAAGAGAAATAATGAGACACTAAACAATGAGGATAATAATGAAACAATGAGTGAAGACAGGAAAATGAGAATAGAAAGTCTGGGAGGGAGAGGTATAGAGAGGGGTATTGGGTAGCAGTAGGGAAGACAGACTCAAGAGTTCCATTTTAGACATGTTAGGTTTGATGTACCAATCAGACATCTGGGAAGGTGACTGTATATAAGATTTTAGAATCAGAGAAAGAGTTAGAGAGTCATAAACATGACAGTAATATTTAAGGTCCAAGACTGAAATTACTTACCTAAGAAGAGTGTCAGTGGGAAAGAGAAAAGATATAAAGGCCAAGCCCTGGAGCAGGCACATCAACCTGGAGAGAAGTTGAGTAGGAGAACAGTAAGTTAAAAGAGGCGGGTGTGGTGGTACAGATAGTGAAAGGGACCAACCCTCAGGTGTGATAAGAGCTGTTGCTTCAGGGTCCCAGGGTAGAAGTACAACTCATGACCTAGACCAGGTGGAGAAGTGTGGTCACATGGAGAAGTGCAGCCCCTGGTAGCTGAATCACAATGGGTTAAGAAAGGGTGAGAGATGACAAAATGGGTCAAGTGTATTATTCACACTGTGGTTCCATCATCATTTTAGCTGGGAATTTGGAAGTAAGATAGCATTGCTAGAAAGACTGTGAAGTCTTGGGCTTTAAAATAGTGATTTAAAACTAATGCACATTCTTAGGAAATTTGATCTGTTATGGGGGCAGGGTCATTCGTGCTGCCCTAACCATGCTTGGACAATGGTTTCTCAGGGCTGTTTCTTGCAGCTTTACCCTCAAATAGAACAATAAGCTGTAAGTGTGTGTGTGTGTGTGTGTGTGTGTGTGTGTGTGTGTTACTGAGGATTAAACCCAGGGTTTTACACTGGGCTACATCCCCAGTCCTTTAAAATTTTTTTTTTTAATTGTGAGAGTTGGGTGTGGTGGTACATACCTGTAATCCCATTATTTTGGAGGCTGAGGCAGGGGGATCACTGTGAATTTGAGGCCAGTTTAGGCTACATAGAAGGGGGAGAAGGAGAAAGAGGAAGAGGCTAGTCTGGACTACATAGCAAGATCCTGTCTCAAAAAATACACACACACACACACAGACACACACACACACACATATTTTTTTTGGGGGGGAGCTTTTTCTGACAGCCATGAATATTGATGATTAATTGGTTGTTTTTATTTTCTTTAAGACTGCATGTTATTTTGGATGGAGTCAAACTGAGAATAAAGAGCCTTTCCTGAGGAATAACATACCCATAAGAGGATCCCTTCTTCTTTATGCCAGAAAGGCCTAGCACTCATTGGTACTTGGGAAGTAACCTAGCCTGGTATTGTTTGTGTTGTTCTAACCTGAAAATGACAACATAGAATGCAGCCAGTGGCACACAGCTTTTTATCGTGGGTGATGCAGCTTTAATTGGTATGCAGAGGGCATGCCTGTGGGATTAGTCCCCAGTACCTTGGCCAATCACATCCCTTTCAGCGTTTCTCAATGGTTAGTTTCATCTTATAATTAAGTAACAATGTTCATTTCCTGACAGCTAATGACTGGCTAGAGGAGGTAGAAGCGTCATTAGGTTTATAATTTATCAAACTCTCAGCTCTTCATCTGCAATGCTGCAAAAAGAGAAAGCATCCTCCAACTACAACTTCAAATGAGAAAGGACAATCTCTAAACATACAGATGTGAGTGTTAACTAGTTCTTCAAAAGCTGACTTCATTTCCCAAGTTAAAAACTGTGTATTACTCAGCATGAGCAGGAAAAATGTTCATCTGACTGAGAGAGAGAGACAGATATAGCAAGACATATTGCCACACTTACACAAACTATAAATAAGTGGACCTGGAAGTCTATGTTTCCATTAAGAATCTTCATATGGCAATTTCATACCCTTTCTTCAAACAGGCTCAACTATCCATGAATTCCAGCCAGTAGCATCCGTATGCTGCCCCACAGATATTTGTTGAGCACCTACTATGTGTCAGGCATTATTTTAAATACTGAAAATGAAGCCCTATGCTTACTGAGTTTATTTCTGCTTCCAAATCTATCCTAGAAGACTGCAATTAGATGTGTTCAGAGAGCCACACTGAAGTCAAGGGGCCCTCCCTGTGGCCTTGTAACTGTGCCACTTCCCCTCCTGTGGCTGTGCCACGGCAGCACATGCTTCTGCCCCCTAAGGTTCTCTCAAGGATCAACCGCATTTTGGGGATTACAAGCTTCCCTTTACAGAGAGAAGGTAGAATCTCTTCTCCTGGGGACCCCACATTTTTAAATCTTCATTTGGGGACCTGATATGAACAGTTACAAAAGGAAGAGTGGGTTCTCATTCAGTGATGAAACACTCATTTCTGTGGCATAATACAGAGACAGCCTGGCCTGTCACCAGGCTCTAGAATTCTACAAATGGACTTAGGCAGCGATGACTTCAGAGAAACGAACATTATCCTTTCACAAGTGAGCCCTTGGCTTTCCCCAGGGTCACTCTTGGGAAGCCCTCAGAGCTCTTTTCCCTCTGAATTCCTGTGACTTCCCTGAAGCTAGGTCCCCTCATGTGCTAAAAAACATTCTTGTGGTGGCTCCTCCAGCGCATAGGCCTCTCAGATGCGCAGTCCCTTGGGTCCTCAGGGCTGGCGAGAGCCAACGCACATCTCCAGAGGAGCCGCTGGCATTCTGTTTGTGCTATCACATCCATCTCAAGATGCTATGCTCAAGGCAAAGTGCTCAGACACTAAAGAGTATTCTTGTAACCATCTGAGAACTCTATTTGGCAGCATGAGAAGTATCCCCAGTTCTTGGTTGTGAAGGTCTCCAACAGTCCCACAAGAGTCACCAGGGACTTGCTGAAGGAGAAACTATATTGGTAGCAGATTCTACCTATGGTGACTAATCTGTGTGCTCGAAGGATGACTTCAAGCTTTGTAAGTTGCCAGAATGTCTTTAGTCAAACTTTTCAGTGGCTCATGTGAGGGAAACACCCTTGTCACTAGGCCTAGGGATTAGGGATGGAAGCCCAGGACTCAGTCTGGCGGAAGCTGGGGCGATGCCCGGAAAGGGAGTATGTGAGAAATGGGATTCCACACCTCTCCTCAAGTGCCTTTCCCTCCTGGGCAGGAAGGCAGGTCAGCAAGATGTCATGGCTCTGACTCTGTGCCATGAGTGGCATCTGGACAGCTTGGGGGACAGGTGACCCTGCCCAACTGGCATTGAGATCGAAGGGTGGGGGAGCCACTGAGCTGGACACCCAGGAGGACATCTACTGGGGGAGTGAAAGGAGAGCTTGAACCATGCCTGCTAGTGATTTCAACAGAGCTCTGCTTTAGTCATTATGACTTTATTGATCTATTTATAGATTTATTTTTGAGGCAGGGTCTTTATGTGGTCCAGAGCTCTCAACTTGTGATCCTCTTACCTCAGCCTCCCAAGTGGCTGGGTTACAATTGGTGTACCATTTTAAAAATGTATAGATAATCCAGAAATGAATTAGCTAGTGTATATTTACACTTACAAGAGATGTTAGGTTGGCTGCTTGGTTGGTTGATATTTATTTCTATAAATTTGCCTTTTTACTACAGGCACAAATGTTAAAGTAAAATATAATTTTAATCAAAAATCTGCTTTCCAAAGGATCCATTGAAGGTTAGTTTTCTAGTATGCAGTGGGACCAGGTCGACTTTAAATGGCACAGTCCATCCATGAAAACTATCCTTCCTCATTTTCTTCCAAGTTTGCATCTGCAAAGCTCTACAATGGCCTTAAAGAACCAGGTAATGTAGCTAATTTTTTTAAAAGCAAAATCAAGAGCAAGAAATGATCCCTTCTTGCTTAGAAATGAAATGGTCCCTTCTAATCTGCATAGCACCTCTGCAGTCTAACCCTAGGGAATGAGCCCTCCATGAATCAGATCAGGAGAGAGGTTTGAGGCCAGGCATGGTGATGCACACCTGTAATCCCAGCACTCCAGAGGCTGAGGCAAGAGGATCACTTGGAGTTGGAGGCCAGCCTCGCTACACAGTGAGTTCAAGGCCAGCCTGTATTATATAGTGAAGCTCCATCTTGAAAAAAGAGAGAGATTTGTTCACTACTTCTGAATACTAAAGCTTTTGGCAACTCTTAAAGTGCCTTGAGCTTCGGGGAATGGAGGGACATTTGGTCATGGACCTGTAGACCCTGGCCTGTGTAGATACTGAAGTGGGCTTTGGGAAAGAGAGAATCACCATTGTCCACATATGTTTGGAAGTCAGTACTGCTGAAGTAGCCAGACTTTGGAGATGTCACAGAAACCCCCTGAACTGCTCCCACCTTTGGCTGGCAGTCCCTAGCAGATAGCCAGCCCTGTTTTCAAGGGGACATTATTCTAAAGGACCCCAAAGGAACACTTGCTAGTCCTTTCCCAGGGACCTATACATGTATATGTGACTGCCTCACACTTATGCTTCCAGGAAGAGTTCTGCTATCACAAAGCCCACCCAAAATGAACTTTTCTCAGTGGACAGCATGAGTCTCCTACTGACCATTTCCCTGGTCCCAGCCTCTTCCGTTTCGTGCCTGCAGCAGGGCTTCTCGCTGCAAGTTGATGATGAGGCAGGGTGGCTGGGAGGTGCTGCTACCTGGGGGAGTTCTGTTGTTTTTATAGCCTGTGCCAGCTGAGTGCATGGTGAGTAAGAGCTCTTCCTCTTCCCTCTGGGCTGTGCTCATCTCCACATCAGTCTCACTACTGACCCACCTTGGACATGGTGGTGAGCAAGGGTGGCTGCCTGGCTCTGATGTTTCCCAGGCTTGGGACCCAGAACTCAAGAAGACAAAGGAATTCGTAAGTGAGGACTGCATGGGCTATGGTTTTTTCCTGATAACTGTGCTTGCATGAGGTTTTCTGGAGAGAAACAAATGTGAAATTGGCATTCATTCATCTTATTTCTCCTAGAAGGTAACTAGAAAGTGCTTAGTACCACAGGTCAAGTTAGGTGCACCTTGCAGCCACCTTTGGGCTGATTTTAGCTTAACCCCCTTTTTCTCTGAAAGACTCTTACTTCTTAAAGCTTCTCTATTTTAATCAGAAATAACATCTTCTTGTTTGTTCTTAGGGTTGAACATTACAACAAAAGAGTAATCATGGCTAGCCGTACTTCATTGGAATTGATTTGCTATTTTCTACTTGGCTTATAGAACCAGTGTTTTGCCTTATGGAAGCTCTTTTCAGTTACACGACTAACATTTTTGTCAGCTGACAGATTATTACAAGGAAATTTAAAGAGAGATTTTCTCCAAGAGAGCTCAAAGAGTTTGTTTTGTGTGTCATGTAGGGAAAAATAATTCATGGGCATCTTGGGTTTTGAGTATTAGGATTTCTCGTAGCTGAAATCTGTACAGATTTCTGCATTTTTAAATATAAAGATCAGTGTCTCCACTGGTAACATGATTCTTTTCAAACTGGTAGTTTAATTGGATCCAGCTCTGAGTGACACTTTCCCCAACCCTCTCCCTGCATCAGCAGTACTTCTCTGAACCAGGTGCTCCATGCTCACCTGCAGGCAGTATTTGATTCGCAGCCAGCTGTAGCCCCATATTTTTATCTGTGCCAACCCCATGCCAAATATGGGAGTCTGTGCTTGAGAAGACAAGTCATGCTCATTACACAGCCTTCTCCTCAGAGGGAATGTGCCAAAATCACAGAAGCAGGAAAGCCAGAGGCTTGGTGTGAGGGAGCATAAACCCAGAGTTTCACCTCCTTGTATTCCTGTGTTCTTGGGAGCATCATCCTTCCCAGATATGAGCTTGCTGGTCCTTGCTTTGTCTCTGGTCAGCATCTTGGCCATTCCACAGATGGAGAATGGGAGTTGCTGTGAGACATGCTACCTGACCTGAAGCCAGCAGTCTATCAAGAACTAGCCAGCTGCCCTGACTTCTCTCTAGCCCTCTGCTGACTGAGAAATTACAGCTCTGAAGAGGAGAGCAGGAGGCTAAGGCATGCAGCCCAGTGTTGTCTGAAAGCAGCACATACTGAATTACCATTAGGAGGCCAGGAGAAACCAGACAGTACATTAGAGTGGGGTGGGAAGGCACACAGACATATAGATGGACAAAGAGAATATTACAAATGAGGTAAATGGAGAGTCTGAAATGTAGGAAATATGCTCAACTATCCCTTGAATCCAGGCTGATATTTGATTCAACTACAGGCTGAAATATGATAGATAATATTTGTTATACAAAAAGTACAGTGTGTACTCCAGTGGGAAAAGGCAATCAAAGTAAAGCTGAAGCATAAATTTAAATCATTGGTTTGGTAAATATTTGTTAAGAATCTCTCATGAGCCAGGGCCTCTAATATTTATCTTTGTGTCCCTATTTCTTGTCATCTACATGGACAGGACAGATAGACTGATATCTGTGGGATTTTATTTTAGAGACTCCCCATCTTCTCTCTACTCTTCCTTCCTTGGGACAGGACAGTCTCGCAGACACCTGTCCCCTCCCTGAACCACCCACTCACAGGAAGAAGAATTTCCTTAATGAAGGCAAGTAAACACAGATCTGAGTGCCCAAAGGGACAACGCCTTTATGTACTTTTACCCAGATTGAATCAGGGAAAACTACCTGGGAAGAAGGGCACACCCTCCCCAGTTCAGTGGAGTGACATTTGCATGGCATAGGCTTCACCCAGCCAAACCAGCACACAGGTGTAGAATCTCTGGTGGGCAGTTGGGCAGATGTGCCTCCCTGTCTCCAGAGTTCCATCATCCTTCACTCCCCATCCCTTGTTGCTTCCTAAGACCTCAACTTCATCTCAGGCAAAATCAGCAGGAAGATACATCAAACACCATTATTTATTGAATGGCCACAATGCATTGGACTCAAACCAAAATACAGAATTAGATTACTATACCTGACCAGTCGGTTCACATTTTAAAAAAATAAATAGGCAGATAGAGGTGAATTAACTACAAAGGAAGGTGGAAATATACTCCAGGGAGAGGCCAGTGCTGGGGAGGGAAAACCAGTCAGAGCTGGTCATTTTGAGAACCTAAGTAGGACAGGATCTGTGTTCTTGATCAGCCAGACGAAGGGCAGATTTGGTTGGGAGAGGGAAAGATGAGCCACACACTTGGTGTCTGAAATGTTGACTAATTCTTTGTGATTATTTCCACCTTTTGGCAGTGGTGTGCGTGCTTTGTAGGTGTCACATGGCCAGCCATGACCTAGAACTTACTTTCTATTTCTTCTGGTAGACTGTGTGAGCTCCGTGACTTCACCTGCTTCATCTCTGGGTCCCTAAAGCCTAGTCACTTATGTTAAATTTACGTGTGATGCCCCAACCTTTAATCCCAGTGCCACAGAACAGGGTAAGGGTGATTATAATTAAAAATGAGAACTAGGGTCAGGAGGTGAGATTCTGTGAGAATTCGAAATAGAAACAACTGTGGAGTTGAGCCTCTCTCTCTCTGTCTCTCTCTCTCTGTCTCTGTCTCTGTCTCTGTCTCTCTGTGTGTGTGTGTGTGTGTGTGTGTGTGTGTGTGTGTGTGTCTATCTATGCTTGTTTCTGTGTTCCTAGGAATCAAACCCAGGGCTTTGCCAAGGCTTTACCCCAATCCACACCCACAGCCCCCAGGCAGCAGCCTTCTTGGCTCTAGGATTACTCCAGCAGGATTTGAGAGGATGAGACGAGTAGTGGCAGTAGCCAGTTTTTGGAGGCAAAGCCTCAGAATTGGGAACATTCCTGTGGGGCACAGTCAGTGACCAGTGTGGCTGAAACAGAAGCCTGATGCTGGAAGTACTGTATGACATATAAGAAAGGTAGGAGGAGGCCAGAGTGGGAAGGGACAAACAGCAATGCTTGAAATTAAAACTGTTAGTAATGGGAAACCATTAAACCAAGCCTCAGAGATAAAAGGAAAACTCAAAGGAGTTGAACCCAGTAGTGCCAGACAAGATAGACCAGAGCAGGTGGTGCTAGAGGCAAGGGTCCTGCAGAGCCATATACAGCAATAACCCACAAATCATGGGATGAAATTACATGGGGGAATTGGATTTCAAGATTCTGAGGTATTTGGATGGGTGGGAAAGCTTGAGATAAGTGTATCATTTGTATCCAGAGTGTTTTCTCCAAAAGAGTATTAAAAATACCATAGCTAGACACTTTACTGAGTGTTCACTAAATGCTAGTCATTGTCTAAGCATTTTATATGCAGCATATCAATGCATCCTTTTGAAATAGTACTATTAGTTCCATTTGGCAGATAAATCAACCAAGGCACAGAGAGATTAAATAATTTGCTCAAACTTAGGCAGTTAATAAAATGCAGAGTCAGGATTCAAACAGGATGGAAGGCTGCACAGGTGCAAGGCTTAACCACAAATACCCACTTCAGTAAGTTTGTGGGAGGGTTTGTGGTGTGATGAAAGAGATTCTAAAAAGCGATGTGTGTGATCATCATTTTGAAAGGCAATCAGAGAGCCCTTTCCTGTATCAGTTTAAGGAGATCAGTGCACAGTAAGATTTGTAGTAAGATAATATGCTTTTTCTTTTATGTCCTAAACATCAATTTTTTTATTTAAATAGGAAAAATATTCACTATAAAAATTCAAATCTTGCAGAAATTACTAATGTAGAGAGTGAATATCTCATGTAATCATACTGGACCCCAAAATCATTATCCATCGCTGACTGTAAATTCTTCCAGCTCTCTCTTTTTTTAATTATTATTTATGTTAATATTAAACTTTTTTCCCAAGGTTGATGATACTGTTTTGTAACCTGCTTTTTCATTGAACAAATGAGACATTGACCATGTCCATATGTACAGTTTTATTCACTTTAGGGTTCGTGTTCTTTTCCAATCAGCAGAGCAGTGACAGATGTGACCTAGATTTTCACCTCAAGGCCACTTTTGTTCCTTTTGTACCTTTGACAGGACTCAATGCAAGGCAGGCTCAAATGGGACTCGTTTTTCTGTTTCTGTGAAAATAACAAAAGCTAGCATTTAGCTAGTGCTTACTCTAAGCCAACAACTATTCCTGACCCCATTTTACTGATGAGAAAACCAAGGCCCAGAGTGGTGAAGTAATTTTCTCATATACCTGGAAATTAGAAAGTCAGAACCTGAACCCTTGCTCTGTGTCTCCAAACTCTGTATATTTAGCAGCACGTGGTCTTTGTATCACTTTTACAAGTCTTTCATTTGAGCTAATTAAAATGCAGGGGTTTCCATAGCAACCCTGTAGGTCAATGGTAGAGTAAAAGTTGGTCAATAAAGCTGAGCTCTACTACTTCTCTAGCAACTGAAAGGGGATTCATGTGCCCCTTCCTTTCTGTGATTGCCTTCTGCAGCCCCTCCACTGCTGCCATAAGTGGGCCTGCACTTTGACTTACTGCCCCTCAGTGTCCCCAGGGGAGGCCTCTTGTACTTGACCCTTGTTTAGTATCTTTATTGCTGTAGAGGCCTTGAATGGAGAGTTGCCCAATGTTCCCTGGTAGATGAGCACAGAAGGGCTATGTCTGTCTACCCTGCAAAATCTCAGTGTAGCAACTTTAAAAGGACTTTCTTGTTGTTGTTGTTGTTGTTGTTGTTGTTATCATTTTCTGTTTTGTTTTTTGTCAAAGTGAACCAGATTGGCTTAATATAGCGGCTCTTTCAATAGAATACTATGACTTTCTCCTTAGCTGTGTGCTAGGGTAGCTGCATAAAGATAGCCAAGATCAATCCCCACATCAATGGAGCCTAGAAGACATCAACTTTTGAATGACTTGTTGGTAAAAAATTTCATAGTATCAAATTATTTCTCCTTAAATAGAAAACACTTTTTCTATATTCTCAATATTACTGATACTGGTATATAAGTCTATTCCTTACCAGTTCTTCAGGTCTCTGGCTGTGGGCCTGAGAATTAAAACCCTCTGAATATGTAGCTGGTTTTCTGGCAACCAGGGTCCCTTCTCACCTCATTGGCATAGACTGAGGAAGTTGAAAGCTCCCCCCATGTTGGTCATCAGACTCACGGCCTTGTTCATGCCAGGCAAGTGCTCTGCCACTGAGCTACATGCCCAGGCCTTTTTTATTTTATCTTGAGACAGAATATCATTAAGTTCCCTAGACTGTCTTACAATTTGTTGTCTTTTGGCCTCAGCCTTCTGAGTAGCTGAGGTTGCAGAGTATAGCCAGCAAAGCGGGCTTTTAAAAAATAAATAGAGCTGGGGATTTAGCTCAGTGACAAAGCGCCTGCCTGGCAGGCACCAGGTCATGAGTTTGATCCCCAGTACAATATATATATATATATGCACACACACACACACACACACACACACACACACAAAAGATGCTTGTCTCACCTTATCACTTAGAAAAATTCCTGAGGTTTTAGGAATTCTGTTTCAGGCATCTAGAGATGAAGACTGGAATAGATATGTCTCATTTATACCACAATGTCCCCTTCCTGAAAGTGTGTGTTTTCATAGAACTTCAGGATTAGAAGGAAGCTGAAACTTTAAGAAGTTCAGTTTCTTGTTGATCTATTTTACAAGTTTTCTGCAGTAGTCAAGTATATTCCATTTTTACACTGTCAAGGAAAGTGAACTCACTAAGTGCAAAAGCAGCTCTCATTTTCAAAACATGTCAACTTATAACAACGTGTTTTCTAATACCTCTGTCAAATGCTGTCCCCAAACCAAATACAAAATTTTGGATAGTTTCTCCACTTTCCCTCTTTCCAGGCTTTCGAGCACAACCATCACTTCCTTCCAAATCCAAGTCTTTATTCTCATGTGCAGCTCTAGAATCCAGGGCTGCTGTGATTCCCTTCCTTGACTGTGTCCCAAAGTGTCTGTACCACTCTCCTTTGCCAACAGATGTAGATTAGGACAGCCAGTTCTCTGTTCTTTATGGCTTTCTTGTGTGAGATATGCTAAACCCTCAGCTTCATCTAGTTCTTTAAAAGAAGAAAAAAAAAAAGGGGTCTATTCTAGAATAATATTATTGGAAAAATTAAACTGTGGACATAAATTTTTTTATTTAGCATATTTTAGCCTTTTTCTTACCTGCTTTTTATGTGTGTGTATGGGTGTGTGTGTATGTGTGTGTGCATGTGTGTGCTAGTATTTACCCACTGTCCCATCAGTCAGATAGGAATTATGTTAAAAATAATATCATTTAACTTTTCCTAAGTAATTAAGATCCCTAATGTACCAAATGCCAGGGCTTCTTAAAAGTGAGAGATAAAATACTGCAGAGTATTTCTTTGGGCCAGGGATTCTAAACAGCTGGCCTTTAAAGAGTAGGGTATTTTTGAGCAGTTCCCACCCCTCTTGTTCTGCCTTGATGAGTCGTATTTCCATGAATTTGTTTCTGTCACCTTTAAAAAGCTCAGTCCCTTCTTCTGCTGTCGCAGGCAGGACTTGGACACCTACTCCAGATCCGATTTGTTTTGTAACATTTGAAAAGGGTAAAAACAAAGTGATAGACTAGATTTACTTCAAAAAGCTTTCTTTGATTAAAAACTGGGACTGTACATATGTAAGATTTGGTTATATCCTTAGAAATTACTTTTCTGGACAAATTACTGCTGGGAGATACCAGCCATCCTGGGGTTGAAGCTTTGTGAAGGTGGAAAAATGCATGACATGCCTTTGTATCACTTTCTAAAACCCTGTGACTGGGGGGATCTGTATAAGAGAGTGTTACAGAAATTATTTCATATAAGAAAACCGCTGTTAAGATTAACAGGGCCCTTCAGCCACTGGTTAACTGAAACAAGACAAAATCTTATAGACAAATTTTAAATAAAGGCCAACTAACTATAGCAGAAAATGTACTAGATGAGAGTGACTATGTGTAATTATACAGTAATTATGTTGAAAACATAGTCACATGCCACCAGCTAACTACTTACGCATTTTGATGGGGGATGAATCTATCCCCACTGGCAGCCCCCTTCAGATCTCAGAGACCCACACTGCTGCAGTGTGGGTAAGATAGTTTCTTCTTAGAAGAATGACCTTCTCCTGGCTAATTAAGAGATGCTGCTATGAGGATAGTGGAGCCAGTACTCAAAGGGAAAAAGGGAAATTGAGCCTTCTACTAAGAGGAGTTAATGATGCCCAGAGCAGTTGGGATTATAAAGAACAAAGCCAGTTTAAAAAAGACTTCCCGAATCAAAGAACTGCTTCTTTCATCAAATACTAGGAAAAAAGCAAAATGATTTTTAATGAAAAATAGGGCAGTGGAATCAACCTTTTACCTAGATTCTGAGACTTCAATCAAACACAGTGAGACATTTTCAATAAAATCCTTTGAACTTTTTGGGGAGACGTGTGCTCCGTATATATGGGTTATCATCATAAAAGAGAAACTAGGTTTTTTTTCATAATTAGATTAATGATCCAGAAAAATATCAAGAGGGCAACAAAAAAAAAAATAGTAATGTTTATATAGAACAGAGGTGTGTGTGCCACAAAATGATTCAGAGTTAAAACCTAGCATTTGGATAACTTGGGATGCACACAATGATGGTTAGGTGGTCACCATGGTAGGGATTATTTTGACCTTGGTAGGAAGTGTACTCCTTCAGATGGTTCCCTGTAACTATCTGTACTAGTCTACTTGAGCAGCCATGACAAAATACCACCAACTGTGTGGCTTAAGCAACACAAATCTATTTTGTCATAATTCTTGAGTCTGTTAAGTCCCAGATCAAAGTTTCTGCAAGACTTGATTTCTTTGTGGCTTGCCAATGGTTGCATCTCACTCTGTCCTCCTGTGGCTTTTCTATATGAATTTGCTTGGAGAGAGAGAAAATGAGTTTTAGTCTCTGTCTGTCTGTCTGTCTGTCTGTCTCTGCCTCTCTGTCTCTGTCTCCCTCTGTTTTCTCTGGGGTTGAACCCCAAGCCTTGTGCATGCTGCGAAACCATTCTATCACTGAGCAACACCCAGCCTTAGTGTCTCTTCTTTATAAGGACACTGGTCCTGTCTGATCAGACCCACCTTTATGACTTCACTTAAAACTTAATCACTACTTCCATCTCCAAATACAGCCTGCCATCATAGAAGTTAGGGCTGAAGCATATGATTTTGGGGATACGAACCCTGAGTCTGTAGTACTTATTCCTTCCAGAAAGCTTTTGGGCTTGGCAGGTGTGAGGCCTCTGGCCATACTTGCCTGTCAGTGGGGAAAGCCTTCACCACTTTGGGGATAGTCAAGAAACCTGAGAGCAGGCTAGTGCTGTGTTTTCTGTTTTTTAATTATAAATGAATTAATTGTCTAAGCTAGAGAGCATTGGCAGTAGAAGCGTCTTCATAACAGATTTGCTTGAATTCTCTCAAGATGCAGTGTGGCCAGTGGGAAATTCTCTATTATAAACCATCTAGTTTTGAACACTGACTCTCTACCCAGCAAACCAGGGTTTTGCAAAGGGAACTTTGTACTCTTCAACTTTACTACCTTTGAACTTTCATCTGGATATGGTTTTTGTTTGTTTGTTTGCTTGTTCACTTTTGAGGTTGTTTTTGTTTTTGAGGCAAAATCTTGCTGTGTAATTCAGGCTGGCCTTGAACTCTCTTTGTAGCCTAGACTGGCCTTGAACTCACAGCAGTCTTCCTGCCTCAGCCTCCCTACAGGCATGTACCACCATACATAGCTGGATATGGTTTTAATGGTTTCTAAATTATTATTCTGGATTGAAAAAGTTTTCTAATCATAAAACTAACCAGTCACTCCTATTAAATTCAGTTACCTGAAGATTCTCAGGGTACACAATCTTAGCTTGAAAATTCTAGGATGAATTAACTGTTTTAGAATCAAATGTTCAATTCATCTATGAGAAAAGTATGTAGGTATTTTTGTGCTGTGTGTGCTGAACCAGAGCTCATGTGTTGTATTGGCAGTTGGTGCTGGCAGTTTAATAATTTGAGCTAGATAAAGGGAAAGGGCATCCCAAGACAAGAAAGATGATTCTCACAAATGGGAAAGACGTCTGGACTGATAAGAAAACAAACTGAAAGAGGAGCTAAAGATAACCAGCAGACACTGCTCATAAATTTGCCTCAGGTTCAGACAGGGGGTCATGCAGCTGGGTTATAGGCAGGGTCACTGTGGTGGCCTTGGAATCCATGTTCTGATTTGGAGCCTTAGGCAGCCTCCCTCCCCACACATCCTGTGTCCGGCCATGAGGAGGATGGAGACTCACAGATGAGAATCACTGCCCAGTGCAGACAGGTATTGTAGGTTATGCACAGTTGATGCAACTCTCAGGTCCTTGAAAAGTAGGCCAGCTGGGTCCCCTGCCTTACCTGTGCTATGTTAGAAAGCCTATAAAACTTACCTGGAAGTGCTGGAGATTTAACTCAGGGGCATAAGTGCCTGCCTGGCAAATGTGAGGTCATGTGTTCAATATCTGGTATGGAAAGAAAAAAAAAAAAAAACTTGTGGCTGAAAAGTTTTTGTCTACATTTCCCTATGATCCCAGCAACAGCAAGTCTTCCTGGAGAGGCTGTTCCGAGTTACAAATTCATGTAAATATATATGAGTCCTCACATATTTAAAAATCCCAACCACAGCAGCTATGGGCCATATTCATTTGCCTACCTGTGTGATTCAGGCATTGTAGCTGATTGTGCAAGGATGTGGGCATTGAAGCATGGAATGTGTGTGTGTTGAGACAGGAAAGGGAGGAGAAGGCCATGCACCATATTTTACTTTTGCTTTGTTTGGAATCTGGCTTTAAAAGTAAGACTGAACTTCCTTAGGTCTGATGTAGAATGAGCCAGTATTATGCAGGGTTGCTGAACAAACTTACATTCAATTACATGATTTATCTGGAGTCTGTCATTTTTGCTATTAGTGTCACTAACCTGCCATGGTTAGGAATCCTCCATAGAGGTTTTCTTTGTGCCAGACCCTGTTTTTTGTTTTTGTTGTTGTTGTTATTTATTTGTTTTTGGGATCGAACCAGGGATCGAACTCTTGACCTTGCACTTGCCAGGCAAGTGTTTATGCCATGGAGCTAAATTCCCGGCCCTGGTTTTTGCTTTGGGGGTTGTGTTGGGCCCTGCAGGATGCTTAAGAGCATCCCTGGTTCCTTCCCAGCAGATATCAGAAGCATTATCTACCCCAGTTGTGAAAACTGAAGTGTCTCTACACATTGAGGATTGTCCCCTGCAAACATAGTAGTCCCTGTTGTGAAGCACTGCCCCAGACATGACATGTTTGTGATGGGGTTTTCTGTTTGCAAAAAGCATGAGCTGGAGAATCAACATTCTTGCCTTCATTTCTTCATTTTTATTGAGCCCTTTCTGTATGCCCTGAATTGTGTGCTAGGTGATGGGAATGCATGATGTGTGCCTTAAAGAGAGGAATCTAGTATGGGAGGAAAACTTATAAATAAATAAATGACCAGTGAGCGTGCTGAATGCAATGGAATGAGCACACTCAGGACTGGGAGAAAAGGATAATGCTCAAGGGTAGGCAGTGCCTGGCCCTGTTTCAGGCAGATGCTGGCAGCATCAAAGAAGCCTTCAAAGATGAGTAGCGGAGGAAGAGAGAACACCAAGTCATCAGAGAAGGTACAACAGGTGAAAGGAAGCCTGAGATGTGTAGAGTGTTGGGCAGACAGTGTTAAGATTCTAGAGAGGTGGACAGGATGGGCTGTGTGCCATTCTGAGAGCTTAGACTTTAGGAGATGGGAGCCATCAACCGGAAAGTTTCAAGTGAGGGAGTGACATATTTTTGTTGACACCAGTTGCTTTGGTCAGTACACAGAGAATGAGTGAAAAGGTCACAGAATGACGTCATGGAAACCATTGAAGAGGCTGAGATCGTCAAGTCTTAAACTAAGGTGATGGTAGCAGGGGGATATTTGAGAAATATTTCAGAGATCAGACAGTATCTGGCTTAGTGACTCTTCTGATACAGGAAATAAAAAAGAGTGAGGGCTCAAGACTGGCCTCCTGCCCTGGGTTTGTGACGAGTGACACCCTAGCACATGAGGGTAACCATTGTGCTTTCCTATTGACTTCTTATCATCCTGACTTTGTGAGAAAATGAGCTCAGAAGAGAAGGGTGATTAGCCTGAAGTCACACAGTGGTGAGCAGAGAAACTGGGATTGGAGAACTGGGGCTATCTGGTTTCCAGCATGTCGTACCGCACAGCTTTGGTGAAGTGTGTTGTATCTAACTGGTGGAAATGGGTTCGCTCAGGAAGTAGACTTGATTACCTTTGGCTTTTAAGCTTGGTGTTTATTGAAGGGAGTTTGGTGTTTTCTATTGAAAATTATACCAATATATTGACATTTTCATATATTTTGCATGAATAGAAAAATCTCTTACCCATATTCAATACAGATGGCACTCACCCAAGCTTCAGCCTTGGCCCTCACTTAATAAGGGACAGCCTAAGGCCACTGGCCCATCGTTTTGCTTCAGTGTTAAAATGTTCACCATGTCTCTTCAGACTCAGCCAAGGACACAGTTAAAACAAATCCTGGTTAAAGGATTTGGTAATTTATATCATTGTTTTAGCCTTAACATTAAATTATGGACCAATAAGACCTTCAGTCCTATTGTTCTGCCCAAAATTATTAAACATGGTAAAGATCAAGAACATGATTAAGCAGGAAAAAGGGGAAGAAAATCACTAGATTAAAAGCAGAGATTTATGGGTGTTAAGGTAAACACAAAGAAATTCCTGTTACTTCTCTCTGGGTTGCTCCTTTAACCTTCTCTTCTCCAAATCTAAACTTCAAAGCTCCTAGAAAAGCCAAGATACAGCAGAGTAGGATTAGTTGCCTAATTTACTTATATTTTAAGGAAGTGTCCCAAAAGGCCGGTTAAGCCTGTCTGACAGCAGTGACAGTTCTCATCGTCAGGAAGTTCAGGAATGATGATGGCCTGTGACCTGTGTCGGCTCGGGAGGCTTCTCAGAACTGCCAGAGGACGTCACTGGTGTTTATCTCTAAGGATCGCCTTCCTTCTCACCATGGCGAGAGAAGGTTCTGGATGCAGAGGGAAGATTCCCAGGCTCGAGTTACCTGTGGCTGCTTACGTCTGTTTTCTCCACACAACAATTTAAAATTGTTTCCTTTTGGTTCAGAGTGTGTTCTGCTCATTTAAAGTAACCAAACAGTGAGTGTCCTGGGGGTTTAGGTTCCAATTCTGTGGTGCAACAGTGACATCCATTGGCCTATGTGTTCATGCTAGCAAGGCTTTCTTCTCAGCGCTGTGAATATTGGACTTCTTGATACAGAGACACAAAGAGGTCACACTGTTCCAGGACCAACATGTGAGTGCAGCTGGTGCTTGGGGTGGTGCCTGGCACTTGAGACTGGCCTGATTCAGGACCCTTCCCAGTATTATGTGTTCTCACATCTGGGCTGCCTGCGTCTGGCCTGGGGTCACATGGGGACATCGGTCCTCTCTGTGGAGTCCAGTACCTACCTTCATCAGGCTGTTGGGAGTCCATTGGTTTGACTTCAGATATACTATTGAATGCATGAGCCAGGGGAAATCATTTTACTTCTGAACCTTTTCTACACTGATAAAATGAAGTTGATGGCAATGACTGCTCTGTGGTTATCCATGTTTCCATACATTGCTTAATACATTCCCTCAATTCCACAAATTGTAAAAATTAGAAAAGCACAGACCAGATCTTCTTAGTATCCACCAGACTGTGAGGCTAGGAAGCTGAGAACCAAATTACAGGTTTTCAAACCACAGGCTTTGGTGACTTCTGTTCCTACCCTCACCAGGGTTAACTATTGTTACAGAAACCCCAGCATCATATCTAAAAGAAAGCTGAGGTTCAGGAGATGGAATGACAAAGGGAGGGTTCTGGGCAGGGCATGAGAGTGAGCAATGAATGACTAGTGTCCTCAGGTAGAAAAACGTACTTGCCGGGCCCCATCCCACAGAGAACATGATTGGAAACCTCAAGCTACAGTTATTTATTTTTACCTACTATGAAGCATTAAGAAGGAAGTGTGAATAAGACATCCCATCCCACATCTTTGAAGATCTCTTTATTGTCAAGTGAAGTACACACAGCATTACAGGAACTGTGACTTATAATAGTGTGTTGTTCTGTCAGTCATTTCTGCAGGATACTATGGGACACCTCCCAACACCTTGCTGAATGTGCATGCGTGCGTGCGTGCATGCGTGTGTGTGTGTGTGTGTGTGTGTGTGTATGTGTGTGTGTGTCAGGGTCAGAGTCATGGCTAATGCAGGCATCTTTGGATGGGAAAGCAAGCGAATATTCTCAGTTCAACTCAAGCCAGAATATCAAACATGTCTCAGTCTCAAAACCAAACAGATGGCAAAACAGAGAAACCAGACAGGTCTCACTGACACAAAAATAAAACCAGAATTCAGTGGCACATTGTATCATTTCATTGTAAATCTTTTTCTCCTTCTTCTTCTTCTCCTCTTTCTCTTTCTCCTTCTCCTCTTTCTCTTTCTCTTCCTCATCCTCTTCATCCTTTTTTTGGAAACAAATAGAGAATTTGTAACTGATTTGCAATGTGTACAACCAAATCCATTACTGACTCACTGGTACAACTTTTTCATATCATGAATTATTCCAAACAAACCAAAAAAAGAAAAAAAAAAGACTCCTCTGAAACAGAATCTCATTCAGATTCCATTCCTCCTTCTCAACTGGGCACAAACAGCACAGACTGGTCCCAGTGCTCTGTCTTCCTGGGTTGTCTCCTTTTAATGCTTGCTGGAAATACTCAGGGCCCACCCTGCAGCCCTCTCTTTCACCCTAGTGACAGCCTCTCCACCTGAGCTTACTGACCCTCACAGGAGGAGATCTGGTGCTCCACTCCCCATGCACAGGTGGAGTTTTCTAAGGAAGAAGCCAACAGCTAGCCCAGGATGCTGTCAGGTACATGGGCACATGGCCATGAGTTCTTCACTCTCCTACCATCTGGCCATCTGGGTGCTTTTTAAAGTGGAGCCCACATTTTAAAACATCACTCCTCAATGGTTGCTTAGGTTTGGAAACATATAATGGACAAACTGAGAAGTCTGTAACATACAGTTGTTAGCTCTGTTTAGAATCCTAAGACAGGTACCGAAGTATAAATAAGTCTAAGGGATCTAGAGACACTAGTATGGGGCTATGAGAAGGAAGTAAGGAGAAATAGTTGGGGGCTAGAAATGTAGGTTGGTTGGTTTAATTCCCATCAATGCAAAAAAGAAAAGAAAAGGGATGAGTTTGTTTTAATTGAAGCAAATTTTCTAAGTCAAACAATTTCAGCTGGCTAACCTGAGTCCTCAAAAGGTAGTATTTTCCCAGCTTGAAACCAGTGGTAGAGGGAAGGTACTCATGGGCTCTGCCATGCTCCGGCTTCGGTGTTAAGACTCAGGAGTATCTGCTTAGTGTGTCCCTGTGTGCCTGAAAGCCACTGGACTGGTGTCCCTGCCTTCCCCAATATGGTATAAAAGAATTATTGATCTGATCTTGTAAGCCCCCTTGTTTTGCAAGATGGACTCCAAAGAAGCTGATTGCAAAGTTATCAAGTCATGACTATAATATACGTGCTGGTCTGTGACTAAAGCAGTGGTCATAATGGCTACAAAGCAGCCAGGGCTCCTAAACTTGCTTTGTTTTTTTGGCCAGTTGGTTGTTTTTAAGACAGAGTCTTATTACATTGCACATGGTGTTCTCAAACTCTTGGGCTCAAGCAATTCTTTTGCCTCAGCCTCCCAAGTAGCTGGGATTACAGGAATTCCCCATCATATTCAGCTCAAAAATTCACTTATTTTTTTCTGGCCCTGGAGATCAAACTCAGGGCCTTGTGTATACTAGGTACTTGCTCTACCTCTGGATTGCACTCCCAGTTCTGCTTGTTTTTTAATTGAATTTCTGGTATTTACATAAACATCCCTGCTGTCCATCTTTGTTCTGAAAAGTTGGGAACACTCACATTCCAAAAGGCAGTGATAGGGTTGGAGGGGCTCTCTGGGAAGGACAAAGGTACTTTAGGGGACCATATCCCTCCTGACTCTCTTCCTCCACTTCCTTTTCATGGTTCTATAGGAACCTGAGTCGTGACACCTGCCTCACCCCAAGCTGTAGCTTTGGGACACCTTGTCTGACTATTCAAACAATTCCTTATCTGGCCAATACATACCAAGTGTGTTTAGCTCTCAGCTCTTGACAGTTGGAGATCATAAGCCAGATTTTCAAAGAGAGTGAGCTACTTCCTGGCATTAAGTCTGGCTTTGTTGGAAGAAAGAACACTAACTTTGTAGGACTGTAGCGAGGTGCCACATGGGATTCTTGTGGCTGTTAGCATTCATGTCATTTTAGAAAGCACTTCTTTTCTCCTGGGTTTGTTTACACATCAGAAAGCTTTTGGTATCTTCAAAGTTCAAGAGTTTATTTAGAAAAGCAGTTCCTTATCTAAAGACCTTGTTAAACCACTTCTCTTTGGAAGAAACTGTATAGCTCCATGAAATATTTACAGTTGGTCATAAATGAATAATTTTTTTGAGTTTATATAGCCAGAATTCATAGCTAACTGATGGTTGTGAGTCTCAAATCAGCAAATCTGATTCTTTTGCTATGCATGACAAGGATCCAGGGAGCTTTTTAAAAATGATGCTAAAGTGCTAAAGAGAAGGATGAAGCCCAGAATCCCCCACCCCCACCCCAGGATTACAACTCAGTTGGTTTAGAGTTGGTCCTAGGTCTATAGGTTTTTTGCTTTGGTTGTTCTGTTTATTGTAAAAATCATGTAACATTACATTTCGTATCTTAATTCACTTTAAGTGTACATTCCAGTAATGTTAAGTGCATTCATGTTATTGTGCCTTATGAATGGATCTCTAGAAAATTTTCACCTTCCAAAACTGAAGCTCTCTATATACTTAAAAACAATTCCATTTCCTCTGCCCATAGACTCTGGATTTAAGGGCTTCCCAAATGAGCTCCCAACCATTCCTTGGAAAAGTTTCCTACCACTGGGGATTTAGCTCAGTGGTGTAAGCACCTGCTTGGCAAGTACAAGGTTGTGAGTTCGATCCCTGATACCAAAAATGTTTCCTACCCCCAAAGAACCTCCAGGCTTTGTACAGTTCTTACCTGGATTCACATAGCTGCCAATACCATTGAAATTGGGGGGATGAGTTTATTGCCTATATAAGGTCCCAAGACCTTCTGTGTCCTTGATTAATAATTATGCCTGCCTTCTGCCTCAAATAGTGAAGCCCCTTCCACTTGGCAGCAGCTTGGCATGCAGTGTTGCCAGGCTGGTGTCCAGGAATCTTTGATCTGCTATCTCGCTGCCATTGATAGGCTATGTTTAACTTCTCCACCCACCCTCCATACCAGCTAAGGGTGGGGCACTGGGAAAGTGCACCAGGAAGCAATGGCATTTCCAGAGCTCCCTGCCCACTGAGAGAACCAGCCCAGAGAAGAGAAGGTGCTAGAAGGCCTTGGTCCATTTGGCTTTCCTGCCCTGGCAGCAGTGAAACCTGCAGACTTGCCTAAAGTGCTGCTTTTTGTCACATCTCCCACAACAATTAATCCAGTGTTTTCTTGTGTTTTATGGCTATTGAAGTTGGCTTATTTTATTACCTTAATTCCTGGCATGTCTCATTAGTCTCTCCTGAACCTAAGAGAACAGATACATTGCCCTGTTCTGGTATTTTCCACAAGCTGCCTACTTTGTCCATTTGCAAAAAGCAGCAATTTTTTTTTTTTTTAAAGAAACAGATACAAGTTGAAGCTTGGACCATCCTTGTGTCTATTGTTTGTAACACACAATTTGAAGCCTCCCCTCCCCTTTGCTGGTGTTGTGTCTAATCTTTCCTTCTGCCACCAGGTGTGACATCCTGACCCCATCATAGCTTCATTCTCAGATATGCGCTGCCCTAGTGAATGCTGCTGTATCAGTGCTGACCTGCATGACCTAGAGTATTACAGAAAGCTTGCAGAAATTCCAGCTGGACACTGTTACCACAGCACCAAACAGGACTGGGTCACTTTCAGGACCCTGTAGATGACAGGGGAAAGAGAATTTTATCAGGCAAGTTTTGAGCTGGAGTATTCATTGATTTAAGGCAATATCTTTAAAGTCTTTAGAGGGAAAAAAAAAAGTGCAATTTTCTATATTCTAGAGTTTAAGGCAAGTCTGTGGTGCCCAGTGTTTCTTAAAGCTGGAGAAAGTTCTGACTCACTCAGTGTAACTGGAGATTTGCAATTTCAGTTTCGGGCTAGTCGTGTAGGTACCTGTTACTCAGATACCTCATGTATTTTGGCTTGGCTGAGTTGAAGTATCAGAATGATCTAGCAGACAGTGTATCTTTTAATTTCTCCAAAGGAAATACTGAGCAAGTAGGGATTTGGAAAGAGATTTGCACACCCCCATTCATAGCAGCTCACAATAGCCAAAAGGTGGAGGCAACCCAAGTGTCTATTGATAGATAAGTAGATAGACAAAATGTGGTATTTACATACAATGGCCTGTTATTCAATCTTAAGGAGGACTGAAATCCACTTACAGGCTACAACATGGATGAAGCTTGAGGACATTATGCTAAATGAAGAAAGCTAGTTACACAAGGACAGATGCTGTGTGGTTGCACATACACAAGGCACCTAAGGTGGTCATATTCATAGACAAAGAAATTATGGTGGTTTCTGGCAGGGGCTAGGAATAGAGAAATTAGATAATTATTTAATAGGTACAGAGTTTTAGTTTTGCAAGATGGAGTTCTATGAGTGAATGGTGGCAATTTTAACTCAACAGTGTACGTATCCGTAATGCCACTGGACTGTAGGCTTACAAGTGGTTAGGATGGTACATTTTATCTTATTGTACTTTGTATAATTTAAAAAAAGGAAGCACTGAGCAAACAGAGGGCCTGACTATAATTGCTTTACAAACTGAAATGAGCATTTGAAATGATATTGTATGGATTTCTTCTTTGATCAGATTTATACAGAGAAAAGCCTGTGTCACAGAGAATTGCTTTTTATGATGGCTGAAAAATAAATGTTACACATGGAACAAGCTGTGCAAAAATGGGCCTGTGTGAGACACTTCAAGGAAACTAAGTTAAGTTTCCAAATCCACAGGTGCTTCTGTCATCCGTGAAAACCAACGCCAGGTCTTCCAAGTACCTTGCCCATAACTGAGGTCGCCTCTCTCATCAGATCTTCTCCTCTTCTACTTGTCCCATTTATTGATGCTTTGGGTATCATTGCTTGCCCTGTTGCTCAAGCCTGACATCTGAGCATCTTTCCTGGTTCTTGCCACCTCCCACATCTTATCAAAACTAACAAGGCCTCTCTCAAGACCCTCTGACTTTTACATGAGGGTCCAAAGCAGCACCTTTCGCAATACACAAAGGTGAGGATAAGCCAAATATCAGGTGGTAAATGGGTGTGTATCAGTACAGTGCAATGCAGTGAAAAGAATGAACTACGAGTACCTGAGATGAGTTAATCTCAAGAACATGCTTCCTCAAAAAAGCCAGACACAAAATTAAGTATCTTATTGTCATATTTATTTGAAATATCTACAAAAGGCAAATCTATAGAGAATAAAAGATCCATGATAGTCTGAACCTTGGGGGGAACAGAGGGACAATGAGGTGCTTTTGGCGATGATGAAAATCTCCTAAAATAAGTATGCAAACCTCAAAATTCACTTAACAATAGTTGAATTGCACACTTAAAAATGAGCATTTTATTTGGAAAATAACAGACTTTCAAGTGACTGAGACTTATGGAAAGTAGGAAAGGAATGCAAAAAAGTCATGACTGCTGAAATCAAAAGAGAGGTTTTAAAGAAGGTCTTCATATTAACAATACCTTTCACTTTACTTCTAAAGTTTCTCCTTGTGGGTACCACTATTAATCTTCTCAGGCATTACCCAAGGTTAGCTTTTTTCTTTTTCTTTTTTTTTTTTAATGCTATGGATTGAATCTAGGCAGCACTGAGCTATCCCCCCAGCACTTTTTATTTTCTTCAGGCAGTGTTTTGCTAAATTACCCAGGCCAGCCTTAAACTTGTGGTCCTCATGCCTCAGCCTCCAGAGTAGCCAGAATTGCAGGTATATACCACTGTGCCCAGCTGGGGTTAGCTGATTTGATTGTTCAACAATTATTCGAGCTCCTACTGTGTGCCAGATACTGTCCTACATGCTTGAATCTCACTCAGGCCTGTCAACTCCCTGGTCTGACGAAGCCTACATTCCCCCGTAAGGATGCTGTCACCTCTAGGGTGCTCTCCTTTGGTTGCATCCTAACTGCTCGTCCAACTTCTGTCCCTGCTTCTCTCTAAAACTAGCATGACCCTTCTAAAATACAAATATGATCCAGTTTTTCTGTTAAAAACCACTTCCAATGGTTTCCATTTGCTTTTGAACAAACTTCAAACTCCTAACCAGGACTAGACTAGACCTCCTGTCCAGAGCCTGTGAGGCCTTTGTGCCCAGGCTGGATCTGCCACTTGCTTCTTGCAGATGTCTTCCCTTTCCTGCATCCCACACCTCTCTCTCTTCCATTCTTTTTGTCAACCTCACTCCCAGTTAGTCTTGGGATCTCAGTTTAGAGTCCTTTGGTAATTCCTCACTTCCCATTAGAAGGCTCCCAACCTGCTGGTAGATTCTGATTGTTACACATACCTTGGCATAATAGGTGCTCAATAAAGTATGGCTATTGAATGAACACCATAAAAGACTAACTCTGTCATTCCAAAGAATTATTATAGATGTATCTGGCACTGATAGATAGATGTATCTGGCACTGACTTTTGTTACTTACATGACGCCAGGTCCTCCTCCCTTAAAGGATGGAGTCACTCAAAGATAGGAAGCAGAAGCTGAGTGTGCTATTTGTGTAAAGGCCACAGTGAGAAAGACAAGTTCCTCTAAAAAAAGGAACATGGCAAAACCTTCTAGTTTAATTCTATTAGTGGATTAATGATAAATTGAAATATTCATATAATATTTAAAGCTCATTTGACTGAGAGAAACTAATGCATTTATTTATTTATTTGATTTTTTGAGACAGTCTCACTCTGCAGTTCTGACTGGCCTTGAACTCTCTATGTAGCCCAGATTGGACTCGAATTTGCAGTGATTCTCCTGTCTCTGCTTCTCAAGTGCTGGGATTACAAGTGTGCACCATCACACTCAGCTACTAATGTATTTTTAAAGAGAAACTTTAAAAAAAAAAGTATCCCTATTGTTGATAGAGAATATATTGCCTCAAATGTCTTGATCAAATTCTTTTTACTCTGCATCATTCTGTTCAAATTAGGGACAACAAAGTAAAGAAAGAAGAGAAATTGTGGGGCTAGGAGTGTAGCTCTGTGCTGGAGTGCTTGACTGTGAGGTCCTGGATTTGATTCTTAGCACTGTAAAATTAATAATTAACTATAAAATTAATTTTAGAAACGGATGCCCTGCTCCTCCAACACATACCCCAGTGGGTTTTATTAGGGACAGAGACCAAACTGTGTGAAGTTTTCTACTTGAATACTGATTTACTCCCCAAAGAAAATTCACTTTTATTATTGTTGATTTTATTTTTTAAAGTATATATAGTATTAATTTGTCGAGAAAATATCATTTGCAGGGCTAGGGGTTTAGCTTAGCAGCGTAAGTGCTTGCTTGGCAAATGTGAGGTCGTTAGTTTGATCCCTGGCACAAAAAAAAAAAAAAAAAAAGAAAAAGAAAAGAAAATATCATTTGCATTAAAAGGAGTCTGTCTCATTGCCTCATTTAAAAAAAATAAAAGACCTTCTCCAAGTTTGCAGAAGTAAAGAATTAAAACATTTGCCCTTTGTCACTTTGATCAACAAATACCCCATTTCCAAAACATAAAAATGCCAAGTAAGGTCATATTTAAAAATATATATATATTCCTTTTGCAGATTAAATAAGTTGATAAAAATATCTTAGCCTCCCACCTGAGTAAGAGGGGAAAAAATGGGATGTGGGTGAGTGAAAGAAATGGAGTTGGGTTTTCTAAGCCTCCCATGTTGCCTTTTGGCATTTCGGTCCCCAGCTCTTAGATCTATGGCTCTTTGGGTCTCCCCCAGGCTTCTGCATTACTGTCACATAATAGGGGTATCATACAGTCAGTTATTTCCACCTTCATAGCTTCTTTCACCATTACCCATTATCATGTATGATTTTTAAAATACCCTGTAGACCAATAAGGACTTTCCTTGGGAGATCACAGTTCTTCCTTCTGCTTCTGTAAACTTGTGTCTTCCCCACCTCCCTTCATTTTGTGCACATAAACAGTAAATATACCTAAGTGTAGCTGCTAGGCAGCCTGCTCCCAGGAAAGACAGTGTGGGCTGGGGAGTGCACTGGGCTAGAAATAGCCACCAAAGAGTAGCATGTTTTCTTCATGTTGACTTTAGCTATTTCCTCCCCCCACCTTGGGTTATTATTATTATTATTATTTTACTATTTTTTAAATTTAAAAATGTTTTAATGTAAAAAAACCCAAAAAACATAAAATGTAATCACCTTCACCCTTTTTACTCATGCAGTTCAGTAGTGTTAGGTATATGCATAGTGCCGTAAAACAGACCAGAGCTTTTCCATCTTGCAGAGTGAAATTCTACACCATGGCATAGCTGCCACTGCCCCAGTTTATTAGAGATACATGTTTTTCACAGTGATTACTTGCTATATTTCTCAGGGTTATTTATCATTTCTTGTCTCTTATGTATTTTAAGATGTGTGATGGAGGAAGTAGTTCATGCCCTCAAAATTTTAGCAGCCTCTCTGACTGTCCCCATAACCCGGGATTGAGGGCGACTGTCCTGTGACTGTGTGGAAGCAGACCCATTCTGCTCATCAGGAGCACAGGACGAGTGCTTCTGGAGAAGCCTGTTCCCCCCATTGTCTGCCACCCCCTCCCCGTGTCCCACTGTCCAGTGGTCTGGATGCCCCACTCCTGTTCTCATAGTTCACACCAGCTGCCGGGACCTGCTTGGGTTGGCTCCAGTCTTCTGAAGTCTGACAGTTAGTTAAGAAGAAAACCAGGATGTAAATCACCGGGCCAGACAGTTTCCTCTGGGGAAACTTCTAAGTTCTGTCAGGTCTTTTCATTCCTCCACTTGGGAAAGAGATCAGTGCTCACTTCAGACACAAATATGAACATAGACCAGAGGTAAACAGGGTGGGTGTAGGTGAGGGAAGGGATGCCAAAAGCCAGGTGTTTGGCACAGGCCAAGTCTTACCTATTTTATGAAGAGTAGGGATAACATGGTGGGTTGTTTTTTTTTTTTTTTTTTTTTAAGTCAAATTCCTAATCTGGGAGTTTCATGTTTGGGAAGGGTTCTTTCTCACATGAAAATCAGAGATATGGAATAATCTTTTAAAGCATTGTTTTGTGAACTTGGTAGTTTTTAAAACCCAGGTAGGATGCTTAGTGTTGGTCCATTCTTTATTACGTATTGTATTAGCCGTGACCAAGACCCAATCAGAAAGAAAGATGTGGTCTTAAACTATAAGAACTTTACTGTCTGGTTGTCCAAACCCAGAAGTGTGTTATCACAGTAGAGCAGGCTGATTACTGGGCAGCCTGAGGAAGAAAGTCAGGTCCCTAAAGTTTTTAAGGGAGTTAAACAAGAAAGACTATAAAGAAAAGCCCTCAGCAAAATGCTTGGGACACTGCTCAAAAATGGAAGTAGTTCACAATAACATGAATACTAATGGCATCATCCAGATGGATTCTTCCCAAGAGTAGAGCTAATTGTGAGGATAGAGCATACATGGCATCCAGTAATTTAGGATAAGCACCAGAAGTATAGTTTGCAAATGTAGGGGGAATGTCTGAAGGAATTGAGGAACAATCCTGAAATGAATTGAACTTGTATAAACAAAGGAGGACAACTTGGACTCGTAGAAAGGAGAGGACGGTCCCATGCCTAACAGTGTGGAGATCTTAGTCCAACCACAGCCACACGTGCTCTGCAGTGTGGGGTCCCAGATGAGGAGCAAAGGTACTGCTGAATCAGGAGGGGAGACTTGGGTTTTAATGGTACCTGCGGCTTCACTAAAGATAAAATAGGGAAGGGCTCTGCAGGTGATTGAAGAATGTGGTTTTGAACCCTCAGCAGAGATCAGGGAAGTGTCACCGAGAGGGAATACGTACTACAGGTCCGAGGAGGTCTGTAAGCATTGCCACAGTAGAGACTGGGGGCAGGGAGAGACTGAAACTCAACAAAAGAAAATGCAAGTCAGGTGTGTAAGAGGGAAGCTGGGACATGCTGGCAAAATGGTAATTATTCCACTCACTAAAGGTTCTTTGAAAACTTCTGCCTTTTAGTTGTGCCAGTTAGAAGAGAATCAGGCAAATTTAAATGTTCTTTATGAGAGAAAGTCTTTGCCTATAGAGAGTAGATATATAACTGTCCTAATAAGACAATCTAACCTGAAATGTACCTTACTGATCCAGGTGGTAGCTTTGGAGTCAGATCCCTTTGATTCTTTGATTTTGAGTCATTCTGTACCCCTGTCACTGGTGGACCTTGGCAAGTTACTTAAAAGCTGAACTTTGCTTTCTTTTCTATAAAACAGGACTGATAATAGCTACCTTGAAGTATGGTAGGAATAAGGAATAGAGTCTATAAAGCCGGAGGCATGGTGTGTGGCTAATATCAGGAACGAATAAATAGTGGCTGTTAATTACTGTGACTTCCAGGGTGCAGCTCAGCTTTCTGGGCAAGTCCATGTTTGTTGTTTCCACCATGAAGCAATGACAGCCAGCAGCCTAAGGGATCTGCTCAGGGTTCTGTTATCTTCTTGCCTTTGGCCAACTCAAGCACAATTTGGACGCCTCCCAAAAGCACTGATTGTAAGAACCTTAAAAGTACATTTTCTTCCTCATCTTATCTTCTGGTTCCTAGGCAAGAACACTAAAGTATGTGGAATAACACTGACATCCGGCTGGGAGTAGCACAGTTTCCTGGACACCTACTGGGAGAACGTTGTGCCTGAAAACAAATAAACTGGAAAGTAAAGATGGATTTTTCCTCCTTGTGGAATCTAGATGTGAAAGTATAAAATAAAACTTGTGATTTGAGGCAAGCAGAAGAGAACTTAGAAAATTACTCTGGAAAGTCACCATGATGGTTGGTGGCTAAAATTGTTTTTAGAACCACATTGTTTACAGGTATTTAAAGAACAAAGGGAAGTGATTTTGCTTCTTTAAGACAGCAATGTAAGTGAGACTGCCAAAAAAGTCACCAGGAGTTATGTTTAATTCTTCTGTTTCTCTTTTAAATGCCAAAGAAGCCAGTACTGCAAGACCAATGAAGCTGCCAACTGACTGGTGGAAAATTTTTATTTTCAAACAAAATATTAAGATTTACAGATGAAGATAAGGAGAATTTTTTAACAACTTGGAGCACCAAATAAGGTTTAGGCCCTTTGAAAAATATGTACACATTTAATACCCTATTGTCTGAACCTCAGTAGCAATAAATCATTGAACTTGTCTGTACTTCAAAAGTCTTTATTAGTTTTACCTCATCAACTTTGTTTTTACCTCTTAAAATAATTGTTCCCTGGACCCTTGGATTGTTCTTAAAGCAAAATCATGGTAATGCTGATGATATTTAAATACTTAAATTATTTATATTTTCAAGACTTCATATAGAGTCTTAGGGAAGAAAAACCCTAGTTGGTAGGATAAGTATCTTGTTGCTATAAAGAAAATTAATTCGAGGTCTCTTTCAAAAGACCTTAAATTCTGTCACAATACAAAAACCTGAAATACCAAATCAACGAGCAAGTTTTTTTTTTTAATAATGTTGGTTTTGTTGTTGATATTTACATTGCTATAAAGTAGTCATTGTTGGTATCTTTGATGAGTCAGGCAGGGAAGCAGTGAGTCATAGGTTCTAAGCAATGGAAAAACATGATCCTTCTAGTTACTAAGACAGATTTCCATCTGACATTTTTTCATTTTGCACAATAGTTTGTAAGTTTCACCTGTCTCCTTTTCCAATTCTTTTCTCTCCTTATTTATCAGGATTCAGAGGCTTCAAAGCTGCCCTGCCTACCCTGCAGACAAGACAGTGCCTTGTCACTCCAGGTCTACTCTTGGCCTGGGCTTTCTTAGATTTTATCTCTCATCTCTTGCCCTGTCTTTCTGGTTGTCTCCTACCCAGTCACCAAGCAGGTTCTCAGACAGGGAAGTAGAACAGTTGGTCCTCTGTGTCAACCAGTCACAGCTCAGAAGTGCAGTTAGGCCTGTGACATTGAGTCTAAAATGATCACATACAGATTCTTCTTCTTGTCATCCTTCCCTAAACAGTACAACATACTAGCTACTCACACAGTTTACATAGTATTTCCATCATATTAAGTATTCTAAATAATCTAGAGATGATTCAAAGTTTATGGGGGTGGGTTGTGTAGGTTATGGGCAAACACAGTGTCACTTTATGGGCATCTGTGGATTCTGGAGTCTGCAGATGGAGGCAAGTCCTAGAAACAGACTCCATAGCTGTATGCTGAGGATAGGAATGGCACTAATTCTGTGTTTAAATTGGTTACTCTTCTTTTTCCTTATACTTCCCTCAAATTGTTATCTTCATCTATGTCTTCAAAAACATGAATATTTTTCTTGGGAAAAAAAGAGATTTATAGCTTCCATCAGAACATAGGAGATTATGTCCCAGAAAAGATTTTAGCTTTCGGGTCTTCAATTAAAATCCTCACTTGGCTCGACAGGAGAGAGCTTCCGCCCTCCTGCGCCAGCACAGCTTGCGCGCTAGGTGATGTCCTGCTGCATCCCGCCTGCCCTTGTGCACTCTGTCTTCCCACTGCCCTGTACATTGCTGCTGGGGACAAGGACAAACCAAGATTTGAGTGCCCTCCAGTTGAACCTATGTTGTTAAGGACCTGTCACTGCCGGGGTTTTACCTTTCAGGATCCTGGGCTGGCAGCACTCATTGTCACCTAGATCACAGGCCTTTTTCAAAGAGCCAGTGCCCTTCACATACCATACACACGTCCCCTTCTTCCGGAAGGCTGCTGCCTCTGATGGGAGGTGGCGGCTGCTGGTCATTCATGTTAGCCCTTTTGTGAGCTTCAAGGTTGAAAAGGAAAAACATTTTCCTGTCGTCACTTCAGGCTTCAGGCTAGTGAGGTCATGTTGTCCAAATTGGACCTCGACTTCTGCCTTTTACGAGTGATTCTTCAAAGTGGATTTTTTGCCCGGAAACTTGTCTTGGTGACAGAAACTTAAATGGCTACCTGGAATGGAGGACTAGATAATAATTTGATAATCTCTATTCGCCCCCATGCAAATTTAGCATTCACTTTATGTCAGGCATTGTTCTAAATGCCTCATATGAAGTATTAAATCTAAAGCTCCAGCAACTCTCTGAGGCACTTTCAGTGTTTACTCCCCCTTCACAGATGTCATACATTCAGTGTGTGCTGCTTTGCAAGCCTGTACTCAGAGCCCTGACACATCACTGCCACTGGGGCTAGAGCCCACTTTCTCATCTGGACTCACGGTGTGGCTGAGGATCCGGCTCCTCCCATTCCCTTTATCCTCTACCTGCAGTACAGAGACTTCTTCACTGTGCAGAACTGATGGTTCTCTCAGTGTTTCTCTTTGCCTATGAGATAAAGTCTGAATTCTGAAAGTGGGCTCAAAGGCCATCCTCTTCCATCATCTGCTTCTCTGTGCACATCCGTTGCCACCCAGGACCACCCTAGAAGTACCAATTACCCTGTGCTATTTGATATTTGGGATCTGTGATGTTTTTCCTCTGAACTCCTCCTCCCCTGCCCTTGTACCTCCTTCAGGAGCACTCTCAAACATTGCCAGCACATCTTTTCTGACATGGGCATGCTCTCCTCCACTTGCTACCAGGATGTAGAACTATTCATCTAAATCATCATAGCTTCCATTTTTAAGCTGTCATGCACCAGGCAGAGCTGAGCACTGTGCATATTTCCTGGGTCACACCCTGAACCACAAGCACAATTATGGGAGAAATGTAACCATTTCTCCTTTTTAAAAAAACTAATCTTAATTTCTATTTTAAGGCCTCATTCAGTGAGGAGACAAACTTGTGAGGCAGCTGCAGGTCTCCTCTAGCTCGTAGGGTTGCAAGTGAGCTTGAAGGGGCTTGGACAGAGTCCAGAGTGGGGAGTGCGTGCATGCGTGTGTGTGTGTGTGTGTGTGTGTGTGTGTGTGTTAGTGGGGGCAGGTGAGGTTGCATCTTTGGTTTTCATGTTGCCATCTCCCCACGGCAATGTTTGGTTGGTGTCTGGTCACCCCTAGCTGGGATGGTGGCACCTCTTACCCTCTTGGCTCTAGCAGACATATTCTACTTCTTCCTGAACCACCCTGGATGGCAGGACTGGTGGAAAGCACGAGGCTCTCTCCAGCCCAGGTGCACTGTGCAGACATGGTTTGACTCTCAGACCATGCTTTTTAGACTCTTGCTGAGTTAAGCCTGCCTGCCCCCCATCTCAAGCCTTTGTGAAACCCTCACCTCCTAGCCCTTCACTTTAGTCATTGGAAATGATAATGGTTTTGGGTAGAAAGACTGCCTCGAATTGAATAGCCTCCATCTTCCACCTGGAGATGATGAGTCATCCCTTCCTGATTAGTGAATGGTACCAGCCGGGGAAAAGACAAGGCTCTCAGGAATTGAATGGAGGGAATAAGAGTAGCCAGTGTCTCACTGCCACTTCTCTCAAACACACACACCCAATGATTATCCAATATAATCTCCTTAATAACCACCTGTGGGAGGCATAGCTGTGGTATAGTGAGATCAATCTGCCTTACCCTCAGCTGGCAAGCTGTTGAATCTAGGGCACTCTTCACTGTCCCACTTCTGCGAAGATCTGAGTTGCTGCTAAACTGAGCTCCCTCTTGGTAGGGTAGGACCTCAGTGCCTGGCACACAGAAGGTGGGCAATAGTTGGTAGCTGAATTGAACTGGGTCAGGGAGATAGGAAGGAAGATAAGGAAGAGAAAAATAATGAATGGGAAAATTCCCTTTTTTTAAGCCTGTCTGAAACTCCCTGAATTGTATTCTGTCACCTCTAACTGAAATTGAAGGCTTGATGGTATTATTTAGATAACACCTAAAACTGCACCTTCCTTACCTTTTCCTGTCAAATAACTTTAGGCATAGATATCAATTCCTTGTGTCTAGAAAAGGGTATAAAGTGGCTGGTGAGCTAGCAATGCCAAGTGAGCATGAGGTGCATATCGGAGCAGTGGCTTTGCTCCTGGCGATTCCCATCAGTGCAGTCCTAGTTGGCTTTTGTTTACTTTCTAGCCATTGTCATCCAAGACACTGGTGGTATATAAGTCTGAAAAGTTGTGGAATTCCACACTTTTCTATTAAGTTTTTGCTTATTTAAATCACGTCTTCCCACATTGCATAAGCAGCTCTGGTAACAAATATCTTTTAGGCTGTGAACATAGGAGAAGGGTAAAGGTCTTAGGTTGTGACACACCCAAGTTACAATCCAGGCGGAGTTTACTGAACTGTATTTTTTTCTTTGGCAAACATCTATCTACATGTATTTTATTTTTAAGTTTTTTATTTGACATTGTAATAGATGCTATAATGCAATATAAATAAAATGTTAAAGTTAATCATTTCCCTGATAAACCTCTCCCAAGCAATGGGTATTAACAGCCTGGTGTGCATTCTTCCTTTTTCCACTTGGTCGATGTTGTCAAATAAATAGTCGCGTTGCAGCTGGCTTTTCCTTCGTGTGTTTTTATCTCAGAACTTTTTACTCTGTAGCTAACACCCCTCATTCTTTCCCCTTCATTCTTTCTTCCTCTTCTGTCTCATGTTTCTCTCTTTCTCTTGTCTATTTTTCATTGTCCATTTTTTCTTCTTCCATGTTAGCCTTGGAGTACCAGAAAGTGAATTCATCTTCAAGGCATGCCAGTTCTGTCTGTTTCAGTTGTTGGCTTTGTTCTTCGATTATTTTATATCTCAGCATAAGAAAACAAGACAGAAAAGGTAGATAGAAAGTAAAATATTCAATGAATCAAAGTTAATTTATTTAGCTAAACTATTTCAGAAATCAGTACTTTTTAAATCATTGAAGAAAAAAGGTTTTTTTGTAAAAGGAATCAAACATTGAAATTTTATGTCGGTTTATTTATTTATTTATTTATTTATTTTTAAGCAGGGTCTCACTTTGTAGTTCAGGCTGCCCTCAAACTCAGCCTGTAGCCAGGCTGGCCACAGAATTGCAGTGATCCTCCTGCTTCAGCCTTTAAATGATTGAATTACAGCCATGTGTCATATGGATAGCATAAAATTCTTACATTGTTAGTGGGTAAATTATGCTTATTTTTAAGAAACCTTCAAGCTCTGGAGAGCTGTTTGAAATAAAGGTAAATTTTTGTCCCATAGAACTCATCTCCCTGGAACCCCACTCTTTTTCCTGATATTTCTCTGGACACTTAGACATTTATAAAAATGTATATTGAGTATTTTGTGTGTAATGTGCATGTAAATAGCAAATGGCAAGGTTTTTCACTGGACATTGTGGCCATTACCCCATGCCAGTACACACAGACTCAACTCTTTGTAAATATGACCAATTAGTGTAACCATTTTCTATATGAATATTTAGGTTGCTTTCAGTTTACAGATTGTATTTCTAATCTTTCAAGGAAGACAAGAACGCTGTCAATTCTCATCTCCTTACTGACTTGTGCTGCCAACCTGAGTGGCCGTTACTTCCTGGGTGAGCTCCTCGGAACGTTGGCAGTGTTGTCTCCCACATTTCCATGAAGATGCAAACTATAATCCTGTGCTATGTTCCTATCATTCTGCTATATTTTTTTTGTCTTTGCTTTTTTAAGATGGGGTCTCATTTTCAGACTGGCCTTGAAATGACTGTTTAGCCCAAGCTGGCCTTAAACTTGTGTTACTCCTGCTTTAACCTCCTTAGTGCTGAGATTACAGGTCTATGCCACCACACCTGGCTATTGTTTTACACTTCCCCTGAGATTTTTGCTTCTGTTTAAATCTCTACTGGTTTGAAAGAGGATGCCACATCTGATCTAGCAAATGATGCCACAACTGCAGGGAGCCCCTGTACCTGCAGATGCTTGTAGCCTCTTTAATGGGAGTGAATTTTCCTTTAATTCCTCCTTGGGGTCTCACTTTGCAAAGCTTTCATCACTCTCTGAGAAACAGCTGTGTAGATTTACATAACTTTCTGGGAAACAGCTGGGTCAGATACAGCTTCTTGGGATGTTAGTTCTGGGGCTATAGAGAACAGAAAACCTGGAGCTACCTTTCTAAATATGAATTAATTGCCTGCAGTTGAAGTTGACAAATAAGGTTAAAACATAAAAAAGGTGCCACTTGAGAGGACTGGGAGATTTGTGAACTCTTCAAGGGCAAAGGCTATGTAAGAGGATCTAAATAGTGGTTAAACCCGAGTTGGTGTTGCACACCCGTAATCCCAGCACTCTGGAGGTGGAGACAGGAGAATCACCAGCCTGGGCCACATAGCGAGATCAAGGCCAGGTGGGATACACAGTGAGACTCTGTCTCAAAAAAAGACAAGTAAAAATAAAAGGTGGTTGAAAAACAGAGTAGCTGAGAAAACAAAACTATAGGATTCTCTCCCTTCATTGGAGTTTGGCACGTCACAAAACCATTTGTAAGATTTGGAATGGTCTTGAATGTACTTCCTTACTGTATGTTTCCATTTTAATGCTTATTCACAAGCATACTTGCTTCTCTTGCTGTGACTGGTTAAAAATAAAACAATAAAAATATTTATTAAAGTGAATATTACATGAGAAGTTCTATAACATTTACATGAAACTCAAGCAGCTATTTGAGAAGGCTGTTTACCTTGGCTTCTTCTTAATGTTTTCTCTATGAAGCAGTGAGTCCATGTTTCATTGTGTGCTTTTTCCAGGGTTGTATGTTGTTTATAGTACCATTATACAATCAACATTTAACAATTGTTTTTCTTTTTTCCATTTTCTTTTTTTGTACTGGGAGTCAAACTTAGGACCTTGTGCTTGTCAAACAGGCCCTGTGCCACTGAACTGTATCCCTGTCCCTAACAAATGTTTTTGTTTTTGTTTTTTAATTCTTTTTCCATTTCTTTTAAAGAGGATAAAACCCAATGAAAATAAACCAGTGTAAGTGATATAGGACTTCAAAACATTACAAAATCAAAAATAGATGCTATAATGCCTCTGTTGTCTTCAAAATAACTGCAGATCCTTCGGACATAGTAAAAATCAGACAGAACAGAATAGAATGGAAACTAAAAACAAAACAATGAATGCAACAAAGGACTTCAAAACAAGCCAATAATAAATCCAAAAGGTCTCACTAAGTCACCAAGTTGACAAGTCGTCCAGGCTAGACTTCAACTTGTGATCATTCTGCCTCAGCCTCCTTAGGTATTAGGATTATACAGCTAGCTTCTACTAGCCTAATTAAAATGAAATAATGCCAAAAAATAAGTGTTGAATCTAGAATTTAGGGATGTATGCTAGAAATCCAAAACTTCTAGAGTTTTTTGTTTGAAAAGATATTCATTCATACATGTTTCTCTTTACTAATAAGAACTTAACTTATGGTATAACGTATATAATTGTGTATGATGGTCACATATCTGTAACAGTCACACCATCCTGAATTACACTAGATCCTCATGTGTAATGTGAGGTGATTTTAATTTATTTATTTTATTTTTATTTTTGTTTTTGGTACTAGGAATTGAACTCAGGACCTTGCACTTGCCAGACAGGTGCTTTCTGCTGAGCTGTCTCCCCAGCTAGTTTAAATATTTTTAAAAGGTTGTCATCTTTCCCTCATGCTGAAATTTGGGTTTGCACAGAAAGGGAAGAAAGCCACATAGCCTGTGGGTGCACAGAGGTCCTGTTTTTTGAGCCTCAACACCTTCCCTGCCAGTCCCTGCTCTGGTATCTTTTTGGTTTTTACTTCCATGGAAAGCTGTACCAGCCTCTCTGGTCTTTTTCAAACTCTAGCATCACAGGGGGCTTTGGAGAATGGAGGAAGCAAAAAACATGTCCCTTTAAAAGTATAAGCTTTAACAATATATGAATTATATCTCGAGATGTTAAGAATCATGACTTTAAATAAAAGCAAAAATGCAAATGTCAGATTCTAGACTGGCTATAAACGCCCGAAGAGCAGGCTGTATTGTTTCTTCCTATTTGCTACTTCTTCACAAAACATTGTAATATTTTCATAAAGTTTTGTTTCTTCACCATTTTTTTCATTAGTTAAAAAAAAGCCTTTGAAGCCACGTGCAGTGAGCACACACCTGCATTTTTAGCTGCTGAGGTGGTTGAAGCAGGAAGATTGCAGATTTGGGGCCAGCTGGTACCACATAGCAAGGCCCTGTTTACAAAGCAGAACAAACAACTCTGGATTTTAAAGTGATGCGTCACATTGAAAGCAGTTTTACTATAGGTCAGGATGACTTCACAGAGAACATCCTTAGTGAGTGGACTGGATTTGTGCATATGCACACTGGACATGTGCTGGTACTTTGAGGTCCTTTATTAGTTGTGCTTGGCAAAACAGGGACAAACCATTTCTCAGGAGAATTGAGGTACCAGGTCAGGGAACCTGCTCTCAGCTCATGAGAGGCAGTTTCATAGTGCTGCTGAGATTTCATTTCCCGTCTCACCTGTGATCCCGTGAGACAGCTTGCTTTCCTTCCATCTAAAAATATCTGGCACCTCCAAATTGCAGGTACAAGTAAAACTGTTCCTCCAAAACTTCTAGCCCAAGGACCTCTGGTCACAGGCATGAATTTCACATGTGTAATACAGGGTGTGTTGAAGGCAAGATTTGGACATCAGGTGTTTTTAATCATCAGTTTCAAGCAGCAATCCCCAAGGTCTAGAAGACTGTTCCACCCTTAGGAGATTTCATCTGATCCTGAGCACTCAGGAAAGGGGACAAAGCCACAGTAGGATAGGCTGCCTTGACCTTCTACTGCTGAGCTCCCGGCTATACCCTCTGACCAGCGTTTATTTCCCAAATCCTGTAGTGGCAGAGACAACACTGCCTTAAGCTCTGCAAGGGTTGACGCTCCTCTAGAGCCTCAGCTCTGGACAAAGCAGCCTCCTCCCACATTGGGTTACCATAGAACACTGGGACACCATATGGGAAACACCCAGCTCCCTGCTTCCAGGCCCGAGCAGCAGTGTGGTACCCAGAGACAGTGTGACAGGTGTGTATTTGCTTCCTATAACACATTTAAAGCAAAATGCAACTCTTAGGTGGGATCGTTGCTCCAGGGAGGGATTGGGGCACTGTCAGTGAAGATTTCAGTAAAAAGCTGTGTGGCTGCCAGCTCCTGCGGGGCACCAGGTTGTAACCAAGAGTACAACCAAGAAATGGCATCAGTTCTGCAGGTTGTAACCCGTGTACCCAGTTCCTGCCCACTTAGGGGACCTCTGTGGCTACGTGCATGTTTATTACCTTAAATTTAGAACTAGAAAATTTAACCGGGATTCTTCTTGAGTAAAAAATGAAGGCAATTTCAATCCTTACTGTGACCGCAATCTCTGGAGATGACATGTGAACGCATTTAAAAGGGGTACTCTCTCATGGGGAAAAAAATCCTACATGCTTTGAAAGAAGCAGAAAAAACCTTTGAAGAAAGATGAAACTGAAAGAAACGTGGTCCTTTCATTTGATTATTACCAGGCACCGGTATCACCAGTGCAAATGTATATATTGCCTAAACCCCAAAGTTTGCAGAGCTGAATCAAAGTCTCCAGGACTATTACAGTCCCAGTGACTGAAATCACATCCTGGCTCACCAAAGTGATGCTATTTGTTATAACCCCGGTGGGAAAGAAGACCTCAATGGCTTTCCAGCCCAAATCGCTCTCTGATTGACTGAAGAAAGGAGGGACCAGGGAGAACGCTGGCTATCTTCCTCATAGGGAGAGCTTATTTATTTATTTAAACTGTGAACTTTTTACCTTGCCCCGTGCCTGTTCTCTTTGGTCAGTTACTAATTGTAGGGCCCTGGAAACGCGGCGCGGGCTTCTTTAAGCTGGTATAGTATCTTGCTTTTGGATTTCCTTCATGGATGGGGTGGTACCAGTGAAGACCCCTTTTCCTAGCGGCGTGGGTCCCTCGGCCTGCGGGGTGGGGGTGAGGGTAGGGGTGGGTTGGGGTGGGGGTGGGGGTGGGGGCAGGCGTGGCCGGGCCGCTCTCCCGCTCCAGGGCCGCCCCGCCATTGAGATGCAAATGCGGCGGAGCGGCCAATCCGCGCAGGGTCCTGCGGGGTCACCTGGTGGCTCGCCCCGCGCTAGTGCACGGCTGAGCTCGGCTGGCCGCGGGCCGCCTGGAGCAGTGGCGGCGGGGTTCGCACCCCCTGGCCCGCGGCCTGCGTCGGGGTCCGCCCTCGCCATTGTGGGGAGCCGAAGTGCAGTCGCGCCAGTGTGGGAGGGGGCGGAGCCTCCGTGGTGCTCAGGGTGACGAGGTGGGGACCTGGCGAGACAGCCTCAGATGGTGAGTGCAGTGCACGGGCTGAGGGTGACGCGGGGACCGAGGAGGCGAGCGGGGGAGGGGCGCGCTGGGGGCGCTTCACGGTCGGGGTGTCGGGGACCCTGCAACCTGCAGACCCGCAGGTGGCGTGCTCCGGGGGTCCTGACACTTGGAAAAGAATTGTTGATTATTGACAGCACGAAATTGGCCTGCGAAATGTTTTAATTTTGACAAATTGTTTCCAGCCAAGACTCTCCTGAGTGTGGAACGCCCTGCTTTTCTTCGCCTTACTGGATTAGTTCCTGTGCCAAAGGAACCTGGCGCGCTTGAGGAGTGCGAACACCCCCCCCCAACACACACACACACATTTTAAGGCAATTACTTTTTCTAATGTGTTCTGCTAGTTAGGTAGCTAGTAGTTAGGTCGCTAGTTAGGTGGAAATGAATTTGTATCCCAGATGCTGCACTCTGGGTATCCAAGGGGTATAATTCTTTGCTGGGAGAGGGGCGCTAAGGATAAAGTTACAGTACTTAGAACATCTTTTGAGGGTGGGATGGGGTCTGTTCCCCTTTCTCGAGTGTACATTATTCCTTCCCCCACTTTTAAATCCTAGAATTGAGGCGGAGGGTTCATGTACAAGGACTCTTTTCCCTGGGAGCAGAAGGCCCTCACTTGTACCTGATCTCCACGCAGACAATTCTGTGACATTCAGACACTTTCCTGCATTTTCTATTTCTCTTAGTTAATTTTTAAAGGCTAGTTAAATTAACATTTCTAATTAAAAGCACCCTGATCAGATAAATGTCCCCTCCCCAGTATTTCACCAGAAATTTCTGTAGATTTTGATTAATTCTGATGGCTATTTTCATTTTTAAAGCATCTTTTTTCCCCTGATTCTGAAAGTATTACATGATCATCACAGAAAAGGTGGGATATGCAGATCAGGAAAAGAAATAAACATAATATGTTCCATTTACTAAGACGTCTCTTCATAGAAGCCTAAGCATTGGACAGCTTTGCAGTTATACATGTTTTTCTTTCCTTGCCAACAAACCTGGTTCAGGAACTGAAAGTAGGAATCCACAAAAAAATAAATTTACTTTAAAGAAGTCTTATAACTAATAATATCTCACATGGTTCCTGGTTTGGGACAGTTTATTGTGGCTAGTTCTCTTGAATCAACTTTCCACATCTGTCCCTGGCAAATGGTTTCTGTTTGCACAGCCTGTTTTGTAAATACAGCCCTCCTTGGGTCCAGGCAAAAAGCCTTAAATACATACCACCTTCCAGTGTGTATAGCTTGCTTGTAGAATTCATAATTTTATTGGTCTCTATTAGAACTTCCCCCACCAAACCCTTGATAAAACCCTGAAGAAGGTTACCAAGGGATATTGTAGAGAATTTACTTGCCTGGAGATTGTAAGAATAGGATAAACAGCCATCTGCCTCCGATGTGCATGCAGAAGAAAGGGAGAGACCGCCTCTTAGAACATCAGCACTGAGGAATTCTGAACTTATGTTTATCCTCGGGGATGTTGGACTGAAGGGAATGATGATCACCACAAGTACTGAGCCCAGGGGGAGATGAAATTGTTTTGATTTGTGTGAAACAAAGGTATTCTTTTGATAAGAAAGATTTTAGATAGTGCTAGGGCTTACCAAACTTTTTCTTTTATGGACAAGAAACTGACAGTGATTTAGTTGCTTTCTAGGAAGTTATAGATTGAATACAGAATATGTTCTATGATTTAAAGCAAAGGAATTAATTCATGGGTATTAAAAATGTTGCCTCAAAGGTGGGAAATGTATGTGTGTGTGTGTGTGTGAGAGAGAGAGAGAGACAAAGAGTAAGAGTGAGAGAGAAGGTCTGAACTAAGGATGATGAGCCTGAAAGTACTGTGCCTTTTCTATTTCTTTTAGAGACAGAGTTTTGCTGTGTTTCTCAGGCTGGTTTCAAACTCCTATGTTCGACCAATCCTCCTCCCAAGTAGCTGCTACTGCAACTCTGGCTGGTTTACATTCTTCATTTTTAAGCCTGTGTTATTTTTGTATCTTATCTTGTTAAGTCTGCTTATTTTTTAAAAGTCACATTATTTTAATTGACATATGCACATGGAACATATTTTGGGGGTACCTTGGGATGTTCTTTGCAGGTATACAGCATGTTAATGTTCAAATCACAGTGAGCAGATCTATTCAAGCATTTATTGTTTCTTTGGGATTACATTTTTATTTATTTATTTTTAAGAGCAGAAATTTTTATTGAGAGAAAGAAAGCTTCTGTATGAGAGAGAGATTGAGAGAGAGAGAGAGAGAGAGAGAGAGGCAAAAGGTGTCCTGAGTGGGTTGCCCATGATTACTTTTTTCAAAAGTTAACATTTTTCTTCCTCAGAATTTATTCTTGCTTTTCATATTCATGAGGAACTCATAGCAAACCAACAGAAACCAACTCTTCTTTGTAAATCCTAGGAAAGGAGGCTCCCTTGGCCTCTGGTAGAGCCTTGGTTTTGCTGGTTACTGCAGAAGGTCAGGATTTCATGGTTTGTGCTTGCTCTGCCTCCTGTGTGACAGAAGTATCCTGTGAGTCCTAACTGTGGTGTGACCTCCAACACAGTGACATCTTTTTCCCTTTTACTTGAACAGGAGCTGCCACTCCTGTTGTCTCCTGTAAGACCTCAAAAAGGTTCACTTTCTAGGAAAGGTTATATGAAAAAAGAGGGAAGACTGAGTCTCCTGGCGAGGCAGTTTTTTGCCTTGCTTAATGGTGAGCAGTGACTGGGCCTCCTACCCTTCAGTTTACTGTTTCTCCAGGCTCACCTACAATGAGTTTTCTCATGCTAATGCAACACCCAGAGAAGAAATAACAGTGTGGGGACTGGGGATTTAGCTCAGTGGCATAAGAACCTACCTTGCAAGCACGCAGTCCTGAATTCGATCCCGGTACTGATTAAAAAATAAATAAATAAATAAATAAATAACAATGTGAACAATGGTCATTCATTTATTCAGCAAACATTTACTATGTGGGAGGCTTCCCAGGAATTGGTAATTGCTTTTCTGCTTTCAGGAAACTTGTCCTATAAGAAGAAAAATAAAACATGTAAATAAGTTAGTGTTATTCTGAACCAGTAGCATACAGGGGTTAAGAATGTAAGTGTGTTGTAAAGTCAAACGTATGCAGTTTATGACCTGAAATTTCCACACCCAAGTATTTACCCAAGATAAATGAAAACAAGTATCCACAAAAAAGACTTGTATAGAATGTTCATAGCAACCTTCTTTATGATTGCTGCCAATAACTGGAAATAACCAGATGTCTATTAACACAGAAAATGGACTTACTGTGGTATACCCATGCAATGGAATTCTACTCAGTAGTCAACAGGAATGAACTCTTGACACTCAAAACAAACCAGCAAACACAACAACAACAAAAATGTCAACAGTAGTTTATTAACCACAAGAATACACAAGCAATTCAACTTATGAAGTGCTAGAATAGGCAGAAATAATCATGACAGAATGAGTGGTTATCTCTGGGTGGGGTGCTTGTCTGAAAAGATGTAAAAAGGAATTTTCTAGGGTAATGCAAATGTTTTGTTTGCTTTCAGTGGTAATCACATAGGCACAATTATCAAACCCCATTGAACTGAATTTGGAAGACCTATGCATTATCTCAATTAGGTTAAAAAAATAAACAACAAAAGAAGAAACTTGGTATTAAACAGAATGGATATACTCTGTCTCTACTTCTGGGCACATAAAATCTTGGGCAAGTTATGGAGCCTCAAAACCCTGGCATTAAGAACATGTCTCCTTCTTAGGGTTGTTGGGAAGACTGAGCTTGATAATGATTAAAAGTAGCTTAATGAGAACTTAGTAAATGTCACATATTAGTCCCATGTGCTTCAGTAAGTATACTGTATGATTTTGGTGTCGGTGATTAGAACATTTATAATTTTTGTGAATATCATCTCATTTATTTAAATTTATTAAGGATGATGTAACATTAATAGGTGTACATGGTGTTATAGTAGCTTCATTTAATAGGTCTTTTTTGAGCTTGTAGGAAATTTAAATGTAGTTCTTGCCAATCAAAATGTCATTGGGGTATGGCTTTGTGTTTTAAGGTAAACCCCAGAGAAAGGATATATGCATTATGAAAAGTTCTGGGTTTTTTTGTTTGTTTGTTTATTTTGTTTTGTTTTTGTTTTATTTTGTTTTGTGTTTTTGAGATAGGATTTCAGGCTGGACTTGAGCTCGCTTTGTAGCAGAGGCTGGTCTCGAATTCTCAAAGATCCTCTTCCCTCAGCTTCCCAGAGTACTGGATGACAGTTGTGCACCACATGCCTGGCCCTGAAAAGCCCTGTTTTTAAGGACTGATTTAGTTTCCATTCAAAAATGAATTCTCAAACTAAGTTTATAGCATCTTTTGGGAATCCAAGTGAAATGTTTATATACTGTCCTTTTTTCAAAGATTTGGTTAGAAAAAATTACTGATCTCTGTATCAAATTCATATTATGCTTTTAAAAAAGGGACTAATAGTATAAGTTGAATTTTTAAGAAAATACTTTGGACAGACCAGCAAATAATGACAATAGTTTACTTGATCTATTGAGCTCTAATTGTTTTGAGTTCAATGAAGTGTGTGGGAAAGATGTTAAATACTTTGCCAACTCCAGAGATGTTTATTGTTGGATTGCTTTAATTTATTTAGGAAACTCTTATAACTTATTGAGAATTTATTAGCCTCTGGAAATTCAGTGATGAACAATAAGACATTGTACCAGAGGTTTACAGAGATTACTCTGACTTTGATAGTAAATGTGTATGCATTTCTATTGGAGTGTTTCTTCAGCATAGTGCTGTCCTTGGCTAGTTCTGGTTTTCTCTGTATTCTGTGGTTTGTTTCCAAAGCCTTCAGCTGACAGTGGAGGCCTAAAATCCTGCCTTAAAGAAAAATGGTATTATTTTCTTAAACATTGGAATTTCTTGCTAAAGTTTGCTCTTGTTACTCTGTACTAAAATTGACAACAAAATGTTCTTACAGAACAGCTATTGGGTGTTGTAGAATAGAAGAATTTAGGATTGAAACTGAGCTCTGCTGAGTTCTTTGGGGAGTCCATTAGGCATCTGCAAAATAGTGATGATAATACCTTGAGAAAGGCATTAGTGCTCAGGAGATTAAGGTTGTTAGAAGATCAAGTGATAAAATACATGTAAAATTCACTAGGAGGGCACCTGGTGAGTGTGAATTGCTAAGTTTATCAAGTCAAGACTCATCAAAATTGCTCTTCTGTTGACTGCTCTTCTGTTGATCCTCCTTATATTTTTGGGACTAGCACTAATATTATTTCCTTTAAAGGGGAGGAAACCTAAGACAAAGAAGATAGTGGTTTGCTAACGGGCATGGAGGTGCTAGGGTTTAGAACCCAGTGCCATCCTGTCTTGTGATTAATGAGGTCCATAACAGAAGCTAATTACCATTGTCTTTTAGGTGAAATTACTTGTGTACCATTTACAGGCTGCAGGAGATGAGAGATGACAGAAAGGAACTAGTTGACTCCTTGAATGTGTTCTTGCCTGGTTAATGGATCTTCCATCTTCTGTTGGAGAGGAAGCAATGAACATATCAGATTCTTTCCCCAACTTCTCAAAAGTCCTCTGGTCAAATGGCCTTCTCTGGCATTATCCTCCAGGTCTTACCTTAGTAACCCCAATTAAGGAGTAAGCCAATCAATTTGTGAACCCAAAATGTGGACAATCGCAGTTGACCTAGACATTGTGACACCTGTGTGGAGATTGACATAAGTACATTTCTTCTCACTCTCTTAAAGAAGGTAGGGAAAGAAATGTGCTCCAGAGCACCAAGATACCAAGAGGAAAGGTCAGGTATTGATCAGGAAGATTTTGTATCATTCATCTCCACTGACATTTCTTCACCTCCCAGATTCTGGAAAACCTTGAATTAAAACTTTAAACAAACCCTAAGTGGTAGGTTGAAAACTGAATTGACTTCTGGAAAACTTAAATCATATTGGCTAATTTATTAAAACAGTGCATAGAGGGAGAAAATGTGGTCAAATAAATACTATGAGAATGCTCATACCTCTTTACATAGGACTCTTTTCATTTATCCATATCCATAAGTCCTGATTATTATGCGACCTCCCACCTTCTCCTTCATAGAGCAGGGTTGACCAGAAAACTGAAATCTCAGGCCCACTTGCTCAACCATTCACAGACCTATTCTCAGACCTACCAAAGAAGCACAGTGTGTAGAGTAAGTAGCTCCGGAGACACTGGGCTGAAGCCAGGTGGTACAGGGAGGATCCCTTTGCAAAACATTGCCTGCAGCCCTGTGTTTGCAAGAATGCTGCTCTGTACCAGTTCTGTCCATGCAAATGAGCCCTTTTAGCTCAGGGCAGCATTACTCTCGGAGAAGAGGACTCTGGAAAAAGATTCTACAAGGATCTCCTCTTCCAGTTGTCCTGACATCTTTGAGGCCTGTGTAGGCTGCGTTGCAGAGTGCAAGCTCCACACTGGTCTTCTCTGGCTCACAAGATAGCATGGCTAAAGTCAGAAGAATTGCAGGACGTCACTCTCAGCCCTTTCCCATTGCCCACCACCTTTCTGACACTCAGCCCTTTGTGTTGGTTCCCATGGTTACAGTCTCACTGCTAGCAGCTGGAATGTGTTTGGAGGGGGGCAGCCTCCCCCTGAGACAGGGCAGATGGAGGTGGAGGCCACTGAGCCACAGCTGGATTCATGAAATGGAGTCACAGTCCAGTACCTCCTCTTTGTCCTGGGTTTGGTACCTTTCCCAAGCTTGTTGTGTGAGGATTGTAGTGGGAAGAGACCTGTGGGCTGATGAATGGCCAACAGGGTTTCCTGCCAGAGACTGGCCTGTCCGAGCTGTCACTTGACCTGCCAGGCTCCTGACTGAGGCCCAGGGAAGAGGATGGACTGCTTACCCAGATGGGCAATGTGATCCCTCCTTCCCTGCCACCTTGTCCTTCCCCTTTCCCTGCATGCCATCCATCATGAGTTGGTCAGTATTAGCCAGGCCAGGCTTCACTCTTGGAAGACTGGTATCAAAGACAGGTTTTCACATCCAGCCTGGAAGGTTGGAAACTAGGGGAGAGTGTGGGACCTTGAGATTTCAGATGAGAGAGAACAAAACTAGCCAAAACTTTGCCTTGGGACTGGTTCCTGCCACCATTCAGAGGCTTCCTGAATCCCTTTTCACTTGGAGTTCACTTGGCCCCAGAGTAGAGATGAGGACTTATAACTATAGGTGGAAATTAAGCCCTGGTGGCGAGAGAAGGGGAAGCTGTGACAAGTAGAAACCACAGAAGTTATCGCTCTTGAGGAGGACAGTACTGGAAGAATTATGCTTCTCTTGGGGTAAACACCTCTGTTTTCTTGACATTTCAGCTTTACAGCCATGGGTGATGGAGCCATGGGAGAAGGTGGTCCCATTGCTCCCATGGAGCCTTGTCACAGGGTAGGGCTTTACATTTTCACTTTGCTTGTGATGCTGAATAAGTCACTGAAATCACCTGTGCCTTTGTTTCCTGTGACGCTTCCATAGGGTTGTTATAAATACTAAATTTGTTAAGTAAAAGTGCTTTGTATACCATAAACCCAACATAGGTGCCAGTTGTAATATTATTAAATGATGATTTGAGTATCAATGCTAGACAAAAGCCAGACTTCATCTACCTTACTATGTGCTGTATATAAACTGAATATCCCTTATCTGAAATGCTTGGGACCAGAGGTGGTTCTGATTTTGGAGTCTTTTGGAATATTCACATAGACTTTACCAGTTGAGCACCCCAATCTGAAATACAAAATGCTCTAAAATCCAAAACATTTCGAGCATTATATCAGTACTCTACAAGTTCTGGGTTTGGAAAATTTTGGATTTTCATTGTTTTTTTGTTTTTGTTTTTGTTTTTGTTTTTTTTGCTCTTAAGCCTTATAGGCCATAAGAAGGTGCTCAGAAATTCTAGTGTTAGGGTGCATAGGAACATACAGATTAAAAAGAAGAAAAAAAAAACCAGCCTGTATTACTATTAGGCCATATTAACAAAGGGAAAGGTAAAATAACAGGTATAGGTAGAAACTCAGCCCATGGAACCATAGTTACAAACACCTTGCAAGGGTCCATTGGCAACTACAGACAGTGATCATTCTGCATAGTGGCTTCATTTTGGTACTTCATCATTCTTCCTTAGACTTTAGCAAAAGCTGGGGAGACTTACAGAGACAGCATCTGTTTTGGTGATAGCAGAGGTTGGAAACATGTAAGTTTGAGATTCAGACGCATTTAAATAACTGGGGTATCTATTATCTACCTTAAACATCAGAATAAATCTTGGGTATTGTCAACATAAATGCAGTTGGCACAGGCTTAAAAACACACATGTGAGTTCCTTTCTATGAGCTCTGGTAATTCTCTTGGGCAAAGTAAGGATAGATCTCCCTCCCAAACAAGGCAGTAAGTTCATTTTTGCTAAGATTCCTCAATTGAGCAAGGGACTTATTTTCTCCCAGTGAATGACAACCTCCACTTACATTTTTAACATCTAGCCCTCTCCTCTAGGCAGGTCCAGGGGTCCCAAGGACCTCCTGGAGCCTCAGACTCTCTGCCTGTCTCCTTCCCACTGGGTCTGAGAACAGAAAATACCTGTGCACTAACTTTTTAAAACAGCCAGGAAGAACGTCCATTGATGGGCTATCCCTGCCTAGTGCCAGCACTGGTGAGCACAGTTTCAAAACTAAGATCTAATTCTTTAAGGTTAACTCTTTATTTTTTTGAGTCAGGGTCACAGTATGTAGTTTGGGCTGGCCTTGAACTCACTCTGGCTGAAATTTATAGTCATCATCCTGCCTCGACCCTCTTGAATGCTGGATTATGGGTATGCACCACCACACTCAAGCTTAGTTCTGCTGTCCTTGACCTTGGGGAGCTATTTGTTTCTTTCCAGTCACTGTCTTCTCTGGTTATTTATTTCTAAGGGGTCCAGATGATGCCCTGTTTTTCCTGTCCTTTTTTGCTGAAATGCCTCCACTTTACAGTTATTTATATTTCTCCCCAAATGCTTTGGGCATGGGTAGTTGCCCTTTTAATGGAATTAGAGAACTCACCATTATATTGCCAGTTCAGACTCCTGTGGTGGCTTTCCATAGTCACCTTTCCGGCGTAAATTACATTGATTCAATGCCAATAGCTGCCATCTTACAATGGCTCTTGTGCCACAAGGCAGATAGCTGTGTTCCCTCTTTACAGATGAGGCCTGAGGTTGAGGACCTGGCCAAGCCAGATTAGATCCCAGGTCCTCTGGGTTCAAATCCTGTGTATGTCTCCTCAAGGAGATCAGAGGTCAGAATCTGCCTTTTATCCCACTGAGCTTCATCCTGAAGCCTGCATGTAGATGGTACTTATCACATGTTGATGGGGATCCTCAGAGATTGTTTTTTTTTCAGTCAGAATTTGTCATTGTTGGCTCTTTCCAAACTTCATTCGCAGACTGTTAAAGGTAAAGGGGCCCTCAGACTCCTGCCTACCAATATTCTCATTTTCCGTAAGAGTAAATAGCCCAGAGTATTCAGTTGAGTTGCCCATAGTGAGAGAGAGGGCCTAGTGCTGGTCCACTAGCTGTTGGTCCAACATTATTTCTCTCCATAGTAGTGCTTGTGTATATGACCTTTTAAAAACTATCTACACTCCTTTTTCCTAATGTTTTACAGAAATAGAGGGGGGAGAATTGTCAAATCTTTTTTCCTGCTTTACTTCCACCATGTTGTTTCTCTGTTACTCTTTTTACCACAGATGCTCCTGCACCATGCAGTATAGTCTAGGGAAAACATGTCAGAAGACTTGGGGCTGGAACATGTTCATTTGGCCACTACCATACCTTCCATGGTGTCCCATGGTACACATGTCAGCCCTTTATGGTCTGGGAATTGGTTGAATTATGTTCTCTGCATCCCTTCCTGCCGAGCACATCAACAATATGTTGATGTATATGGTCCAGGCAGAACTTAAGTCTGGGTCAATGGTGATCCCCATCCAGAGGAGGCAGAGAGCCCACTAGGAAGCCATTCTAATGTCTACTCAGAACATATTTTTTATTAGACAGATGCTTCTTAGACATCATCTCTGAGGAAAGAACCATACTGGACCAAGGAAGAAGAGAATTCCAAATAAGATTAAGAGTTACAGAGTGTTTAAGAGCATAGATGTTGCTATCAGCCAGATCTAGATTCAGATTATTTTCCATAAGAACTTAGATGACTGTCTCTGATTCTATTTTTTTTTCTCTGTAAAGTATGCATATAATAAGGTGTCTGCCTTGGAGGTTGGTAGTGAAGACTGTCAGAAGTTAAACAGAAAATGGTTAAGCACCCAACCTAGCTCAAAGCACCATGTAAGGCAGTTGCAGCTTTTGGGCTTACTTCTGTGATACCTGCCCCCACAAGGCATGTGACTGGGAAAGGTATATGCACAGACAGTGTAACGAAGAGGGGAGAGAAACATGCCAAGTGTCTCGTGTACTCTTTTCCCAGTACTTATCACTGTTTGTAATGTATTTATAAAGTTATTTTGCCTGTCATTCTTTTAATTTTATAATTCCACAGAAGGAGGGCTCGTGTCTGTTTTGCCACCATTACAAGTCTGGTACCTACTTGAATGTGTGTTCCATGGTGACTGTCGATGGGATGGGTGACTGGGCCAGCTATCCAAGTGGCCTGGCTTTGGGTCTTAGCATGAAACATCTGTCTTAACACATGCTGCATCATTTCAATGGTGTGACCAGTGTTAACAAATTCTGTAAGGGCAAGGATGCAGTCTGATGTTAGAGGTAGAGGGTAAGAGAACCCTTCAAATTCTGTCCTCATTTCTCCAGACTCAGAGGCAATTGTGCTTAGGAAAGAGGGTACTTTGAGTGACTTTCTACCTTCTCTAAATCTTTCCTTTACAGCTTTTGGTATTAAATGTTTTCCATCTTTGTCAAAGGATTTTTAAGGTTGTAGAATTCAAAGGCAGTATTGAATAAGATCAGAGCACAAAAATTGGAGTTAGGGATCCTGTTGCACCAGTTCTATGGTTTATAACTCCTGGCAAATAACTTCCCATCCAAGAGGCTGCCTCCACCTCTGTTAAATGGGGATAAACAAGGCCTGCTTTATGAGCCCTTGAGGATTATTGAGGGTAAAACTAATATATGGGAAACTGCTTTATAAGCTATAATGTTTGATATTAAAAGTTGGGAATTATGGTTCTTTGGAGCTACCACTTGTTACATCGGTGAACAGAGAGCAAGGGTAGAATCAAGGCTCACAGTAAATTTTTTCAGTAGTCATTGTGAACCCTCTACTAACACTGAGTTTCCAGAAACCCTACTTCCTCTTCCAACAGGTATTTTCTGTGGATTTTGGAGCTTGCAGAGTTTAGCTTTCTGCCAGGATGAAGTCTTTCTTCTGCCCAGGCTTGCTTTTCACTTCTTGAAGATTTTCCTTTAAAAATATGGAGAAATTTGATGCTTAGGCTCATGTTAGATTTTAAAAGAGCTAGTTTTATGTTATGTAGTGTCAGTTGTAAATAAGTTGCAAAATATAGAAAAAAGACCACCTTTCAGAGTATTTTTGGTATATTTGTTGGTGCAAGGGTTCTCTTGCCCTCTACCTCTAACATCAGACTGCATCCTTGCCCTTACAGAATCTTTTTGCCAAACAGCCAAAGGTGATGTGAATGAATAAGAGGTGCACATGGTTTGTCTTGGGTGATTACCAGGAAAAAAATACTCAAAGGTCTGTTTACCTAGAAAAAATATTCAAAGGTCAGTTTTACTAATGAGGAGATAGGGGCGAGGACTTGGCCTTTAGCTGTATGTCTTGCTGCTTTCTTTATTTAACTTTACTGTGTTTTTAAATAATAGGTAAAATGCGAATCATTACTATGTCAAATGATAAACTAGTTACTGTTTCCAAAGCACAGTGTCTGGTAGATACCATGTGCTATTGTAGTTTGGGTCTGAACTGGCCCTTGTGCTAGAGGATTGGTCCTCAGCTTGGCACTATTGGAAATTGGTAGACAGAAGAGGCGGGCATGGGAGGAGGTCTTCAGTTCACTCAGGGTGGGCCCATGAAGGAAACAGAGCCAGCCCATCCCTTCTCCTTTCTCTCTTTTGTTTCCTGGCTATGAAGTGCGTGGTTTCAACTTGCTCCATACTCCAGCTGTGCCGTAGACCAAAAGCAACAGAGCCAACTAACCATGGACTGAAATAGCTAAAATCATAAACCAAAGTAAACCTTTCCTTTTATAAATTGCTTATCTTAGGTATTTGTTATAGTGACAGAAAGTCGGCCAGCACACCATGTGCCCAATAAATTCAGGTTTCAGTTTCACTGATAAGAAGTTAATATTTATTGCTCAGGCAATGTTCTAAATGCTTTGTATAGACCAATTCATTCCTAACTGCACTTGGATGCAGGCATACTTTTCCATAGAGAAGGAAGCTGAGGCATAAGGTTAAGTCCAACATGCCTGAGGTCCAGTACTTACTAGGTGATAGAGACCAAATTGGAACCCTAGCACCTATCTCCAGATTCCACATTATCCACAGACATCTTGGAACCTGCCACAAATTGGAGTTGTTTTTAGCTCTAGGCTCTGAGTATTTGCAGCTTTGGGCTACAAAGCATAGTGATGGCACCAGTTTGACCATAAACTCTTGAATGAGGGTCACTGATTTTCTTAAATTCTGGTTTAGCAGTGGCAAAAGGTGCAGTGGGTGAAGGGATTAAAATCAACATAAACCAGAAACAGATTAATATTTGTTAAGCAGGTTAAAAGATTTGCCTAGTCATTGGGCATTTTTTCCTGTCCTCCCTTTTCCTCTTTGTGTGAGGTCGACTTGGAGGTCATTGGCTAAGATCTAAAGATAGCTAGATTTATGGTTTCAGAAAGAAGCAGGAAGAATCAGAAATACACTGACTGCCAGTAATGTAAATTACATTTATTTGAGAAGTTTCAGGTGCAGTCAACTGAGTAAAAGTAACATCCAGAGCAGGTGCAAATGGACACAGGCTTGAGATGTACAAAGCACATCTGTCATGGCTGAAGGGCTCTGTGTGGCCCTCCTGTAGTAATCCAAGCTGTGGGGCCAGGGTAGGTGAGCAGGTGGTCTTTTAGTACCAGCAAGCACCATGCCTGTGAGTAAGAGAACATGATAGGATACAGGCCTGAGGGGATGCAGAGTAAGCTTCCCAGATTGGAAGGAATGACTAGGCAAAAAGGGAGAGTAATGAAGGGACAGTGACCCAGAAGGTTAAGGCTCAAATATGTAGACAGCAAAAGGTCAGTGACAAGAACTGCTCTTTTAGGGAAAGAGTGACTCCTGGAGAATGTATTGTGAAACTTTGTTAAGTAGTCTGCAGAAAATGAAGAGCAGCTGTGTTTGGCAAAGGACTGAGCTCTACACCTAAGGGCGTCAGTTCTTAAGCCTAAAATCTAGGTCTTGTCTGCCTCCTAGAGATTGTGGGAGAAAGTGCTGGGGAGCCTATGGCAACAAGAGAGCTCTGGTAACCCAAGGGAAAGGGGATGACAAAATAAAGGCAGTAATGAGGCCAGCTCTGTGTGTGAAGGGCAGGGAGGAGAATAACAAGAAAAAAGGCACTTGGAAAACCAAGAATGTAGCTTTTAATTGGGCATTTGTCATGAAAATACATATACCCCCTGCAGGAATCCAAAGGAATTTCTCCAAGGGGTTTTGAGAACAAATTGAACAAACTGTGTACATGTTCATTTCCTACTTAATTACAAAAGTTACTGTGATTGCTTCCAAATAAATGGCAGAAAAACCAGGCTGAGCTGTACCAGCTGTTTGTGTCCTAACACTGGTTTTCTCTGTCCCAAGAAACCTCGTGCCAATTAGATGGACCAAAAAATAGAGCTGAATTTTATTCTCGCAAAGAAATTGACTCTTAGCCTCCTCCAGGAAGTGACTAGTGGAAGAGAAGATCTTACCTTCCTCAAAATGTACTGTGAACCATTTAATACTTTTAAGAGTTTAATGGCACAGTGCTCGCTGACCCCAAGTGAAAACAAAGCTAAAGAATTTAAGACAGATGTCAACCCTGACCTAGCCAAGCTTTCTATCTAGCTGATAAAGCAGTATCTAGGTACAGTGCCCTGTGTTGATAAGGAAGGGAAATGGTATTTGCTTCAAATAAGGCAAGGTGGTCTGCGAGGAGGTGATGTTGGACCTGGGATAAAGTAATAGCCTGCCAGGCAGTGAACTGGGAAGAATAGTCTAGTTGAATGGAAAGGTGAAAGCAGAGCTAGGTGGGTGTGGGAAGCTTCCAGAGATGCCCATGAGGTTATGGGGTAGGGAGAAGGAGAAGATGGGGGAGGGCTCGGACTCAGCCCACTTGACCAAGTTAGGGTGCTTGGATTTTATCTGAAGTGCAGGTGGACATGACAAGATTTAACTAGGGAATGGTACCATGCCTTTATGTTTTTTGAAAGGTGCTGGCTGATGGGTGGAAAGTGGGTTGGAGCAGAACAGGACTGGGGGCTGTCCCATGCTGGATGAGACATAGCTGATGCTAATAGATAAGACCAAGCACTTCCCCATGGTGGAAATAGTCCATGGCAAGCAGACATGATCCTCCTCTCATAGGAAAAAATAGGAAAATTGAAACTCAATAGCAACCCACCACTAAAGAGATGTGGGGAGCCAGGTTCGTAGGCGAGCTCCTTGTTTCTTTTGATCTGTTTCCCCTATCCTTCCCTAATTTTTACAGTGAGCCACTGGAACAAAATCATCTGGAACTTTTTCTTCTTGTATTGGCTAAAACTCAGTTCAGAAAGCAATTAATGGCCTCTATTAAAATACCACTTACTAATGCAACGAGTGTGTGTTTGAGATCTATGAGTATCAGGGATTAGAATGTACATGGTGTAGAAGTAGAAGTATGTAGGTGGCTGACCTGGCTTTCTTGTTTCTGAATTACCTGGGCAAAGAAAGATGACACAGTGGGTTTCTATGGTTGTAGATCACAGTCGTTTTTTTAGCTCTGCCAAAGCCTTCTCAATTCAGTTTAGATTCCCAGTTCATGTTGTATTTGTGGTATTTTTGAGTCTGGAGAACAGTGAGCAACAGCAACACCCAGCAGCCCAGTAGTTCTGCCAGCAAGTTAACTTATGAGTTAACTGGAGATTTGAGGGAAGAAGGGTACAGGTATGTTGAGCATTAGCAGTACTTCATCATTCAGATATTGACTGAACAACTGTCCATGCCAGGCTCCTGCTGATCTTTGTTGAAAAGTGAAGAGGGACCAGCAAATAGGCAATTAAGAGAATGTGAACTGAGAAAGGCACCTGTTAGGAGAGTGCTGCTCTCTGTACCTTGAGGGCTACCTCCCTGCCCTGCCCCAGCTGCACATGTGAAGCTGGCCAGAGGAAATGAGGTCCAGGCTGGACCCTGAAGAATGAGATCATCACCCAGGGGAGGGGACGCTTTCAGGGACCTGAGAACAGTAGTAGAGCTGGGCGCCTTGTGGTTCATTCTACCACTTTTCACTTGCAGCTATTTCCTTGGTTCCAAGGCTTCTAGAGTACAGCTTTGGATATTTTTGAGGTAAAAATAAGCTTATTTAGTAATATCTTTCAATGCCAGCCCCACTGCCACAATTCTGTGACAAATCTGGGTGAGTCATCCTAAGGCCTGTAACATTTGTGCCACATGCTGAACGTTTTTGAACTACTAAGCTGAAAGAAAGAAGCGTGAGTGGTCATCAGTGGTTTTAGTCCCAAGTGAGTATGATGCTATGTGTGGTTAGAGGCAAAGTACAGAACTTCTGTATCTCAGTTTGTCCATTTAGAAAATGGCTCTTAAAAAAAACCTCATTGGCTTTCATCTTTGTAAAAAAGTTTTGGGAGTAACTCTCAACATCTGGGAAAGCAAGACAGAGGAATCCGCCAAGGTGACCAGGGCACATTCCCTGGTGAGGATCCAGTGCCCACAGTGAGGCCCTTACCATAGGACCCTGAGAGCCATAGGGCAGTATGCATTCTGAAGACAGCATGACTATGATGTGCAGATGAGACATTCCCCACCTGATGAGTTCCATGTGCAGATTTACAAGTGGGCGAGGGAGTTGTGATGGTTCCAGGGCTGTGGGGTGGTAGGCCTCCTTGTGCTCATTCCAGAGTAATCTTCTGTCTAGGTTCACTAGAGGTTTTTCACTAGAACATATGCCTTTAAAAATGTTTGTTTATTGTCCGGAATATTCAGAAGGATTTAAAGCAGAATAGACATGACTTGGGTGCTGGTGAGTCTCTGACACCCTCTCTGACCTGATATCTGGGCCATGTGATACATCTCCTGGCTTCTTAGTCCTCTGCCTGGCCTGTGAATCAGATGCATGGATTGGTAGGGAGGCTGTTGTGACCTGTCCTGGAGATTGTGGTCAAGCAGTCTCACAGCGGTCCTGTGGACTGGCAGACCAAGGAGACTTTGGGAGGCAGCACTGGGGTGCTAGGTCTGCTCTCCTCAGGTGGAAAGGAATCATGCATAGAAAATCCTTAAAAAAATGGGATGATCCCCTGTTCCTTGGGCTTCCATTCTCCTTCCCATTTATCTGTTTGCCCTTCCCTGTGACATCCAGAACCTCTGGACCTTTCTTAGGATGTCTCCTAGGAAAGAGGAAATGAAAGAGAAAGGAGCTCAGCTTCTACCCAAGCCACTGTGCAGCAAGGGTAGATCCAATAATTGTGGTTTAGGCAAAAAATGAGGAAGTGATTAAAAAGCCACAGAGGTTGTATGAAAGCTGTGGCCTGGCCTTGAGTGCTTTCTTTCAGCATTAGTGCCCAGAGGAGACCGGGAAAGGAGAAAACCCTTCCCTTGCTGTCCAATGGCTGGTGGGCAAGGAAGCCTTGGAAGTTGTTTTTCCATTTTTATAATATTTATATTTGGGTATTGGATAGCAAGATACCTTTAAGTCTATTTTCCCCCTGAATGTAAGCCAAGTGGCCATTGGGTTGGTGCCTTAGAGGATTCCTTGACAATTCTTAGTACCACTCAAGTATTAATTCTGTAGAAGGTTTTGATGTGTTAACCTTGCCTGGCTAGGGCTCTTCTATTCTTCCCAGAATAAAGTAGGTGTTTTTACCTGCAACTATTTTACATCTTAGCTGAAAGGGGCTCTAAAATGAACATACTAGAGTAAATCAGTACTGAAAAAATTAGTCTATTAAGCTTCTATCATACCTGGATGGTAGGTTAGACAGGTAACACATGTTATCAAGAAGTTCCATGGAACTTCTGCAGAATAGGGTTGGTAATGATGACTACTTCACTGAGAGCTTGTTCCTTCTTAGTCAGGCTCTGTTCTAAATATTTCACCTGAAGTGTTTGTTTCTCAACAACTCGATGTAAGAAGTTGTTCCTTCACACCATTTCATAGATAAGAAGACATCATAGAGCCAGTCAGCAAACTCCAGAGCCCTGCTCCTAACTAGTGTACCATCAGTCTCTTATTTTCACTTTACTATGGAGAAATACTGTGAGGACCAGAATTTGCTTGCCTGGGGCTGTTTAGGACATAATGACACAACCTCAACCTGAATTCAAGTGTAGAATTATATTTAATATATGAAAAACCAAGAATTCTAAATCTGATGGGAAAATGAATATATATAGTGAGGGAGTCATGCATAGAATACCACATAATACCAGAGAAGTTAGTTTTACATTACTGTTATGAGATACCCAAGGTGGACTAACTTTTTAAAGTAAAGAGTTTGATTTAGCACATAGTTCTGAGACCAGATGTTCAAGATTGGGCAGGCCTATTGGTGTGGCCACTGGTGAGGACCCGCTTGGGTGTATCATAGCCCAAAGGATTGCACCATGGCAGGAGTGAGTGCAAGAGTGAGATCCCATCTCTAAACAGGCAGCCAGAGAGGGATTCAGGGGTCAGGCTTGCTTCCTGGAGGACTACTTTATTTACTTCCAAGGGCAGGACTGTCAGTGGCCTCAAGCTGCCATAGATCCTTTCTGTCAGAGGTCCTGTCACCACACAAAGACCATGTCCCCATGTGTGAATTTGGTGACACACTCAAGCTGTGTCCCAACCATACAGCTAAAGTAAGCAGGAAAATTTAGGTTAGAAATGGAAGCTCCTGTTGACCTCCTGGTCATCTCCCCCACCCCCTAAAATAAGCGATTTTTTTCTTTGACTTAGGATTTAAGAGAGACAGCTCTTTGACTTCCACTCTGGGTTCCAGGAAATAGAAGGCCAGATGGACAGGGTTTATTCCTGACAGCTGTTCAGTAATCCCTTTCCCGCCCAGGCAAGGCATATTCAGAGGGGCGGCCTCACCAGTTGGATCTCAGCGGCTTAGAAAAACCCTTGAAGACAGAAACTGAAAACATACACTATACTTGGCAAACTGAGAAAACCCACTTCAAAGCCTGAGGCAGGGGACAGTCTAATAACGAAGAGGCATGAAAAGTGTTTGGAAATTTGGTTCCTAGGACTCTCCTGAGGAGAAGAAGTATGCCTGTTCCCATGGCGGAACACATTGGCCATGTGGAGCTTAAAATTTTTCTGCGGCTCCCTGGGAGTATGGAGGAAAGACTTATGGGAATGGCATCAGGGACTGGGGCAGGAGGCGGATTGAAATGGACACACAAAAGACTTGCTTCCCAGCACAGTGGAATCTAAACAATCTGAAATAGCTCAAACTCAAGAGTTGGCCTGAGTTTCTTAGCTGCCACCCACGGACTGCAGCAGGGACTGTGACACTGGGAACCACTCACCCTGAAGTGAAGTTGAGAAGCAGGGCAGCGTGGCTTGGTTTCAGGGAACCGCTTTGACCATTTGTTTCAGTGAGTCCAATTTTTCACTTAATTATCAACATTGAATTAGAGTAGAGTTTACCTTCATAACAGTTAATTTATCTTCCTTAGAAGATGCTGAGGAAATCAATTTCTGTGATTAGGAAATAGACTTTATTGCCTCATACAGTAACTTAGACATGAAAGGCAAACAACCCTCAGTTATGGACTGTCTCTCTTGGAACCCTGAACTGAGCCATGCTTCCTTGTGTCTCCTGGGTCCATTTTCCTGTGTTTTTTGTGTGAGATTGAACGCGACCATCATGCTCAACTTCTTATGTTCCTGTCTTGGACAGAGACGTGTGTGCGGATCCAGGCCACGCAAGTCCTGGTGACTCTGGCGCAGAGCACCTCACCCTGGGCCCCCAGCACAGGAAAGCATCGTGGTCAGGAGGGGTGAAACTCCGGCTAAAGCACAGGTAAGAGGCACAGAGGGGCAGGGCTGACCGATCTGAAAAGAGTTGAATGCTCAAGAGGGAACTGGGGCATGATGTGGGCTGCCAAGAGACAAATGAGGCTGAAGGAGATCAGACTCAGATTTCTGAAGACTTCTCAAGTTCCTGGGAGGTGATCTGGGGGTCCCTCAAATAATTTGATTCAAACATTGTTTGAAGACTACATTCATATTATTTTTAAATCTACTATACATTTAAAGTGGTATTTCAAACTTTTAATTTTAGGGGTTTTTTTTTTGGGGGGGGGTCTTGCTATATAGTCCAGGTGGGCTTTAAACTCATAGTAATCTTCCTGCCTCAGCCTGCTGAATGCTCGGTTTATAGGTATGCACCACCATGCCTGGCCTATCCAAAGTTTTATACTTTGAAAGTGGTCAGGGAATTTGTACAGCAAGATTAATTTACCATTCAACTAAAACATGTAAAACTTCTTTGTCTCTGAGGAAAATCCCAAGGATAGTCTGATTTGCAGTGACTCCCCTGTGTGTGCCAGGTTGTGAGCCTGAGTAAAGCCAAATGCCTCTGTGTGTGAGGGTGCTGGAGTGTTGCATGGGCTGTTACATGAATGCCATAAGGCTACACTCAGAACATTCACCTAGGAGGTGCTGGGCTCCCCAGATTTGGGGAGCTGGGACCAGACCTATAGCCCCCACACTCCATGGCTTTGGTCTTGGCTGTGCCAAATCTGCTTCATAGGACAACTCTGGGACTTTAGCGAGATAAGCTCTGCAGAGACAGTGTGAAGCCCACTCATGGGAGGGAAAATAAAATGTTAGTGGTGGTCTTATGTGCTGGGGTGTGCTGGCTTTCCATCACTCAAATAATCAAATATTTGAGGGAATTAATATACAATTTAAAAGAAAAGCTTCCCTTGGCTCATGAGTTTGGAGGCTCCACTTCAAGATCAGACAGATCTGTTCTTTTTGGGTCTTTGGGGGTTTCTGGGTGGCAATAGTGGGGAGCACTTGGTAGACCAAATTCTTACCTCATAGCCAAGAAACAGACAAAGAGTTGGAAGATACCAGGGCCCCATGGCAGAAGGAAATCCCAGCGGGCCCCTCCTTGCAAAGGTCCTGGTGCCCTCAACAGCACTACTGTGGGCATTATGGCTTCAACTCCTAAGTCTCGGAAGAACACTCAGCATCTACTCTGTAGCATGTGGTGACCATTGCTGGCATCCTATATTTGCTTCATGGTTGCAGAGGTCTGCATGCCAGCATGGGAATCAGAATAATTCAGGGAGTGAGACACTGTGCAGCCAGACTGCCTAGAAGCCCAGCCTGAATTCTGTTGCTCACTTGTAACTGCAGGCACACTGTGGACATGCTTTGCATTCCCAGTCAAGAGTGAGATGAACAGCTGACCTCTCTCTCTCAGGGTTGCCAAAAGGATTAAAAAAGCAAATATAGGGAAGCACTTAGGGCAGTGTCTGAGATGTCATGATTATTCCACAAATGTCGGTTTATCATTGTTAGTAGTTTTTCTGATTTCAGTTTGGAGAATTCTTTCAAACAGACATGTTTGTTGCCTTGCATTTTCAACAAGTGAACCTTGTAAATTTGGATTTATTTTAATCCAAATTTGCACTTTTGGATTATCTGTATTTAAAATATGCAAAGATGCATTAAGATATTTGTTCTATTTTGTGTACTAAAATGTCAGTAAACAGTAAATAAAACTTGCTATATTTTAATAGGAAAACAATATTTTGTATAATAAAACAATAAATATTGTATTTCATAGAATAAAATCTAGCATTTCTGTTAAGATGCTTTATTATACTAACAATAATAATACTATGTAATCTTTTTTCAAAGCTGGGCATGGTGGAGCACATCTGTAATCCCAGCACTGGGGGGGCCAAGGCAGGAAGATTGCCATGAGTTCATTGCTAGCCTGCACCACACAGTGTGACCCTATCTCCAAACTGCCATACCCCCCCAAAAATAGTAATAATGATCTATTTGCATTTGAAGAAAAACCTCCAAGAGCAGTTTGAACATGCCAAAGATCTGGAGAAGCTGGCTGCCTGGTGACTGAAGCTCAGACCAGGAACAGGGTGATGCTGAGAGGGCTGGCTGAGAGGGCTGCTCCCAGGACAGCCTGCAGAAGCAGAAGCTCTGAAGCTGTCAGGGTTCCCTGTTTTAGTCACTTTCCACATTGCTGGGACAAACTACCTAATACCCCAAAGTTAAAGAAGGAGAGGTTTGTTTTGGCTTGGGGTCGGTAAAGGTTTCAGTCTATAGTCAGGTGGCCGCAAAGCAGGGTGGCAGGGCAGAGAAGAGCTGCTTGAGGCATGACAAGTGGAAAGCAAGAGAGAGAGAGTGAAAGAGGAGTGGGAAGAGATAAACTCTTCCAGGCAATACCCGCTGTAGCCCTCCTCTTCCAACCTGACCCCACCTGCCAACAGCAAGTCAGCTGTAAATTCATGGGGAGGGGTTCACTGATGATGTCACACTCTCATGATCCGTTCACCTCCCCCAGTACCCCACCTGTGAGCACGTGAGGTCTTGGGGGGACATGTAGACAAAAGCCAGAGTGAGGCCTCCTAGGATCTTCACTCAGCAGAGAATCTGAGTCTTCTCAACAGGAGACCAGTTGGCCTTGTAGGTTAATCTAGTATTAGTGCCACAGTGCTTCAGTTCGGAAAGTCGTAGTTAGGAAGTTATCTCTCTCACTTGAGAGGAAAATGATCAAGAACCTGAATCAAGCCAGTGGTGATGGGACCAGAGATGAAATAGATTTGGGATGGGTTTAGAGGGATCAGTAGGTAAGAGTGGAGAAGGAAAAAATGAGAAGAAAGTCACGTTTCTACGATGGCCTTTACCAGGGCTAGGAAAGCAGGAAGAAGAGAGATTGCCTGTGAGTGAACAGCATGAATCACGTAGACTTGACAATGAGCCTGAAACAATTCAAACAGCTTGCAGTGCAACCCCTAGAACAGTGGTGGCGAACCTATGGCACATGTGCTGCAGCTGGTGCACTCCAAAAATTTCCCCATCACTGCAAAAAGTTGCCAAACAAATGAACGCAAATGTGTATATAGCCACAAAGAAACTGTCTTTAAAACTGGCTGTGGTTGTGCCCATTGGTATGGTCCGAGCTGGCTGTGGACAGCGCTGTCTATGAAGGGAGAAATAGGGAGCAGGTGGACAGTCAGTCCCCTTCGTAAGAAATCATGAGTTAGATGTGATGCGTTCCTCACCACTGCTCAGATCCCCTTCCCTGGCCTTTTTTTTTTATATCTACATACTAAGAATTTTATTGTGTATGTCTTGTCTCCACAACTACTAGTAAATTAGATGCTCTTCTAACAGTTCACTTGCTCTTTGCTGTTCCGCAAGGTCTCTCTGTAACCCAGATGTTACTGATGTGGAACTGAACTTGGACATCTGAGTGGTTCTCAACCAGTAATATTCAGAACCATCTTAAATCCTTCTTTTTTTTTTTTTTTTTTACTTTTTATTTTGAAACCATTGTAGACTCACAGCAAGTTGTAAAAATAATACAGAGATTTCCCAACACCTGCCATCTAGCTTTCTTTAATGGTAACATCTTTTATAGCTGTAGTGCAAAGTATCAAAACTAAGAAATTAGCATTGGTAACTGGTAATACTATAGACTCTGAGACCTTATAGACTACGGACATTATTCAGATTTTACCAGTTTCCCCGCTAACATTCCTTTTCTTTCCTGGGAACCTGTTCTATGTTTGTCTTGTGTTTGTTGTATTTTCTTAGTCTCCTGGGTTCCTCATTCTTTCTTTGGCTCTTATGACCTTGACATTTAAAAAGTTTTGACTTTTATTAGTATGCATTTGCAGTATATAAGGATTACATTTATTGTGTGGGGTTGCCACGTATATGTAACACGTTAATCTTTTTATTTCCCTTCCTGCCCCCGCATCTCTTGGTCCCTATCCCATTTGCAAAAGATCTGTCTCCTCATTTTTCTATTATCTTATATTTTGCTGTTTAATTTATATTTTATATCATACAAGAGAAACTGCGATATTTAAGCATGCATATCTCATTTATTTCATTTAACCTTGTGGTCCCAATATGCATCTGTTTTTCTAAAAGCGAGTCAAATCTCTGGCCAGGTATTGTGGAGAATGCCTTCTGTCTGAGGGCATCTTGATGCTTTCTCAGCCTTAGATCAAAGTTCCTCCTTCTAGGCAGAAAATTAACTGCACCTTTCCTAATGCATCACACCAGGGGCAATGTGGCAGCAGGACTTTGTTCCTGTGATGTTAGCTTTGATTGCATGGTGACAGAAGTCTGCCATGTTTCCCCAGTGTAAGTGTATGGTTTGTCTCTGTAATTAATAAGTCTGTGGGGAGAGTACTTTGAAGCTATGCAAATATCCTATTTCTCTTCACTGATTTTTGCATCTGCTAATACTATCTATGGCAACTGTTATTGTAATATTCTAAAAATGATTTTGTATTTCTTTCATTCCTTCTACATTTATAATTGGAATTCTGTGAGGAAGAACTATCCGTCCTCATTTATTTATTCAAATACTAATTTATATCAGGAAGGATGCTTTCATGTTTCTTCTATCCTTGGGTTACAAGCCAGTACTGCTGTTACTCGTTTTGTTGCTCAAGTTATTCTAATTTTGTCCAGGGGGTGCGCATTCAGGTTGGCTCTTATCTGAATCCTGTGTTGAAATGTGGAAAGGGTGAGGTGCTAATATCTTGCCTTTTCATGTAGCAGAAGCACACTGTGATGTGCTTGTTGGCTTAGGGGCCTGTAGGTGTCAAGCTGGGAGCTCAGCAGTGGACAGGTCACAGAGCCCTGCACACTGATTTTGGAGTTGGAAACTGCTGAGGTTACCTCCTGAACCAACTCGAAATTCTGCAGGTCATGCTTCATTTAGAAAACAGAAAGGATTTTCTTACTTGTTTAAAAGGACAAGGAGTGAGTAAAAGGGAGAATTCCTCTTCCATATTTATTTAAATTTCCAAAGTTTTGGAGAGCCATTTTTAGTGGCTTTAAGCTTAGTATTCTTGCAAATCTAATCCCATCCTTTTTTATCCTGCTTAGAGCTCTAAATTCTATCTTATCCTAATCATCAGTAAGAATTTGTACAATCTAACATACCTTGACAGGAATTTCTTCCTAAAATCTATCAAGCACTGGGCTAGGATATTAAGTGAGTTGGTAAAGGAGCCAAAATGTTCTAGCATACAACTGGAGATCCCCAAGCCACTGCTTTCCTCCATAAACCTCTTATTCTTTCAACTTTGGTCATCTTATCATTAAAATAACTGATTGTTATTAAGCATTCACCCATACATGATGATATGTTAATTTGCTCTGTGAAGTAAGCCAAGATGAATGCGTGAGAGAAGCTCAAAATCTGACTCCTAATTCTCTCTCCATTGAGCAGCAGGGTTAGTTCCACTGGCACTTTGTGCTTTCCTGAGCATGGTGCCCAGACCTCCCTGCTTATGAAGCCTCATGAGAGGTTGTTACAGAGCAGCTGTTTTAGCAGCCTTCCAAGTAATTCACACATACTTCAGCAAAGCAGTGGCATTTCTGTATGTGGGTGACAGCATCAGTTTAGCAGAAAAGATCTTTTAAGAAAACTTTCTGATTTCAGTTTGATGTTTTTTATCAGCAGATGATTTTCCCCTTGTTCCTCCTCTTCCTGCCCACAAAATAGAAGTCTGGCATTTTTGAGCTGTATGCTAACATCTAAGATGCTGGTTCTCAGGAAGTTACAAGGGCCGCCTTCCTTTTTTCCTTTATGGAGCAGGGGTTGAATTGTAACTGGCCCATTTACATTGGTGACCAAGAGTGAGGGTCCCTCTCCCTCAGTGAATTGAGGTAGTTTGGGCCACCTAACTGTGGGCACACACATTTTGGGAAACTTTGGCACTCTGAATGGCACAAAAAGCTCTAGCAGGGTGAAATGGCTTTCTATCCCATTCCTGAATATGACATCGGATTGGCCAGAGGGTGGCTGTCTAGGATGTTTCTGTTTGCTACAAAGTAAGTCCAGACTGTTAGAATGAAATTCAGAATCTTTTATGCAGGGTTCTCAAGCAATGAGGCTTTAATAGGTATCTTTTGATGCTGTAGTACATTTGTTTTTAAAGGAAAATAATCATCAGTGTTTTAAGTTTAAGCCTGTTCTCTAAAGAGTCACAAAAATTCTCACTGAGCCTCTAACATGATGTAGTATACTATTAGTACTGTCTTTTAGGAATTTTCTATCATGTTCTCACCTGTATGCTTGTAGACAGTCACCTTGTTTTTACGATGTGTGTATCTAGAGTGTTTTTTTTTTTAAATCTCTTTCAAATTAGCAAATGCTTGGTTTTTGATTCTCTATTTCTTGGGGAATTTCAGAATAATTGTATCTGTTCCTCACTGGAGGGATTAGTCCCCTAGACCAATAGCCAAGTTTCTCACTTTTCTTATTGTCAATATTTGTATAAAAAAAAGTTTTTGCTTTAACTTCAGACCTTCAGTTGTACCTTCTTTGATAATTTTCTTTTCTTTATGTAGATATTTCTGATGTCATTTTCTTTTTCTCTAAAGAATGCTAATAGAATTTCTTCCAAGTTGTTTGAAAAAGTCTATGTCTGCCTCACTCTTGAAGGATAATTCCATGGGGTACAAGAATTCTAGGCTGATAATTTGTTTCTCTGTGTTTTCTTTTTGCTTGAAGGTTTTGAGGAAGGTTAGTATAATTCTTACTGCTGCTCCTCTGTAGGTAAAGGGATTTTTCTTCTGCTTTTTTCAGACTTTCTGCTCTTTATTTGTGTGTGTGTGTGTGTGTGGTTTGTTTATTTGTTTGTTTTTTGAGACATGGTCTGGCTATATAGTTCAGGCTGGCCTTGAACTCATGGCTGCCTCAGCCTCCCAAGTGCTGGAATTATAGGCATATGCCTCCACAACCAGCCAGGCTCTCCGCTCTTTATGTGTGATTTTCCATAGTGTGGAAATGATATATGCCTAAGTGCAATTTTTCTGCCATTTACCTTGCTTGCAGCTTCTGAACTTCCTGGATTTGTGGTTGAGTATCTGAAAATGTTGAAGAAATTCTCAGCTATTGTTTTGGATATTCTTTGGTTCTTTCTCTTCTCTGTTCTCCTTCTGGTGTTCCCATGACACGTATGCTACACCTGTTGTTGCTGCTTCTTGGCCCATGAATGTTGTTCTGGGTTTTACCACCACACCCCCAGGCCTTTTCTCCTTGCTTTTCTACTGTGGAGGCTTCTGTTGAGGTATCCCAGCATGCATGTGGGGTGGGGGGAAGGGTGTATGGAAAATCTCTGTATCTTCTGCTTGTATTTGCTGTGAACCTAAAACTGCTCCCCAAAACAGAATGTAGCCAAAATATAAAAGAAGAGAAAGATGTGAGTATATTCTCAGTTTTTAAACAAAAGGTGTGTTCTCATTTAGCTTTGAAGTTACAGTAGTACATAAAAAGAAGTGTTGACTAAGATTTCTAATTGTATATTATTTTACTCTTAACATAACTGGTGGCTTGATTGCTCATTATCTTTTCTCTTTTTCATGATCATATGAAATCTGTAATTATCCTTATATAATCTCAATTTGAAAACTTTTTTAAAGTTATACCTAATGCTGGTGCTGGCTTCTAGGGTTGCTCTGAGGATGAGAGAAAGTCAAATACAGGAGAGAACAGGTGGGTGTGGTAGTCAGGGTAATTAGTCCTGATCACCAGCTGACTGGAGTATTTATTTTGTTATTGTAGGCATTCATGCTATCATTATAGCACATAAGCAGTAAAAGAGAAAATGTGATCTGCTTATATTATAAACTACCCTCATATAAAGCGATCACAAGGTCGGTTTTTCAGGTTTCATTTGGCATTCCCTCAACAAAAGTGACTAAGAGATCATTCTTCTGATTTTATTATACTCTCTCCCAGTGTCCACCTCTTGGTTAGTGGTAGTGATGTTCACCTCTTCCTTATAAAATTTCTTACAGAAACGATGGAAGGTAGGAATGGAGAAACCAGAAAAGGCATTCTGGTGTGTTGCCTGTGTGTTCAGCTGTTCCACCTCAAAATCTTCACTGTTCTTTTTATTTGGGTTCCAATATTTGGAAACTAATCAATAATTTCTTTTCCATTATTATTTTAAAATAATCATTCTTCTTTTGACCACTGTTTAGAATCTTTCATTAGAATTAGTGTTTTCTGCCCTTTCCTGTTTTCTTTTATCTCTTTAATTTCTCACATGTATCCCCTTTATTAAATGAGTGAAACAGAGAAGAGAAAACAAAACACCATGCAGATTTTACTCAGAGAGAGAAGGCAGTTTCTTTAGTGTCAGAGGTTCAGGATGTTTGTCTGTTTCATGGAGTAGTGTTTCGAAGAAAGCATTACCCAAGCCAAGGTCTTGCATGCACAGAATATACAAGCCTCTCTTTATTTGACTCAACAAATGTAATATAATGTATTCTTTGGCACTGTATAAAAGTTAATTAGCTTGATTTTGAAGTATTTTGGATGGAAATTGGGTTCCTTTAAACTCTTGGGAGACCATTTTGATGAGTTTATTTGTTTGAAAGATTTCCAGCCACGGTGGCACCATAGTTCGCCTTCTCCATGCCTCTGCCCATCCTCTGGGTGGGAGAGAAGAGCCATCCACCTTCCTCTGTGCCTGCTGAGCTGTTGGTCATTTATCCATGCTCAGGAGTCCTCTGGGAAATATTCTGGGCATCTTCTCCTAAAGCAGCAGTGGTGATTTAGGGGCACATAAAATCTTTTTAGTTCTCTGAAGCTATCTCAGTCTCTCTGAAATCCATGGGGTCTGTTTGTATCTGCCTGTGGAAGATACAAAGCAGCATGGAGTAATTTCCCATGTAAACTCTAGCATATCCTAGAACTCAGAGAGTGAGCAGGGAAGAAAATTCTAAAAATCATTATATCTGGTACCTAAAGAAATCAATAGGAGCTAGTCCCTTCTTCCTTCTTCCAACAAACAATATCTGGTTCCAATTTGAGAACTGAGAAACAAGTTCTTATTACAGTTTACACTATCCTCATTATATGCTATCTAATTGGGTTTGAAAGTCATTACAGATCACAGATATTACACTTTTTGTGTCAAATTTTGTTATGACTTGTATGCAGTTGTTGCTTGTATATTTTGGCTTCTCCGTGTGTGCCAGTGTCAAGGAGGAGATTAGACAGAGGGAAACTGAGAAAAAGAGCATTTAAACATCACCCACTAGTGTCTAAGTGAAAAACACCCACCCCTGTTGCTAGTCCCTCTGTTTTAGAGTAGTATTTTTGTGTGGCAATCAATAAAAGTGTTCTTGCATTGAGGATAGGGCAGAGAAAAACTATGAGGTAGTTAGGGAAAGGGTCATGGGGCTAGATGTGGAAGACTGGGGTAAAGTACTGTATAAGGGAAGGAGTTTTATCTTTTATGCAAGTTTTAATATTAGAATCTTATATTAGATTTAGGATCACTGTTGTGATTCAGCTGTGGAAGCCAAAAGTCCCCAGTGCATATTACAAGGATGTGACATTTTTAAAAAAGGTCTCTTTTCAGAAGACTTTGTATGTTGCTGTGAGGTTATATTACCAAAGGAACCAGTGGCTCTCACAGAGCCACTGGGGTGTTTTTGTTTTGTTTTGTTTTGTTTTGTTTTGTTTTGTTTTGTTTTGTATGTGTTTACCAGGGTGGTCCCAGAGCTCGCATATGCTAAGCATGTGCTCCACCAGTAGGCTGTATCCTTAGCTCCTGAGCCACATTGGAAAAACACAGATATTAATGAGGCAATTATGAAAGCTTTGGAAAAGTGTTGTTGTCACAGTTTTTTCATTATTGTTTTTGTTTTAGGGTATGTTGGTTGTTTGTGTGTCTATAGTCCTGGGGATCCAACCACCGTCTGGCATATGCTAGGCAGGTGCTCTATCACTGAACTACACCCCTAGTCCTTTTTAAATAAACTGTTTTGAGACAGGGTCTCACTGAGTTGCTCAGGCTGGCCTCAAATTGGCTGTTTTCTTGTTTCAGCCTCCAGAACAGGCAGGTTTATAGGTATATGCTGCCACAACCAGCTCGGATTTTTTTGTGCATTCAGAAAGTCTGAAGGGTAGTCTGGGGGATCTCAGGAGGAGTCACAGAACCAGGGCTAAGGGATTTCTGAAACATAACATCTTTACCAGTGGTGTTACAGAACAATGTCTCCAGGAGAGTTATATGTAGAAAACATAACATAAAGTGGTTCCCCCCCAGGGAATGGAATGAGGTTATGAGTGGTGTTATAAGTCGGTATCACTTGGCTTGGTCCTAGTTTTCAATTGCCATATATTTTCTTCTTTTGTATCTGGGGCCTATATGTAATCTTCCTGTTAACAGAAATTGCCAAAATAGGCATTGTCATTCAAGTGCAAATCGTTTCTTCTATACTAAGGAAGATGTGATTATAATCCCCCAGTTACCTGTACAGTCACAGTTAATTGTTTTTCCTTTTCAAAGTGAAAAGGGTAGTTTAGCAATTACTGTCAAAATTGCAAGTGCACTTGCCTTTTGAGTCATCCAGTGCTTGGCTAAGAATTCCTGCCAATGTATTGACTTACATAGAAATCCATGGATGAACATAGTTATTTATTATAGCACTACTAGTAAGAGCAAAAGACTGGAAAACAAAGTCTCATTAAATAAATATGGTGCATGCATAGCACTACTAGTAAGAGCAAAAGACTGGAAAACAAAGTCTCATTAAATAAATATGGTGCATGCAGTTAAAAGGAAGTAAAAGGATTCAGAAGCACATATGTAAAATAATCTCTGTTAAGTATTGTTGAGTACAAAAGCCAAGGGGAAAGAACACCATGTATTGTTCCTTTTGTTAAGTGGTGAAATAACAATATGTGTTCACATTTGCTTTTTTTCTTTTGGTCCGTGGGCTCAAACTCAGGACCTTACAAGATATTAACTACATTGGTTAATTCTAGGTGCAAGAGAAATAGATGGGAGGGAGCAAGACTTCTCATTGACTTCTTTTAAAATATTCTATTCGAAAAATACCCAAAGTAAATGCAACAAAGATACTAAGATTTGATAAAATTTTTGATGAATAGATGCATAAGTCTTTATATGAATCAATACAGTGGTGTCTTGGTTTGTGAACACTTTGATTTGCAAACTCCACATTGAATGATAAACACAACCAAGGCTACCTTTCCCACATCAGCACAAACATGACCATCTTTTCAGGAATTATGGAACAAATTAAGTGCGTGAACCAAGGCACCACTCTACATTTATTTACATATATATTCTGTTGTTGTTGTTATGTATTTGTTTTCAGTGCTCATATTAAACCCAGGGCCTTCATACTAGCTATCTCCCCAGACCATTTTTTATTTTTAATTTTAAGACAAGATCTTACCAAGTTACCCAGGCTGGGCTTAAATTTGGACTCCTCCTGTCTCACCCTCCCAGGGTGCTGGGATTACAGAAATGTGCCTCTATACCTGCATTTATGTTTGAAGTGTTTAATAATTTAAAAAATAGACATGGAAATAGCTGGGCACAGGACTCCTTAGAGCTGGGGTGGGAAGATCATTTGAGTCCCAGAATTCAGTGCCAACCTTGTAACACAGCGAGTACCTATCTCAAAACAAAATAGTGAGAAAAAAGAGGGGAAAATATTAATGACACTGCCCCCCGCATCCTTGCAAAACCCTCAGGAAACAATGCTTTTTTGCTCTGCTCAGCACATAGTGTTCAGTTAGTGTATCATGAAGGCCCTCAGCCAAAATCCTTGAAATGTTAATTCAGATAGACTTGATTTACAAAGTGCATTGATATAGTGTATTTTCTTTTTCTTTTTGGGAGAGGAAGACAGGGTAAACTAGAACCTTGTTATGCCAGCTTTCATCCTCTCCTGTAGTGTTGTGCCTTAGACAATAGTGGATAAGTAATGCGGTCATTTTTATTGTGTGATGCCAGCTGTCCCCATCTATTATACATTCTTGCACATTTGACTTATGTTGTGGTTGGATGTTAATGCACCCAGAGGGCCTGTATATCTGACAAAATCTTGGCTCTTGCTTGTAGAATATTTTCCAAGTCAGTTTGTCACTTTCTGCATTCATCCAAAATATACCAGTCCTTCATGGGCATTTGAAGTCCCACTCTGCTACCGAAGCAAACTTCAGACCCCATTTATGTGAACTTTGGGTGCTTATGTCCAAATTGTCTCCAGAACCTTCTGTATAATCTGAAGATGATCTAAACTCAATGCCACTTGCTCTTTGTCCGTAGGCTGTGACCACACTCTGCTAGTTTCTCTGAATAACCCACACTTGTTCTTGCCTTGAAGGACTTGTCAGTCCTCATTCCTTCTAATGCTAAATATTATTCCTCTAGCTGCTGTATAGTTGGCTAATTCTTGTTATCTAGATTTGTGCAGGTCCCTGACTTAAATAGGGACCTTCATCTACCCTGTCACGTTAAGCAGTTGTGTTTCCTACAGAGCCCTTATATCTCTATGGACTCTCCCTTTCTATCTGTTGCTCACTGGCTGCCTTCTCCCTACCCTACCCACATGGTGCTCACTTCATGGTGCTCACAGCTCAGACAGGAAGAGTTTGGCCTCCAGGTGTCCAAGTGTGGATGTCAGCCCCAGTCCTGGGACAGTGGAAGAGTGCTTGCTCAGTCTCTTACTTGTCTCATTTTCCTCACTGTTAGTTCTGGATTGTAAAGATGGTGTGCAGGTTAAGCAAGGAAATCCTCCCCAAGTATCTAGAATGATGCTCAGTGGGCAGGCAGACATTTTTTGAGTGAATGGATAATGTCCTGATTTTGTTTCACACCTTCTCTCTCATGTAAGTCTCCCCAATGAGATTATAAACCCCTTGAAGCTACCCATGACCTCACAATTTAGTAAGGTAAAAGGTACACAGTAGGGAATTGATGAATACTTCTGGAAATACCTGAGTAGATCTTGGTCAGTTTTTCAGAAGCATGTTGTGTGTTCCCAAGTATCTGCTCAGGCAAGATCATCTAGGAAGACACTGTGGCCTTGCTAATTCCTGCTCCATGGGCCTGCCCATCCCACGTGGTGAGGTTTCCTTGTCTGGAGTCAGGAATGCAACAAATGGCCTTTGTTTGAATTACACCCACACACAAAACTCAGTTTGCTGTGTTAAAAAAAAATCATCTTCTGATTCTTACGGATATGTTCATGATATGATGTACTTTAGGAAAATATTTCTTTATCTTTTGAAAGATCAAAGTGATCCCAAAATGTAAAAGCATGCTGTGCTCTTTAGGAATGCTTGTGACATTATTTGCATCATTGAAAAAGTCAATAAACAGCTGTTGAACATTTTTGGTTACCTTGAGATAACAGTGAATTACATTGCCAAAATGGGAAGCTATTTAAAAAATGTCTTCCTTTTCAATAAATAATACATGCACAGGGTACAAAACTTAAAATTACAAAATGAAATTTAATGGACATAAATTTTTTTCCTCAGATGTAGCCATTATTTTTAACTTCTGAAATATCTTTCCAGAAATACTCTTCATATTAATAAACACATGTGATTGTGTATATTTCCCCTATGTACTATATTGTACCATGGTTCTGTATCATACTTGTCACGTAATGATGCATTTTGGATATACTCCTACCTTTGTGTGAATAGAGTGATAACTTTTGACTGCCATGTGGTGTTCTTTTATATGAAGGTACCACACCAACTCAACAAGTTTGCTACTAATGGTTATGTAGGTTGTTTTTGATTTTTTGATAGATATTTTATTTAAATACTTTTTTTTTTTTTTTTGGCTAAATGTTGCCAAAATACCATTCACTGTGCTGGCTAACACTTCATGGGCAAGGTGTGAGTCTTAGGCTATTTTTAATAATCTTTTTCTTTCTTCATTATGGCATCACTTAACTAGTAAGTATGCAGTACGGAAAAATCTTACAGAACAAAGATTGATCTCTGAGGTCTTCCCCCAACCTGTATTCTGTGTGCAAAAACAAAAATTTTAAGACCTTTTGATTTGATTGTTTCAGAATGGCCCTGTTTTTAAGTCATTTGACCTGGACAAAACCTGGTATCTCACCCAGGGTAAATAAAATAGTCACTTCTCAGCTATCCTCCAAGGAAAAACCTCTTGTGTTGATCCCTTGTCCTTGGGTTGCACATCTTAGGCTTACCTTTCCTAAAACACTTACTTTGCCTTTAATATAGGAATTATTTAAGTTGTCTCCCCTGTACACTATAAGTTCCTTAAAGATTCATTCCATTAAATCTTTCTCACCAGTTTCAACTCTTCCAGTCCTCATTCCTAAATCCCTGGAACCCTAATGCCCTTGTCTTTTCTTGTTCTAAGCTGGATTTCATAATGAGCATAAAGGACATCAGTGTGGATTCCCTTCAGCTTCATCTCATCCACACCTTTTCACTGGCATCTTACCTCCTCTTTCTTCTCTCTGAGGCCCTCGCTTTCCCCCTCCATGAGGCAGTGCCCTCCACTTGAGCCCTAAAACCCCACTCCTCCCTTCTTCGTGTCCTGTAGTGTGCCATTCTTCTGTGTCACAGACCCTCAGCTGGGCATGTGTGTACCTCTATCTGATAGAATCTTGCTCAGATGTCTCATTGTTCAGAACAAAACTTTCCACTCTCTGAATTCCTACTGCCCTCTGGCTGCCACTGTTGTTTTCTCCTCCAGTGCCAAGGTTTTGAAAGGGTGATTTGCCCTCACCATTTCTATTTCATCTCCAAGCTCAGTCCTGCCGCATTCAGGTATCTGCCCACATTGTTCTTTAGCAGAGACCAGCTGCCCAACTCAGCAGACACACGTGTACCCTCATTACACAAACGCGACAGCAGCAACTAGAATGGTCACCAGTCTCCCGCCCCTCACCTACCTCCTGGCACTAAGGGAAACTTTCCGTACTCTGCTTTTTCTTTTACTGCTCTGGAAGCTCCTTCCTGGGCTTTTCCCAGACATCCTGTCTCCTAAATTGTGGTAATTGTCAGAGATCCACCCTTAAATTACTTCCTTTGTCTTTTATATGTTCTCCCTGAGCAACTCACTTCTCAGGCCAAGTGTTTTGTGACTCCTGACTTTCTGGATGCAACCCTGACTTCAGTCCTCCAGGTCCCCACAGCATCTACACTGGAAACCCCACAGGAACGTCCTCCTGTCACACACACCACTCTGTGTGTCCACTTTCATCCCACCCTCTTTATACAGGTTCATGACACTACATTCTGCTGCACACTAGAAACATAAAGGCCATACTTGCTCCCTGACTGTACTTTCTTCTCTGCCTCCTCCATCCAGGAGGTCCCTAGGCTCAGAATTCTGTCCCTCTGTGACTCTAAGGTTTGTCACCTCTTCAGCATCGTTGTCACTGCTGTGGTGCCAGGCCCTTGTTATCTCCTATCCTGGCTGACCCAGTATTTTCTCTCTCAAATTTATTCTCTCCATTGTAGCAGCATCCTCCTGAAACTCAGATTTGAGTGTAGCTGTCCCTGGCAAAGGTTCCTGAGCTACATGACCTGACTCCTCCTCATTTGCCACTGGTGTCCGTATTCCATATCTCTTCTCTAGCTGATTTGCCTTGTTTGTAAATGTGTCTTCTGCCTGGATACCTGTCCCTTCCTGTTTCCTCTCCTAGTCTTCCAAAGAAATCTTTCATGATTATGTCAGTCAAAGCTTCCCGTTACTATAACTAATACTTGAGATAATCAGATTACAACAAGAAAAGGTTTGTTTTGGTTCCCTGATTGTTTGGCCCCATGACTTTTGGGCCTGTGGTGAGGCAGCACGCTATGGTAGCAGTACATGACAGAACCATTGCAGAAGAGGGCCAGTTACCTGATGTCCCTTTCACAGCAAGCACACCCCTAATGACTGAAGGACACTCCATTAGGCCTCCTGAGTGGGGGGATTATAAGAATGAGCCACCAGTCAGTAGTGGGATTATAAGAATGAGCCACAAGAACCAACTATTGTATTGTATTGTATTGTATTGTATTGTATTGTATTGTATTGTATTGTATTGTACTGTATTGTATTTTTTGAGGCAGGTTCTCACCAGGTAGCACAGGCTGGCCTCAGGCTCATGGCAGTCTTCCTGCCTCATCTTCCCAAGTGCTAGTGTTATAGGCATGCACCACCATGCCCAGTTTGGTTTCTGTTTAATAGCACTAGCAAGCATATCAGTATGTTCTTTGGCTGGAACTCAATGTGTGTTCTTTTTCTGCCAAGCTACACTTTTTCTACATCTGTCTGGTCTGCTCTTCTTTGTCCTTGATTGTCATCATAAATTTCTCCAAAAGCAGCCATTAATACCCTTGCCAGGATCTGAGTACTTTGCTACCTTGAGCCAGAATAAACTAGTCCATTGTCTTTAAACCTCTCCAAAGGCAGAATGCATTAAAAGTGGTGTAACACCAGTGACCTCTAGTGCAGTTTTCACCAGAGTCCTCGTTTCTGCCTAAGACCTCACCAGCCGCTCCTGGACTTTGACATTTCTGTCAGTATACTGTCTTCTGAGCCCTGTTAGGAATTAACAGTTAAGTCCCACTTGCAGCATTCTTGGCTTTCTCTGGCCCACTGCTCCACACTTCCACATCTCTCCTATAAGCCCATTCCAAAGGCTTCTCTATGTTATCTCAGGAATAGTGACAGTAATGATCTACTTCTCAGTACCCATCTTCTATTAGCTTTCCATTACTGTACTATATATCAAGATAGTACTGGAGAATTTAAAAAATAGACACTGTTGTGTCTTGTATCTAGATGTCCCCCCCAAAGCCTCATGTGGTCATAGGTGTGGGTTTCAAAGGTGGTTGTATCTAGGGTGTGTGAAGCTGAAATTAAAGGTGTGATGCTGGGATTAAGAGTGCCCCACTCTGGGGCACTAATTTTACAACCTAGGTAGAACATGAGTTAGAGAGAAGCTGCTGCTGCTGCTGCTGCTTGCTGCTTGGTGTTTGCTGCCTTTTGCCTTCCCTGCCATACCATGGGTTATTTCTCCTTTGCAATTCCCTTCTGCCATGACATCCTGCCTTTTTAAAAAAAAAAAAAAAACTTGTACAGAAAATTTTACTGCTAAACAGAAAGAAGTCAAAAATTGCAAGTAAAAACAGGCCAAACACACATAGAGTTTACACAAGAAGATGGTGTTCCATATCAGTAGTCATTGAGGAAATGAAAACAAATGTCACAATGATGTGTCCATTAGAATGACTAGCAGTAGAAGGACTAAAAATTACAAGTGTTGGTGAGAAGTTGAGCAAGCATGCTTGTTCAAAGTGCTGCAGCAATTTTGGAAAGCAACTGAAGAGATTCTTAAATATTGAAAAATCTAATATTATACATTAAAGAACTAGAAAAAGAGAAACAAACAAATAAATAAAAAGTTAGCAGGTAGGAGGAAATAACAGGTTAGAATAGAAATAAAATAGAGAAGAAAAAATACAAAAATGAAGCCAAATTGGTTTTGTAAAAAGATTACAAAAATTTGACAAACCTTTAGCTAGACTAAGAAAAAAAAAGATTACTGAAATAAAATTAGAGATGAAAATTAGGATCATAAGAATACTATGAACATCTCACAACAAACTGAATAAAACTAGAATAATTCCTAGAATCATAAAACCCACTAACACAACATGATGAAGAAATAGTGTAAACACACAAGTGACTAGGAAAGAGATTAAATTAGTCATTCAAGTGAAGAAAAGAAAAAGTCCAGGCCCAACAAAGAGACGCCTAGATCCATATGCTTCCTCAGTAATGAGTTCTACAAAGCATTTAAAAACTCAAAGCTGGTACTCATCAAACTCTTCCAAAAAATAGAAGAGAACTGGAGTATTTTATGAGGCCAGTATTACCCTGGTACCAAAGCTAGATAAAGACACTATAAGAAAACTACAGGCTCATATTCCCAATGAACATAGATACAAAAATTCCTCCAAATGCTAGCAAACTAATTCAACAACACATTGAAAGGACCATGTGCTGTGACTAAGGGGAATTCATCCCTGGGATGCAAGGATGGCTCAACATATAAAATCAATTAGTGCATACACTTTTAACAGAATGAAGGGTACAAATCACATAAATATTTCAATAGATGCTAAAAAAGCATTTGGTAAAATTCAATACTTTTTCCATGAGACTTGTTAGGTACAATATTAACGATTTTGCTATATGTATATGAATTTAATCTTGTTCAAGAATGTTTCTCATAATATTATTTTTATGAAAAACTGGAAACTACCCAAACAATAATGGATTCATGCATTAAAACAGGGCCGTTTGGTATGATGAGTTTATCACCATTTACAGTTAAGTTTCTTGTTCTGGCCCTAAGACACCCTGCCTTTGAGCCAACCAACTACAGACTAAAACTTCTATAAAGTGTAAGCCAAAATAAACCTTCCCTCCTTTAATATTTAAAGTAAACCTTTCCTTCTGTAAAGTTTAAAATAAACCTTTCTTCTTCCTGGGGTATCTGTGGGACTCACCAGAGCCTGTTTCCTTTGGGCAGGAAAATATTCTCAGTACCAGCCTTTGGATTAGGCACAGACAGATACAGCTGGATGATGAAGGTGCCAATAAGTCATTCTCAGAGTCAGATATAGTGGCACATGAGTGTAATTCCAGCTACTTGAGAGGCTGAGGCAGGAGGATTGCAAGTTCTAGGCCAGCTTGGGCAACTTAACAAGACCATATCTCAAAAAGGAGGGTGAGGGCTGGGGGTGTACTTTATAGTAGGGCATTTGTCTAACATGTGCATGGCCCTGGATTCAATCCCTAGTATAGGCGGGGGACGAGTTGTGGAGGGGTGGGTGGAGAGCCACCCTCACCTGCACAGTGCTACCAACTGAGTTCACATCTCCAGCATCTATTGGCTTCCCCAGGCCAATCTCTTAGGCCCAGGGCTCACATCTTGCTATTGAGAGGAGTCCTGCCACCCCCTTCATTTAAGTAGACAGAACATGGAGTAGGAAGAAGACATGATATCTAGTGAAATGCCACTGGATGTCTCAGGTAAAAGACACTTTTTGTGTGTGTGTGTTTGTTTGAGATAAGATCTCAATATGTAGTCCAGGCTGGCTTTGAACTCATGGCAATCTTCTTGCCTCTGTCTCCTGAGAGCTGGGATTACAGATGTGTGCCACCATGTCCAGCTTGAAGTCATATATAACTGGGTTTCAGCCCTGGCTCCCAGATTTCCTGGCTGTGTAATTTGGGTACCCTCCAAAGGGCTGGAGGCATGAGGAGGAAAGATTGCTTATTACTGGATAGAACTGGAGCAAGCCAGAGTGATGAGTTAGTGGGGAGCTGAGGCTGAAGTCAGCTGCTTCCAGAGGGCTGGAGGAGAGGCAGCAGCTGGTTTCTGGGAGCTGGATGTCCCGGGTCAGAGTGGAACTAGCAGCAAGAATGCCACACTGCTAAGAGGCTGAGCCATAGCTGAGGGCTTCCATGGTGGCCCTCCAGAGAAAAGGCTGATCAACTTTGGGCAGTGCTAAACCTAAAGGCAGGGGTTACATAGGATGTGCTGTGAGGAATAGAGAGGTACGGGGGTAAGGAGCCAAACAAAGGATGTACTGGCTTATTGATCTCCTGGTTTTGCATCTTCCCTCATATCTCTGGTCCATGCTGTGCTACTACTTCTGCTGGTTCTTTTGTAGATTCTCAGTGGGCAAGGTCTATTTCTCTGTGGCCTGTGTGTATCCTGCTAATATCCTGGCAGTTTTCTGCCTTTGGTCTGCATGCTGTAGGCTGTGTTCACAGCAAGCCTGAGGCCCTCAGTACCCTCCTGAGGAGCTAGAGCTGGGAGACTCATCCCCACCCACTCTTGCCCACTCCTCTCTCCTCCATTATTTACCCTCTGCTTCTTTCTGCCTTCTGCTGTCCATCCTTTTCAATAGAGCTGATGAGTGTGTCTTCCCAGCCTCTCTATGAATTCCTTAATAACAAACGACTGGCAATAATAATACTTAACATTTCTTCAGCTCTTACTATGTACCAGGCACATTTTTAATCTCAAAAATCCGGAGTAGACTGCTATAATCTGCATTTTTACAAATGAGGCAATTAAGAGTGACAAGGAATTTTACCTAGAATTCAAAAACTAAAAGCCAATGGGATCTGGTTTAAAAATGTAGATTAGAATCTTTATTTGTCCTGTCTCAGAGCTGATGTCTTTATTGCTCATGCCAGCTACAATAATCTGTTTTCTGTTACTATAACAAAATACCTGAGGCTGGCTAATACATATCGAGGCTTACATCCAGGCATGGCAGCATATGCCTATAGTTCCAGTTACTCAGGAGGCTGTGGCAGAAGGATCACTTGAGCCCAAGAGATTTATTTTGCTCCCAGTTTTGGCAGCCAGTAGCCTTGGGTTTGGCCCCTGGTGAGGGCCTCAGGTGAGGCAGGAGCTAAAGAGTATCAGGGGTCAGGTGTGCCCTTTTTATGGCAACCCCTTATTGTGGGAATGGCGAGAACTCCACTGATCCCTCTGGGCACAGCCCCCAGGGAGTGCCCTAGTTCCTGTCCCCAGGCTCCACCTCTTAGACTTTCTGCTACCTGTTTAGCTGTCCTGGAGGCTCAGCCTCACCATGCGACCCTCTGGGGACGTACACTGTGACCTGTCCTCAGCACGGCACCAGGCCCCCCCATCTTCAGAGAGATCTGAGTGTTTCCTGCTTTTCTTGGCCCAACATATTTACTAAATAACTGCTAAAAAATTGTATGCACTACTTTCTCTTGCTTCATACAGTGATTTTCCTATCACCATAGTTTCCCTTCAAGAGGCAGAATGTATGGATATTTTGAAAATCATCATCTGTCAGGAGAAGCCCTCTAGTGTCTCTATACATTGTATTTTATTATTGTTGTTGTTATTTTTATTTTTATTTTTGGTACCAGGAATTGAACTTAGGACCTCACACTTACCAGATGGGCACTGTGCTGCTGAGCTATAGCTCGGCCCTTTTTTTTTTTTTTTTTTAGCAACATCTTACTAAGTAGTTCAGGCCAGCCTTGAATTTACTAGGTAGCCCAGACTGGCCTCAAACTCACAGTAGTCCTCCTGCCTCAGCTTTCTGAGTGCTGGGATTACAGGCATGCACCACCAATAAAATGTTTTGTTTTGTTTTATTTTATTTTATTTTATTTTATTTTATTTTTTGAGGCAGGTTCTCAATACCATAAGCTGGCCTTGAACACATGGCAGTCCTCCTGCCTCAGCCTCCTGAGTGCTGGGATTACAGGTATAGGCTACCATGCCCGGCTCTTTATACATTTTAAAAAATTATTTCAAATTTTCTAGGTGTGACAGTGCAAACCTATACTGTAATCCCAGCACTGGGGAGACTGAGGCAGGAGAATTGAGAAAGATAAAAAGTTTGAGGCCAGTTTGTGCTACATAGCAAGTTCAAGGCTAGCCTAGACTACATAGCAAGATCTTGTCTCAAAAAACAAACAAAAAAGTTATTTAAGATTAAAATGAGATTAATTCAGTCTCTTTGATTATCTCTTCACTTTTTAGATAAGCAGAGACTTAGTGGCTTTGCATAGATAGGGTCATACAGCAAGTTAATGACAGTCAGGGTGAGACCCTGAGTCTGCCAGCACCTGGTCTAGTGTTATGCTGACCTGCTTAACAGATGAATTTTACTGGCCCCAAGAGAGAGTTTTCATTTGTATTACAGAAGTGAATTTGTGTTTCACAGCAAAGAGGTGGGTAGGTTTTTAGCCTCAAGGACAAGTACAGTGAGTTGGGATAATTTGCAGCTATTGTTTTCACCATTTCCAAGCAGGCTCCTAGATCCCAGGAAGTATTTCTAAGCTGCAGAGAATTTCCCCCCTGCAGTCTCCCTGCCTGAGCGTTTTTTAGCAGGCAGTGTCTGACAGATCACCTCACTCTGGCCTGACACTGCCTTTCCGTGGAAGTGTAGTCTCCTCACCAGACTCCTACTGGCCCTGCAGACTGAAGGACACTCCCACTTCCCTTTGGCCTGGTCAGTTCTTTGTGTGTTGAAAAGTTGAAGCCACTGACTTGCAAAATGGGAAACTGTTTTGGAGAGCACTTTGTCCTCTGAACTGTGCAGCTCAGAGCCTTGTCAACAAGGGGTGGCTGCTAGTCTTCATGAAGTTCTTACCAAGAAAATAAGACAGTGGTTTCACTTACCCCAGGTTGTGCAGAGGATGCCCAAAGGCCCATACAACTTTTCCCAAATATCCAGTGTCCCTTAGGGAAAGGGATTGGTGCTGCCATTTTTTACACATGAAGAGGCCTGACAAGACAGAGCAGTTCCCCGTGCTTTACATTTAAAAAGCATAAATTGTTAACAGGTAGGAGGTTTTAGTTAACGTGGGAACTCTTTATGTAATTTTGTAACATTTCTGTGTAACCTGAGATTATGGCAATATCAGAAATGAATTTAAAAATTGAGCAGAGAGCAGCACTGATGAGAAGAGTCTTCTTCATCACTTTTTCATCTCTGAGGAGACAGCCGAGGAGGCTACTGACGTTTGGACTCCCTCTCCCATGTCTCCCCAGGCGCAGTGAACCCACGGGCCGCCCTCACTCGTGGCACACCGCCCGATTCGAGGAACAGCAGTCGGAAGGCAGCATGATGCAGATATCTCAGGGCACGATGGGCCCCCCCTGGCACCAAAGCTACCATTCCAGGTGAGTGGCTGCTGCTCAGATTGAGGGGCTCCTTCCAGACATTATGTGCCCAGAAAAGAACATTTCCTTCTTACCCTCACTCTGCGAATAATGTCTCCTCCCTCTACCCTCCTCCTTCTCCCTACCCTTGTAAGTGAGTCACAGGCTAGATCAGCTTGAAGGGAGAAGAAATGCTTAGAGCACTGCCTGACCACTTGACCCAGTTGCAAAGCCCACCAAATATTTCTCAGTTACATTATAATACTATATTAGAAAAGTCAACAGACTTCTTCCTCAGTTCTTGTTTGTCCTATTGGCTTTAGTCAAAACTGTCTACTTTTTGAGTGATTCTGTTCATGCTTTTGAAAAGTTTGCTTTTTTCCCCCTAAGGCAATTTATCATAGATCAACAGCAACAACTAAGATAAGCAGGACTGTCCAGTGCTTTTGTGATCTCCTGTCATCTTTTATCCACTTCTTTAAAGCTGACACAGTAGTATTCATTTTGCTTTATAGGATACAAAATTGAAGCTTAGAAAAAAGTTGTCTAAGGTGGAACAACTGATCAATGATTGAGTCATGACAAATCCAAGTCTGGTTCCAAAGCTCTTACATGTAGCTGCTAAGTAGCTAGGTTATCCATCCTCCACTTGTTCTGTCATTGGTGTGACAGGCAGAGTTCGGTCAGGAGAGAGGGAGTTGTAAGAGAAGGCATTGTATATAGAAATCAAACCTTACACATTGAGAGGAACTGGGGAAAGGGAGACAACCCAGCCACTGAGACAGATTAAAGACAAAAGTAAGTCAGGCTCGCCTGCACCTACTGCAGACACAAATGGGCATCTATCCAGCTTGACTCCATGGTGCATCATTTTTGGGAAAAGCTTAATGTGAGGAAATTGTAGGGGTGTGGGAAGGTTAAGAGAATAAGGGTCACTTCAAGCCCCTATGTCCAAATGAGATGTAAGTACTAGAGTGTGTTCTGGGGAGCAGCTCTGCGTAGCTCTTGGAAGGATTACTTAACACCTGGGTCATTTGTGTTTGACAAGGGCATGACCAGTCACTGCCCCTTAAACTTTTGTCTGGTTAAGTTATGGGTCAAGCTCTGGATCTCTCATTAGTGGACACGCATGTTAGAGTAAGAGCTGACTCCTGGTGACTCGCCCCGTTATAGATCCTCCTTTCCTTGCCATGGCCCTGTTGCTCTGAAAGAATTTACCATGTCCATCTGAGCTATCCATTGTCAGAGAGTGGGTCCCCTCCTGCCAAGTAGGCCCAGAAGGGGTTGACAGCCTTGAGAAGTGAGGAGTGGGAGCTTGAAGAACAGCACAGCACAAGGTACTTGGCTTTTAAGTCCACCAGGGTTTAACTCTTCATCAGCTACTGCAGATCACTTCACCTCTTTGATTTTGGCTGCTTTTTTGGTAAAATGAAATCAGACTTGTGTCACTTGATTATTGTAAGGATTAAATAAAATAACATGCAATTCCTGTTACATAGTAAATAGTAAATGATGGCTAATTACAATAGTCATGCTGAAGACTGAGAGGCACAGTGAAACTTGGTAATGAACTCAAAGGCTAAGACTTGAACCAGCCTAGGCTTATAAATGCAGGTGTGTATTAAGAGTGCCCTGAACAGTGGAACCCACTGGGGCTTTCTAAACCTCAAGTTTTTTGGAAGCTTTAAATCTGAAGTTTTACTGGGGACTTAAAAATGTGTTAGCCCCTAGTATAGAAATAAAAATACTGCCCTCAGTGCTTGGAATAACCCTTACAGTAACCACAGTGAGCTCCTGCAGGCCTTGGGGAGTGGTGGAAGCCACGCCCCTCCCTCCCTATCCCAGCCTCCAGAGGGTGGAGGCAGGTTGATCTGTCTCTTCCCGATGTCCACACTAAGGAACAGGAAAAGTCAGATTACCCAGAAGACAGCTGGCATGTGTGCCCTCTTCTTTCCCACCAGTTGTCCTTGGCCTCCTTTCATTCCAGCCTCAGGCCCCCAGCTAGGCAGAGTGGTCTTCTTCCCTTGGGCCCACTCCTGGGTCAAATGGGGCCCTTGCCTTTGGAGATGAGCTGTAGGTATGTGCGAGGAATACAGGAGTATCTAGGGTCTGGTGTGTCAGATTGGTTGCTTTCCTTCTGACACCCAGCCTCAGGCCTGAGTTTATGGATCTGTTTCCCGTTAAGCAGGAGTATGAGGAGCGGGGAAGGGAAGGGCCAGGAGGTAGGCCACACGGAAAGAGAAGAACAAAGATGCTGAGGTCATCCACTTTGTTCCTTTCATCTTCATGTCCTAGGGATGGAACCCAGGCCTTGCACACACAGCACTATACTAGCTACGTTCCTAGGACACTTGTAAGTGTGGATGAGCTGAGTTGGATTTACAGTGTCACTGAAATTTTATCTTAGTTGCTTCCTGCCAGACCATTGTCACTGTCTTTTCATTGCCCTACAGAAATCTTACACAATTGTGTAAAGCTATTAAAATACTTAAGACACCTTGAAAAGTCTTATAGACCAGCCCTCTGACAGAGGCTGAAATAACAGTATCAAAATACTAAAGTATGAGTACTTATTCAATGACTCATTCATTTAGCAAACAGGAACACCCACTAGTGCATCTCAGATATTTCTAGGTATAGGGAGTACAGTGAACAAGAGAGAAAATACCCCCTATTATACAAATTTGTTTCTCAGAGTATATTCCATAGAGTGATAACCCATTAGGTTCTCCATTGAAAAAAAACATTTCTAGGGTCAAATAAGTATAGAAACAATACTTAGTACAGTGATGGCAAACCTATGGCGCGTGTGCTGCAGTGGGATGTTTATTATCAATGAAAGCTCTAGAAGGTTTGCCATCACTGGTTTAGTATGTTCCCTTTTAGAACAGCAGTTGAGCCAGGTATAGTGTGACGTGCCTGCAATCCCAGCTGCTCAGGAGACTGAGGAAGCAGGATCCACAGTTCAGGGTCAGCCAGGGTAATTTTAGTAAGAGCTCATCTCAAAAAGAAAAGGAAAGAAAAAAGAAAAAAAAAACAGTAGATGAACAATAGTTTGTGAAAGATTCAGAAATCTTGCAATAAATAAAATTGTTTATTTAGGCCAGTATTTTCCAAACATTTGATTATTTAAGAAATCAACTTTATATGAGTACACTTCAGAAAATGCTTTCATACACTCGCGTGCTCTTTTCTATGTTTTAAATATTCAAAAATACTTTTAAGCACATAAAATAGTTACATAATAATACATGTATTTGCCACACAGAATTAATATTTATTGTGTGTGCTTCAGTTTGTTAGCCATCTTGGATAGAACTGAAGTCTCTTTCACATAACCAAAATCATGTGCTATAAAGTCAAGTAGTGCTCAGTGACAGGAAGAAAATAAAGGAGAGTGATGGCATAAGGAAAGCACAGTGCTGCTGAGTAAGTTCTGGGAAGTCCTCTCTGGAGCAGAGACTTGAGTGAGGCAAGGCAGCGAGGTGGGAAGAGCTCATTCTGGCTTGGGGAACAGCAGGAACAGAGGCCTGAGACCCTAAGACTGGCACCTGTCTGGTGGGGAGGGGTTGTCACAGTGACAAGCCCATTGCTCTGCTGACATGTAGTGAGCAGGAAGCAGAGCTCTAGACCATGAGGATGGAAAAGTAGCCAGGTCGTGCTCAGGCTGCACTCTTGATGGGAAGGCTGGAACCACAGCAGGACTGAGATCGTTCCAAATTGTTTTCACCCTGACTAAAATTGCCGTCTTGGGAACAGAAATGGCAAAACTAATTGAATGGATAGCTCCAGACAGAGCTGGAAGGACTTGTTCCTTGAGGGTGACAGGAGAGCCGTATTACCAGGCAGCTCCAGAATGGCAGTTATCAAGGGATTAGGTCACTCCTGAGACAGGAGGGGAGAGCACTTTAAAAAGGCTTCATACGATGGTCTCCCCAGGAGGTTTGCTACACAAAGGACCCCAACCCACATCACTAGGCTTTCCTATTCCTAGACACCATCTATATGTTGAGCTTTGTTAGGGTTAGTAATATTTCACAGTCAACCATGAGTTTAATCTCTTTGTATTCCCAAATTAGATTTTAATTATTCTTTCAGTAAAAGACTGCTGATAGCCTCAGCATTTCCAATGAAGATTAATGTATTCCTGACAGGGCTGTAATTCCTTTGTCTCATTGCCTGGTGGCTCTGATTTGAGTGTGACTGGTTCCTCCTGACGTGAACCACTGATGATTGGTACACATCATATTAATAATTCTATTTCAGCAATAATTATTCAGATTTAAGCTAGTAACTACATTTGGTCCATTCATAGACTTTTTTTAAAAAGAGAAACAAAAGTATGTAAAGGGTAGAGATAATACAGAATTTAAAAAAAATAAACAATAAGAAATCACTAGTTGATAAATTACATATTGTCCTCTTAGAAATAGTTGTTCAAGTTACAAAAATTAAAGCATACAAAGTAGATAGTCAAACAGTGAAACTGTAAACAGCTACACATGCATGAGTCTCTACATGTATTTCTATCCTTTCTGTATTAGAGGGAAAAACAAAACTTAGCAAGACAAAACAAAACAAATTCCTATAAAAACATGAAACCAAAAAGTCGTATAAAACTACAGTACAAGGTGATCTACAAGGATTACTGTGTTGTTTCTTATTATCTTCAATAGAATTGTCTATATCATCAGGCATAATTGAATATAGCAGTATAATTGAATATAGCAGTAAATAACAATATTAGTAAAAATAAAACATTGTAGACAGCATAAAACTTCAAAGGCAGGTATTAATCAAACCAAAGTGGATATTCTAGTGATCTTGTCATCTTAAGTGCAGTTGCCTATACTCTCAGACTTGATACTATCAATCATAACAGCTTTGAATTAAATCTATCAATACAAAACAGTGATCTAACAAACCAGATTAGATTACGATCAGTCATGGTAAAACAGTGTAGGTTTTACAGAGCTTTAGATTAAGTTAATAGGAAATTAAGGATGATTACTGTACTATATCCTGTTATTTTCAGGATTACTGTCTGTGCCCTCAAATCTAAAACAGGTAGAATGACTGGAACAGAATATAATACATCTAAGCAGAGTAGTGTGAGTATGTGGGTTTTAAATCCTGGTGCACTATTAACAATATAGTGTATCAAGGCTATCTATGTTAGAGATTCTAGCCACCTTCTCTGCCTCATTTCTGCTATGCTATTTTTCTGCCTTTGTCTGGTTTTCTCCTTCATTCTACTGCCTGCCCCACTCATTGAGGCCTTTCTGCCACTGTTCTTAAAATCCCGGTATTTTTCTCTTTCTCTAGAATGTCCTTCAGTATTCTCTGTAGAGTTGAGTTGGTGGTCACAAACTCCCCCAGTTCCTCTTTGTTATGGAAGCATCTTGTTTCTCCATTAATTTCTAGTGACAGTTTTGCAGGGCACATTAATCTGGGCTGGAGGTTATTTTCTTTCAGGGCTTGGAATACTTCACTCCAAGCTCTTCTTGATCTGATGATATGTGTCCAGAAGTCTGCTGTGATTCTGATGGGCTTACCTTTATAGGTAATCTGTTTCTTTTCTCTGAAGGCTTTTAATATTCTGTTTTTATATTGAATTTCTGGTATATTGATTATTATATGTCTGGGTGTAGATCTGTTTTGGTTGTAGGTGGCTGGAGTTCTGTATGCCTCACATAACCAAATGTCATTTTCTTTTTCCATGCTTGGAAAGTTTTCCTTAATTATTTCCGTGAATAGCCTTTGTAATTTGCCTGTATGTATTCCTGCTTCTTCGTTCATGTTTCTTATTCTTAAATTGTAGATTCTTTTGTCATCTTCTAGCCTTTGTATTGTTACTGCCTGTTTCCTTGTTGTTTTTAAGAGATCTTTCCTTTCATGATCACACATTGCAAACCTGTCTTCAAGTGTTGATAGTCTATCCTTAGTTTCCTTTAAGGCATTTTTGCCAGCTTGCAATGGAGTTTTTAATTTCCTGATAGTCTCTTTGAATCTGCTTCATGTATTCTATATTTTCTTTATTGAATGTTTCTCTCCTTTTTTTGTGTTCCTCCTTTCTTCCATCTGTATCATCCTGAGAGATGCCTCCTGAGAGCATTTTTTTTATTACTTTACTCATATCTTGCTTTATCTGATTCAATATTTCAGTTTTGAGCTCATCTACAAGGTCCCGAAGATATTTCTTAATGTCCATTGAAGCCATGTCTAATGTTGCATGTTTGCTGCCCTCAGTTTCCCTTGTTTTTCCCTCTCCTGGATGAGAGCTCTCAGAGTTCTGGGCTGGAGGCCTCCTCTTGCCTCTCTCTCCTGTCATGGCCCTGGCTTCCTTCACACAGGTTACAGTGCATGCCCCAGCCCCCTTCCCTGTTGGCCACAGTTCCTCCAAAGCATGCTGGTGAGGGACCTCCGCCCCTCCTGCCTGCCACTCCCCACCGGGCCAGTCAAACTTCAGGAACCTTCCCTGGGTCAGTGCATGCTAGGCTCAGGGAATCAATTTGGGACAGCTCATTGGGTCCTGGCCAGGGGCACAGCCCAGTCCAAGCAAATTGCATGAATCTGTTCTGGGGAGGGAGCAACCAACTGAAGTCACTGTTGCTCCCACTTCAGGCCCCTCCTGCCTGATTCCAACATGTTGCCCATTTGGTCGCACCCTTCCCGTGGTGGTGGGGGGGTCTCACTCCCGGCACTGACTGTGGATTAATGAGGGTCCCTTCGCTGGCTCCGCTCTCCGTTGGGCTCACCAACCCCTGACTTCAGTGCTGCTGTGGTTCCTGTGAGTGGCAGCGGGAACGAGTTTGGGCGGCTCTGCCAGCAGACGTGGATTCAAGCTGGTGCAAATTCAGGCCAGTGCAAACTTGGCAGGTCACAGCGAAAACACTGTGTCCCATAACTTTTAGCTGTTTCAGTTGTAGTCCTGATGTGTTTGATGAGCTTTTTTACATTTTAATTTCTTCCTGTGTCAAGAGGATCCATCTCCCTCTGTCTCAGTCTCTACAGGGTGTTCTATTCTGGCAAATGAGTTGTTTCTCCTGGGAGGCTCTGTATTTTGTTGCTCACTGATGGGCCATCTTGACTTCCTTCATAGATTTTTTTATAAATTAATAAAATTATATTAGTAAAAAGACCAATAAAAGCAATTGGATGTTTTTATCACCAGTGGTACAAGCCACTCCATGGACAGTCTTATATGTGGTTCAAACTGGTGAGAATGTGTTATCTGCAAAACAGCCCTTATGGGGTCACCTGGGCCTGTTTTCTTGAAGTGTTAGCTCGAATCTTCTGTGGGAGGAGATACACTGAAGCAGAATAGGTCATTATCTTCAACTGGGTGATCTCATGCTAGCAAACACAGCCTCTCCGTTGAGAGGGCAACTGGAAATGGAGGGACCTGCCTCCTTCCTCTCTCTCTTGATTTTATACCTAGCCCTTCCAAAGCAGAGTGCACTGTTCAGTAAGTTGATTATCTCTGATGGAGAAAAATTACATTTTTTTGAGGTAAGTTGTTGAAAATGTGGTTATCTTTTCATTGCATTTTTCACTGGTTTGTTTTTTGTTGTTTGTATGGTTTTGCTTTTTCTTGGTAGTAGTAGTGGTGGTTGGTAGTGTTTTAGGAGAGAATTGGGGTTTCAACCCAGGTGCACTTTACCACTGAGATATACCCCAACCCTTTTTTATGTGTTGAGAAAAGGTTTTTGCTATGTTGATCAGGCTGGCCATGAACCTGCAATTCTCCTGTCTCAGCCTCCTGAGTAACTGAGATTATAGACATGGGTGCCATGCCCTGATCACTTTTTGATTCAAAATATAATCCTTTTAGTCTTTAGACTTACTCTCTGGAGATATCCCAGTGATAAAACATTATCACAGGGCTGGGCACAGTGGTGCACACCTGTAATCCCAGTACTCAGGAGGCTGAGGCAGGAGGATTGCCTCAAGTTCAAGGCCAGCCTGGACTACATAGTGAGACCCTGTCTCAAAACAAGACAAAACAAATGATACACTTGACCAATAAGACACCACATTTCCTTATAATATGCCTGGAAATATAATAACAGCTTGATGAATCTTAATATGCTTCAATGCCTATTCATTTAAAAGCAACATTTTTTGGCAAGAACTCTTAGTTATTTAACTTTCATTAAAGAACAGATTGAAATATGGAGATTGCTACTTGAGTCTTCAACCACTTATTCCTTCCAATATGGTCTCCTCCTGGATAAATAGATACATTTTGTTTTGTTTTATGTTGCTGGAGATTGGGTACAGGGCCTCACACGTGCTAGGCAAACTTTCCACCACAGAACTGCAATCCTAGCTCAGGTATATTTCTTAATAGATTTTATTTTTTACAACAATTTTAAGTTCATAGTGAAATTGAATGGAAGGTGCAGAGGTATCCTAACTCTCCCCTGCCCTCACATGTACACAGGGTCCCGCATTACAGCATGTCCTCCACAGTGTTGTGTCTGTTACACTTCATGATACTTCACTGACACATCATTATCATCCAAAGTCCACAATTTACTTTAGGGTTCATTGCTACTGTTGTGCATTCTGTGGGTTTAGACAAATTTATAATGAAGTATATCTGCCATAATTATATAAGATAGTTTCTTTGCCCTAAAAACCTGTACCTATTCATTCTCTCCTCTCTCTAGCCCTGGAAACCACTGATCTTTGTACTGTGTCCAAATTTTTGCTTTTTCCATAGTATCATATAGCTAAAATCATATAGTATGTAGCATATTTGGATTAACTTCTGCTTGGTAATATGCAATTAAGTATCCTCTGTGTCTTTTCATGGAATGACAGTACATTTTTTTGTAGCATTGAATGATACTCCATTGTCTGGGTGGATCATAGTTCATCTATTTGCTTATTTACTCCAGAGCATCCTTAAGGCTTCCAAGCACCTTTGGCATACTTCAGTGGATCTGCAATAAACATTCGTGTGCAGGTTTTTATGTGAACATAAGTTTTCAGGTCCTTTGGGCAAATACCAAGGAGTGTACCTAAAACAACTGGACATTTCTAAAACAGGATAGCTGAGGCAAGTTACTTTATAAGGAGAAGAGATTTATTCAGCTTATAATTTGGAGGCTAGGAATTCAAGATTGGGCAGCCCTTTGGTTCAGCTTCTGATTATGTCCTGATGGTCAATGGTGTGGCAATGGTGAGAAGACAAGAGATCACATCTTGAAATAGGAAGCCTAGTGCAATTAGGATGTTGTGCTTGCTTTTAGAACTCACTTTTTCTAGAGCTCCTGCTAGTTATTTTACTGCTGAGAACAACCCTCCCAATGGTCTAAAAGCCTCCCACTAGACCTCACTTCTTGTTTTTTTGAGAGGGGGGTTTGTGGGAGGTTGAGACTATCTCCCCGTGTGCTTCAGGCTGGCCTTGAACTTGGTGATCCTCCTGCCTCAAGTTCTCTGGAGTACAGGGATTACAGGCATGTACCACCATCCCCACCTCTTAAAGGTTCCACACTATCTCCTAATATCACCACCCTGGGGACCAAACTTCCAATATATGGACCCTTGGGGAACAAAGCACATCCAAAATATAGCAGAGTATGCTTCCTGTATATAACAATACTTTTAGATTGTTTTCGTTTTGAGGGCTTTTGTTTGTTGTCTTTTTGAGACAGAGTTTCACTATCCAGTTCAAGCTGGCCTTGAACTCACTTTGTAGCCCAGGCTGGCCTCAAACTCCCAAGTGCTGGGATTAAAGGTATGTGCCACTATGCCTGGCCTTAATTTGGGTTGAGAGAAAGTCTTGCTATGTAGTTCAGGTCAGCTTGAACTCACTGTGCAACTCACTGTGTAACTGAGCTCAAACTCACAGAAATAACCCCTGCCTCAGTCTTCCAAGTACTTGAGATTACAGTCATGTGCCACCATGCCCTGCAAGAATATGTTTCCCAATATAAGAAACAACCAAACTGTCCTCCAAAGTGGCTTTCTCATCTTGCATTCCTACCAGCAATGAAAGGGACTTCCTATTTTTCTGCATTGTCACCAGGGTCTGGTGTCAGTGCTCTGGATTTGGGCCTTTCTAAACCGTTTGAGTGGTATCCATTGTCTCAGATTGCTACTCCCTAATGATATACACCAGGGAGTATCTTTTTATATGCTTAGTTGCATCTGTAACTTTTCTTTGGTGAGGTGTCTAGTCAGGTCTTTGGCCTATTTTTTTTAAAATGGGAATTTCTTAATTGAGTATTAAGAGTTCTTTAGCTAATTGTAAGTAATTTTGTTTTGAGGCAACTTTTTGAGATTCCCAAGATTGAGAGTCTTTTCCTCTTTTCCTTAGCCAGAGTCTGAAAACTGTCAGGAGAAGCTTGCACGTCTTACCCTTCTAAATGTACATTGTCATTCATAGGTGATAGAATCCCAGCACCCAAGATCCTCCTGTGACTAGGATTTCTTTTAAAGTTTCCTTCCCGTTTCTTATTTTCTTCTTCAGCTTTTAACTCTAATTTCTCTGTGTATTTCTGTCACCTAGCTTTGTGTTTAGCTTTTTTTTTTTAATCACAAATTGTCTCTAGTGCAGTTGAGATTGTAGGACGATTGCCAGGGTATAGCTTTTAACTCCTTAAGAAGGAAAGATCCTTATTAAAAACTTATACTTGTGCATGTAAGTCTCTTCTCATCCCTTCATGTGCCGATTCTTTCACTAAACTTCTTTTTTCCCACAAAGAGACACAAAACAATAGAAACAAAATTTTAAAAAAACAAAGCAAAACAAAAACTTCAGTCTCTATCATTGTTCTTCCTCCTCTTCTCTTTTCCCTGTCCTACCTCTTTCATTTCTTGGAATATGCATAATGTCATCCCCGGCACAGCAAATCACATCAGTGTGCTGTCTCTGCCCAAAGGCCAAGACTTCCTCTGTGGGCACTGTTCTTCTTATAGCAAATCTGAGTGATTAATTAGAGACACATCAACTACAGCTCTGGGCAGTTAGTACCTTAGAGAAGCTGAGCAAAGCCCAAATATGGCCCTTTCTATCCACCCCTCCACAAACCAAGTATCTTGCATAAGAGTACATTTTACGCTAGTCCTATGCCTGTAGGTAACCGCTAAATGGTAACCGCTCAGTAGTGATGACTGCTTCTACTCGCTTTCTTTCAGCTCCTCGACAAGTGACTTCTCCAGTTACGACCATGCATATCTGAGGCGGAGTCCTGACCGGTGCAGCTCTCAGGGAAGCATGGAGAGCTTGGAGCCCAGTGGAGGCTATCCACCTTGCCGTCTTCTCTCCCCTGCCAAGTCCACCAGCAGCATTGACCAGCTCAGCCACCTCCATAGCAAGAGGGACTCAGCATATAGCTCATTCTCTACCAGTTCTAGCATCCTGGAATACCCACCTCCTGGTGTCTCTGGCCGAGAGCGCTCAGGATCTATGGACACTCTCACTGCCCGAGGAGGCCTCCTGGAAGGGATGAAGCAAGCAGATATTCGCTATGTCAAGACAGTCTATGATCCCCGGAGGGGAGTCTCAGCTGAGTATGAGGTGAACTCTTCAGCTGTGCTCCTCCAGGGTAGAGAGTCCCAGGTATCAGCAGACGGCCAGGGCAATGATGAGTGGCAGAATATCGCTTGGGGCAAGGGAGCACCATCCTCTTCCTGGAGCCAGCAGCGTTCCAGTTCCTTAGAGACTGCCACAGACAACCTGCCACACAGAGTGGGTGCACCCCTGCCCCCAGCTCGGAGTGACAGTTATGCAGCCTTTCGGCACCGAGAGCGGCCCAGCTCCTGGTCAAGCCTTGATCAGAAACGGTTCTGCTGGCCTCCAGCACACTCTTCAGGCTCACTGAAGGCTCCCTTTATAGAGGAACAGTTGCACACTGTACTGGAGAGGAGTCCAGAGAACAGCCCGCCAGTGAAGCCCAAGCACAACTACATCCAGAAGGCCCAGCCTGGCCAACCTCTGCTGCCCACTGGCATCTACCCTGTACCTTCCCTGGAGCCACACTTTGCCCAGGTGCCCCAGCCTTCTATAAACAGTAATGGAACACTTTATCCTGCACTGGCCAAGGAGAGTACATACACAGCCCCACAGGAAGCCTGCAGCAGGATAGCTGCCTTAGATGAGAATGGGAACCAGAACGGAGCCAGCCAGCCTGGATTTGCCTTCTACCAGCCCCTAGAACATGACTCACTGTCGCCAGTGGAGAGGAAACCAGAAACTACAGCCAAGTATGTCCCCTACAAAGTCCATTTTTCTTCAGTGCCTGAAAATGAAGAGAATTCCTCCCTGAACAGCCATCTCACACCTCCCCAAGGCAACATCCCACATCCTAGTGAGAGGAAGAGTGCTCCTAGCAACAAACTGTATTCTAATCATCACAGCCTCAACTCCTCTCAGGCTCAGGCCTGGCAGGTGGGTGAAGACAAGAGACATTCTGGGCCTTTGGAATCCTGGGAACGTGATTTCCAGGAAGATCATAATGCCAACCTCTGGCAAAAGCTGGAGCGAGAAGGCAACTTTGGCAGGGCCAGGTCAGCCTTCTCATCTCTCCAGAACATTCCAGAGAGCTTCAGAAGGCAAAGCAGTCTGGAGCTTGGAGGGGGAGTGCAGGTGGGATCTTCCAGTGGTAGGCCCACCTGTGCAGTCAATAACAAGGTAGAAAGCCCTGAGAGCAAAAGTGACCACAGGGGCCACTTGGACAGGCCAGTTTCCTACACTCGGCCTGATGGGAGAGCCAGTGCAGTGACCTTGGTGCACAGTTCAGACCCCAGGTCTGAAGAGCCTCCCAGCACAGCCCAGCAGCGGACTTCTGGCCTGTCCATGAGGAGACTCAGTTCGGGCTGCGCCCCAGCCCTTCAGGCCTTTCCCACCGGACAGTCCCGCTGCTCAGTGCTAGAGAAGGTTTCCATGATTGAGCAGAGAGAGCATGGGGGTCAGAGACCTCCGAGTGCTGGAGGTTCTGCTTTTGGCTATCACACGCCCAATGAAGCAGCCCAGACTTCCGGTGCTCCTGGGAATAACTTCCGGGACACCGAGGCCAAGACTGGCGTCCATGTTTCCCCGGCTGGTGATGACGCTATCAGAGAGTCTGAGTGGGAGGCAGCAGGACCACAGCCCCGTGGCCCATGGCGAAGGGGGCCTGTCGAGCCCACAGCACCGCGGCAGGACGCCCGTCTGCTTCGCAGCCAGAGTGCCCTGCAGCTGCTTGGCACCAGCACACCTGAGCCACTCTGCAGCCGCACCTACAGGGACAGTCTCAAGGATGCTCAGTCCCGCGTTCTGGGCGCCACTTCCTTCCGGCGCCGCGACCTGGGGCCCAGTGCGCCTGCACCTAGGAGGCCCGCGTCGGCGCACGAGGGGCTGCGGAGCGCAGGGGTCTGGGCGTCTCCACACAGCCCTCGGGAGCGGCGCAGTGCGGGCCCGGCTGAAGGGGCCCCAGCCCAGGGCTTTCTGTCCGAGGGTGTCCCTGCCAGGCCTGCACCTGCCCCCCGCCGAGGCCCGCGCCGCCGCCTGGCGCCTGAGCAGAAGGCACGCTCCTACTCGGAGCCTGGACGCATGCATGAGGTGGGCATCATTGCGGGCGAGGCTGGGGCGCGCCCTGTGCGTGGCCCGTCGGGTCCGGAGCTGAAGCGGCTGCAGCAGACCGCGCTGGCTGACTATGTGCGGCGCAAGACCCGTGCGCGCCCGGGGCCCCCTGCTAGTGGTGCTACTGAGCCCTCTGCGGGGGCTCCTCGAGATCGCAGCAACTCCTTCGCTGGCGGGCGCTTCTTGCGAGTGGATGTCCAGGCTCCACGGACTCCAGGGGAGCTGCGCGGTGCAGCTGCAGCGCGTAGTAGGCCAAGGAGCACTCCAGATGAGGACCACACCCTCAGAGGGCCATCCTCCCGGAGATCCACTGCAGCTAAGTCTGCATCAGCTGAGGACCTACTGGAGCGCTCGGAAGTCAAGGAGGTTCCTGTCCATGCAAGGTCCAGGTCCTCACCCACTGCAGATAAGAGGCGCCAGGTAGGTCCCTTTGGCTCTGGCAGCATTAATGGGGCCAGGCATGTTGTTTGGGCTGCATTATTAACCAAAAGTAAAATTACATTGTAACAAGTTATTCCATTTTAACGTGGCAAAGATTTGAGTACATGGAAATACAGGTATTTTCCTTTATACATCATTTTAACTTTCTGTTTAAGTAGCTTAACATATTCAGATATGTTGGAATGCAGCAAGTTGAAGGACCACCTCGAGCCACAGTAGCTCTAGCTGTGGCACCGTGTTAAGGGGACTGACTGCCAGCCTCTCCACTACATACACTTGTTAGGCTTTCTTTGAATGTAGAAAGTGAGCATTTGTTTTCATGAGATGATTTTTTTTCTTAGTCTACATATGCACATGTTATAGAGATACATCATTTTTTGTACATCTGTGTGTGTATATATGTGCACATGTATACCCTCTTTCAAAAAGTCATCTACCCCTCAGTGCAAGAATACACTGTTAGAAAAAGTTAGGAGTTATCTACCTTCTTCCTGCCATGCTTAGAGAGTGTTTTTGTATTTTGAAGGTTTTAACTTTGTGCCATTTATGTTCCTTTTGCATCTACAAAATAACTAGAATTATTGATAGGTATTGGTGTTGAGTTCTGGGCCCTCACCTAATTATGTAGCTGTCCTTTGGCTAATTATACTTTTCATTTCTTATGTCATTTAATTCATCCTCACAGCAGTGTACATTATATTGCCCATATCAGAGCTATGTCTCTGACTCCCACTTGCTGGGGTAAGAAAATAGGACTTTGAAAATTTCATATGAAAGGATTTCTTAGAGGCTCTAACCTATACAACAATTATAAAGTGTTCTTTTGTGGAAATTTCAAGCAAAGCAAGAACCAGAACCTGAGTTTCTGATTCCTAGTAGTCTATTATTTTCCATAAGTAATTTTTAGCAGTTTACTTCTGCTGAAGCTCATTAGTCTGCCTCATGGGTCCCTTCATACCTAAGATGTTAGTCCATGTGTGTGTTAGCTTAGGGGAGAAAGAGCCCCTCTATTGCCTCTTCTCTGGTTCTCCTATTTTTGGTTGCAGAAAAGTCTGCCATTCTGCAATCATTTGTAGAGCACATGTTGTCTAAAAAATGCTGAATTACAGGGTTGAAGATAGGAAGGAAAGGCCCATGCTTTCCTGGAGTTCACAGCTGAACAAGGAATATGAATGTATGGTGAGTGCTGTGGAAATGGTGGTGAATAACATGCTAATGTGCTACAAGAGGAAAAGTGAGTAATTCTAACTGAGGTCCAAGAGAACTTCTTTTGGAGTGGGTGGGATTTAAACCAGGCTATAAAGGGTGGCAGGATTCTGATTGAAGACTTTAAGAGGAAGAAACCACTTGAGAGAAAGATGGGAGGTTTGCTTCAGTATTGCTGAGACACACATACACACACACACACACACACACACACGCAGACACAAACTCAGAGAGGGAGGGAGGGAGGGAGGGAGGGGGAGAGAGAGAGAGAGAGAGAGAGAGAGAGAGAGAGAGAGAGAGAAAGAGAAAGAGAAAGAGAAGGAGAGAGTGACAGAGAGCCTGTGTACGGGGAGAAAATACTGTTTCTCCTGGCAATTTTCTGCTCAAAATTATTCAGAAACACTCTCCCTGGGATAAACCCATCCAACAAGAAATCAATAGAGGCAATTCTATAATCTTCAATGGCTGTTTTTCTCCCTCCAGAATAAAAAAATAGTGTGCTACTCTTATTCCTACTATTAAAATTCACCTACAATTTATGTGTAACAGGAAATTATAGCTAGTTTGATCGACTTCAGTAGATTACTGCATAGCAATCCAAACTTTTTAATCTTTCTTGGTATTCTACAGAAGGACCTAGGGGAAAAACAACTCAACCCCCATTAAATGTCATTATTCTGTCTTAGGAAATTGGTTGGGCAGCTGTCAATGTTATCTTTGCCTTTCCCTTTAAATGTTTCACAAGCCTGATCAGTTGAAAATAGTGTTAAAACATAGGTTTTGTAGTTAAGAGACACATGCAAATTCCAATTAAGTATATTATTAGAAAAACGTTTTTTGGAGGTAGCTAAACATAGAGCAATATTTAGGTATTCTTTTAATAATCGGAGTACCATAGTTAGCTAGCATTTAGTCTGAGCAAAAATGAAGGCAGTATTTCAAAACAAGATACTCTTGTGCTGTTTTGTGCCAATGCATTCTGAAAAATTCTTGAGCAGCCTTCTCCCACCCAGCAATCAGCCCTGCCTGACTAAAGGAATTGTCTGTGGCAAAGTTTGTTCCTTGCATTGTCTGCATCATCTGCCTTATTTGTGGTTAAAAATTTTTAAAAAAGAAAACAGTACATTTCAAATGAAACTAAACTTCACAATGTAGCAAACCGGCTCTTATTTTATATTCTGGTTTAAATTTTTTTTTAATTCCAAGGAACTGTACTATTATTAAGCTTTCGTGAATGTTTCTTAATAAAATAATTTTTCATCCTATTTCCTAAAGGTTGAGTGATCTTAAAATGACTTACACACCTGAGTAAAACCAAAAGATGGAATCTGTTTCTAGTGCTGCCTTAGTTTGTGACATCCTTAGCATGGCTCTTGCCAGTTATCTGCTAATATAGCAGGATTTTATAAGCTTTTGGTGTTTCTGCTTGGTTTGGTTTGGTGCTAAGTGTTGAACCCAAGGATTTAAGCAAACTAAGCATGCACTTTACCCATATAGGCTATTGGCAAGGGTATAGCTCCCTTTCGAAATTCTATTAGTGAGCACACTTTCTGCCTCCAAGTGTAAGGCATCATGGAAATAATTTCCTCTGTATATGATGAATGACCATTCTTGGGCCTGAAATAATGCCTGAGACCTGATCAGATATTTGGCACAAGGGGCTTCTCCCTAGCCGGTGTTGGACACTTGCAACTGTCTATTCTCTCTCTTTTAATTCTCTTCATTTGAAGGTGTAATTGCAGGAACAGATAGCCATGAAGGAACTCAAGTGCCTATGTGACTCTTGGCTTTTTCCACTTGCTTTTTGTGAGACCTTGGAAAACCTTTAAAAGTGGGTGGGCCCTGCAAAGCTGCAGAAAAAGATCCAAACATTCTGCTTCGGAGACAGGAATTTCTGCCTTTTCCTTGCATAGATTAAAAGATAGCAGAGACTGTAAAAAAGTTTTTGGAGAAATAAGACTCCAGTGGGATTTGTTTCCAGATGCTGAGTTAGAGGCTTCTCCAGTTCTCACTGTATTTGGAGACTTCACACTCAGCTCAAAGGTATGACAAGCGCTATTTAATTGCTGAGGCATTTGCTTAGTGCTTGGCACCACAATGTTGGATGCAAGCTTGATTCTGGTAGATACAGTTAACTGAAAAGGTGCCTCTCTGTAAGTACTCATTTGAGTTTAGGCATAATTAACAAAGTCAACTTTCTACAAAATTTGAAGTTATAAAATCTGATAGTGATCAAACTTTTACTGTGTATCAATCATTGTACTCATTTACAAGTATAAAATTAAACCTGTTGCCTGTAAAATAAGGTAGATGCTATCATTATCTTTATGCTACACAAAAGGGAGCCAAGCCTAGAGAGCTTACAGGATTTCATTAGGGCTATAAGGAAGTGATATTTTGACCCCTTACTGCCTGACACCACCCTTTGCTAGTGGTGGTGAACCTGTGTGCTGCAGCCAGCTGCTGGTATAGTTGAAAGGTCTGAAAGGTTCACCATCTACCATGCTCTCCTTGAATAAAAAGAAAAATGGGGTGAGACAGAGGCAAAAGTTAAACACCTTGTATCTGAAAATACGAGCCAATAAATTGGTTTCATTTAACACTTATCACTGCTATTTATGTTTAAATAACAAAGGTTTTTCTAATGTGGACTTTTTTTCTTTTTAATTACTTTTCTAACAAATAACCTGAAAATAAATGAGTATTGTTACCTTCAATTTCGTCAAAGATATCAGGATATTCTTAAGAATACTATTTACTAAAAGTAGTAAGGATTTATAGTCCAATATGCTAAGAACTTGTGAACTTTTAAATCAGTTTTGAAATAACTAACAAAAATAAATTAGATGACTAACAAGTTAGTGTAACTTGTTTCTCCCATAACTACTACTTTATCCTTTGTTGCTCTAAAATACTGTGCATGTTTCTTACCAGTTTATAGAAACTTAAGGTCTTTGGCACTGTATCTATCCAAGTCAAAGCAAGAAACGCAGTAGAAATTTACCTTCCTTGCGCTTCTGCAGGCTGAGGAGGCATTTTCCTTCTGTCTAAATGGTGTTTTGATTGACAAGAAATTTAACATTTTTTCTTAATAGCCCATCACTGGGTTTTACTTCTTTTATTTCATACATACTTACATAAATATCAGTTTAAGCTTGACATTCCAGTGGTCCGATCACTTGAACACAGATGTTAGATTTATTCACATGGTGAAATACAAAGGCTTAGTAGAATGTGAAAACATATTTACTTGGTTGCATTAGGAGCACATCCATATCACCGAAGAACAGTAGAGGGGAAGAACAGAAGATTTCTGGAGCATAGGAATTCCCATTCCTTCGAGTGAGGTTTGAGCAAATCAGAACACATGGAATTCATTTTTTTAAAAAGTATTCAAGTCTGATTGCATCCATCCCAACTTCCATTTAATCTCTTGAAATTCTATGGAAAGATCTTGGGCTTTGAAGAGATCCTGGCTTGAATCCCAGCTTATCTAACTGTGGTGTAATACTTCTGTGGATTGCAATCACATTGTTAGAAAGAATAAATTATAAAAGAAATATCAAGTGTCTAATATTTTAGACACATTTTTTGTATCACAATCTACTTAGCAGAGTGTGTGGCATGCAGTTAATTACTCGGTAAAAGGCAGGTGCCGTTATTAACCATATCCAATCATTTGTTTTGTTATCATCCATGACCACCTTTGACTCTTTTCATTGCTTATTAATACCTCCACCATGAACTTGGGGCAAAAAAGAGGAGGGTGAAAAGCAGTTAGCCCTTTGGACAGAGTAAATGATAAAATACTAAAGCTTAGACATCACACCTGAATTTAATTTTGTTTTCTGAGTATCCTATAAATAATTAAGACTTGAATATATTCTCATCACTAAAAGCATTAATTGTCTTCATTGTGGGTAAGAGCACATGGAACAGATTTTACATCATCAGTTTATACAGTCAGCCCTTTCAGGATGCCAGCATGTACCCTTAGTAAAAACAGAAGCTACTCCTAAAAAGTCCTCAGTTACTGATATCACATAGAGTAAGATTTTCTCCAGAGATTATAATTTTTCCCAGCCTGATTATAAATGTGATTCTTATCTTTTCTAACTATAATTCAGCACATGTGAGCTTTTGCAAAATTCAGTAACTACCCTATCACTCCCCTATTTCCCTGCTGCAGTTTTAAAAGCTTGGCTCATTGAATTCATTATCATCATCATATGTCACATACTGCAGTTGTTTGAATTGTGGAGATAATCATCATCCTTTACCTGGCAAACCTCCTTGGTAAGGAAGGCACCTGGTGACACAGACTGAATTTAAACCCTGATTGCTACTTTAGACCTTGGGCCTTTCTCCTCCTCACTGCAGTGGGTTTTAACAGCACTTTCTGGAGCTTTGAGGACTAAGTGGCAAAGTATGAGCAAGTACTGTCTTGGTCCCTGAAATGTTCATTCTCCTTCCATCACCATTACTTCAGTGAATTTAAACATCTGTTTTTGGGTATTAATACAGTGCCTTTCTTGTGTTTCCAGGGTGAGCTGGGGGAAGATGGTGGCTTTGGTTTTGTGAGGGATCTGTGTTCCTTGCCTGGCCCTGGACCCAGGTATGTATGTGTGGTGAAAATGCCTCCTGTCTGTGAATGCTGCAGGGGCAAAACTACTTCTGTTGCTTTTGACAGGAAATTGAAATGCCATGTTGTGATGTTAAATAGTTTCATGAATGCTTTTTCAATCTGCTTAGGCCATGGATACTTTGTTATTTTTTATTTTTAAATGACCTAAGAGTGTCACTTGTTCAAAATAGATTTTGAATGTATGCTACTAAGGAAATGCTTGGCTCTTAACAAATTTAACCTCAGGATCACTGATGGAGATTGTCTTGTCAAGGTTACCCTGGGGCTCTCACACATGGACTCTTACCTGTGTAGCTGATCCTTCTAGTTCTGTGGACAGAGGATCAAGTCTGGTGACTAAAGTGATAGAGAAAGAAGGGGCATTCCACGAATAGCTTCATGCGACAAGACAAACCCACAGGAAGCATGTGAAGCAGAAAGTCAAGCCAAAATCATAATTTTTAAACACAAAAATGTACTGGGTATCATAGGATTTGTAATCTGATCACTCTGGGAAGCTGAGGCAGAAAGATTTGCAAGTTTGAGCCCTGCTTAGGCAACTTAGCAACTTAGTGAGATCCTGTCTCAAAATAATTTTTAAAAAGGGTTAGGGATGTAGCTTAGTGTGAAGGACCTAAGTTCAATCCATAATAGTGCCAAAAAATGCAATTTAAACAAAAAGACAGTAGTAAGAAAGTCTTTTTATTAGTCTCTAAAAATCATATCTCCAAAGTAGAAAAACATAGTAATTTTTAGAATTTGAATTTTTGAGCTTTTCACATGGAGAGATTTCACTTGGAGAAATTTTCTGGGGGCTCTCCCTGAAACACATGTATTATGTACATCTTGAGTGCAGCATCATAGAGCTGTCTACTACCGCTATCTGTTACATTATTACCAATGACAATGTTCTTAAACCTCTTACACTTCCCATGTTGTTTTAAGCCAGTTTCTTAATTTTTCCTAATCAGTTTTCTGTTTCTTTCTGCTTTTATGCTTCCTATCACTCAATACTGTGATAAAAGCAGCCAACTTGGTCAGAAAATGGGTAGTAAATGCTTCAGTCATGAGCAGCCTTCTCTTAGCCATGTGCTCTTGCTCCTTCCAAGGTGAAGCTGAGAACTATGGTTAGTTTGGGTGTGTTAAGTCAGAAACAAGGAAAACTAATGATGAGCTAAAGCATTATTAAAAGAGAACTGGCTGGGCCAGGTAGTATGTGTCTGTAATCCTAGGACTCGGGAATCTGAAGCAGGAAGATTGCTCTGAGCTGAGTTTGAGGCCAGCCTGAATTATAATAGCAAGACCTTGTCTCAAACAAAATTTTTTTCTCCAGAGATGGTAAACACATGGCCAGCAGGCATTGGAAAAGATGTTGAACATGTCAAATCATAATAGGAATGCAAATCAAAACCATGAGATGTCACCTCACACCCTTAGGATGACTACTATCAGTACAATAGAAGGTGACAAGTGTTGGAACAGAGCAATTGGAACCCTTGCACATTGTTCATGGGAATGGAAAACAACATGGAGGGTCTCCAAATGTTAAAATACACATAATATATAATAAAATGCAGTATATGTCCTATATGACCCAGCAATGCAGCTGGGTGTGACAGTGCACACCTTTAATCCTAGCACCCTGGGACACTGCCGCAGAAAGATAGCAGGTTTGAGCTCCACCTGAGTGACTTGGTGAGAATGTTTTAAAAGAGTTGGGGATATAGCTAAATATGGAGCCCCTAGATTTAAACCTTTATACCAAAGGTGGAAAAAAAGAAAAAAGCCCAGCAATGTCACTGCTGGGTATATATCCAAAAGAATCAGAATTTCAACACCCATGTTCATAGAAGCAGCATTCACAATAGTCAAGAATGGGTGAGAACCCAGTGCCATTGATGAGTGATTGTGTAAATAAAAGATGATGTTATTCTAGACAGTGGACTATTTTTTGGCTTTAATAAGGAAGGAAATCCTGTCACACAATACAGCATGGATGAACCCTGAGGGTGTTATGCTAAGTGAAATAAGTCACAGAAAGACAAATTCTGTATGTTTCCACTTACATGAGATACTTTGCCTAACCTGACTGATAGAAACATACAAGAATGGTGATTAGCAAGGGGCAGGGGAAGGAGAAATAGGAGTTATTTAATGGGGATAGTTTCAGATTTGTAAGATATAAAAGTTCTGGAGCTGTGATTCACAATCATGCAAGCATTTTTTTTTTTTAATCCTGTGGATCAAACACAAGGCCTCATGCATGCTGAGGAGGCTCTCTTCCACTTAGCTACTCTCCTACCCCAAGGATATGTTTAACACTGCTGAACTGTACACTTAAAAATTCTGAAGATGAAGTTGTATGTTGTGGCTTTCTTACAATTTAAAAAAATGCTTTAAAAAATACACGAGAAAGTTGCTCTTGCCTGATGTGGTGGGGAACATCTGCAATCCCAGCATGTGGGGAGCTGAGGCAAGAGGATTGTTGTGAGTTCAAGAGCAGCCTGGGCTACATACATAGTGAGTTTGAAGCCCGGCTGAGCCAAAAAGTGAGACTATCTCGAAACAAACAAACAAAGTTGTTCTCAAAATCCATTCTTAAACACTAGGATTCCTGGATGCTTTGAGCTTTGATCAACAGATTTTGAGCTCATCTTACTCTGTTATAAAAAGGGCTTAAACAAAAATCATTTGTTTAAGCTTTAAAATCTATTGCTTAACTATATAGTGAGATTGTTTTTTAAAAAAAATTTAAAATCTTCCTAAAAAGTACAGTCACCATGGAGAAGCATTCTCAACCAAATCTAAGCATTTAACCCAAATCTTACTCTCAAAAATATGCAACTTGAGTATGGCTCATGTAAACTAGGGTTGAATGTAAACTTAAAACATCAAAGTTTATTAGGCTGGATCATTAAAGGGTAAGTAATATTACATATTTTAGTGATCTCTCCCCTTTTCTAAAAGCTTCAGGATACAAGTTTAGGAAGTAAAAGCGCCCACATCAGTCATCAGTAAATGTACCTGTTGACTCAAATGTTCTTATAGTGTTCAAAGTTTAAAATAGTTCCTATCCTTCAGTCTGAAGAGCAGCTAAAGCAGTGATGGCAAGCCTTTTAGAGGTTTCAGTGATAAAGCTGAAGCATGCATGCTATAGGTTTACCACACTGAATTAGACAGAAGAGACACCTTTTGTCCACCAGATATAAGCTATCAGGTATAGTATTTTGTGCCAGGTACTGTGGATGCCAGAATGAATGACATGGAAATGAAGAGCTTCTTGGGGATCGCCTGGCTCTGGGCATCTCACATCCCACTGGGAAAGCCATCAAGAAGTGTGGGACAGCTGGTCTTAGATGTGGAGGAGTTCTGTGTAAAAATGATGTCAGTGGAATGATCTGTGATGAGCAGGGGGGTTAGCATCTGAGAGAGATAGACCTTTTACTCAACCATTTGCATCTATAAGAAAGAGATAGGCAAGAGAAGAGCTAGTTTGGTTCTTTGCAGTCTCTCCTCTGCACTATCCTCTCCTGGCACTTGGAGAGACCAAGTGGCAGACCCTGCACTATTGTTCTGATGCGGAACCCTCAGAGACTCAGATCTGTGAGATGAAAAGCACCATCTGCACTCCAGATTTCTTGGCTAAGCCAGTCAGGGAACTATGGATTCAGAATTTATAAATGACGGGATTTGCTGGATATTTTTATCCTCATGTTAACTCTTGCATAGCAGGCAGGCAGTGCTCCTGTCGCTTTTCTTTGTCTTATTTACCTTTCTCCCCTCTCTTGAACACAGTAACAGAAGTAACAGGAATTGTTGGATTTTCCTTGGTTCCTAAAAGCACAGTTGTTTAAATCATCATGTACCATATTTGGTTCTGATTGTCAATATCTCCAAAAGTTACTGCTTGTTAGCCCTATAGGTGAATCTCCTATCTGTTTTATCTTTCATCTTATGATGTAAAAACACTAGGAAAGCCAAAGTTGTAAGTAAAACCTCCCAGTTTAGCAGCCCTTGGAGTACTCTGCGCACAGGCCTCCCTCTCCAGTCATGCTGGGAGAGAATAAGGCCCAAATCAACAAGGCAGGCATCATTTCCCCCAGAGTCAGGAGCTGAAGAAATTGACCATTTCTTTCCTTTTTGTGTCCTGAAGCCTTCCTTCAAAACCACCTAATGAGGTGGTGATGGAGGGTTCCGTGTGACATTTTCCTGTTGGGATCTGTGCCTCTCTGGTACTTTAATTTGCCAAAGGGCACCATGTACATATAGTGTTCTTTTCCCCTTTAAATGCTTTCCTTATCTGTATAATGAATTGTGAGCTCAGTATTCGCCCTTTGTTCACAGCTGTAACTGCCCACCTATATCGTGTTTCAGGTCCCTCAGTTGCTCAGAAAGAGGCCAAGAAGAGATACCATTGCTCATCCATCATCCTACCCCTCATTGGAGTGGTTTGGGCTGCAAAGCACCCTGTAGCTCCTCAGTTCCAAGTGACTGTGCTGGGGCCCCAGACCATCAGAGGCAGGCCAGCAGAGCTCCAGGACCCAGGCCACTGCTCCCTGGAGTGCAGGGGCAGTTCCTAGAGGCAAGGGCTGCACCCCTAGCCCCGCTCAGTTCCCCTCTGCCTTCGACTGTTCCCTCTAGCTACTGTGCACAGCTTACCTCGGATCAGCAGACTGGAAGGGACAATCAGGCAGGGCAACAGCCTCTGCCCCCCTACACCCATGCTGGGACCCAGAGAAACAATGGACACTCCCTGGCCCAGCCACCTAGCTCAAGTGGCTGTGAGTTCAATAGCCCAGAGCATGATGGAGGAGCGGGAATGTGGACATGGCTCCCACAGCCTCAGCGGCTGCCACCTCCTCAGACAAAGTGGGCTCCCGTGGTGCAGGAGGACAGCCTTCCTGAGGAAGCCTCCTCACCCGAGTTTGTGAACCCAAAGCACTGCAGCAAGCCCCTGAGCTTTCCCAGCCCCTGTAGCACTGCAGACCCAGATGCTTTGGGGAGGGTCTCCCTGCGAGTATCTGAGTCAGACCTGCAAGCCACCCCCGGGCCTCAGGAGGAGCACGAGGATGAAGTGTTTGTGAAGGACTTGAACCTGAAGGCCACTCCTGACTCCACATTTGATGCTCTCCCTCCACCACCACCTCCACTGAGCCAGGAAGGCCCAGTAGATAGTTCGGATGATTTTCCTCTACCTCCTCCCCAAGCCGAGTTTGAGGCACTGCTAGCCACGGAGGCTCCCGAGGGGCCCAGCCACAGGTGAGTGGGTAGGCTTCTGTCCCTCACAGGAGAGTCTCATGCTGGCTTCTCTGGTTGTCTTTCTGCTGGCCACAGGGGATCCCTGGGATGGACACTTTTTTAATAGAGACGCAACTCATGAACTAGGCAGATCTGTTTTACTCATCTGCCCTGGGTGGTAGTGATGCCAGTGCATACTGGGAACCACAGAGGAGGGTGTGAGGATGAAAGCCAAACTCCAACTGCACATTTACCTTCATGGTTGTGACAAGCCCAAGGGGCCAAGTAAAAAACACTCCTCTTCCTTAGCTGAGTTCTGACTCAAGTAAGACAAAGGAGGTGTATGAAAGGCAAAAATGGCACTTGTGTTACTGATAGAAGTCGTATTTTTCATAACCATCCTCTCTGCAAGTAAGGCAAATGTCCTGTATTAACCTTCAAATGAGACAGATTTACCTGCCTACTTACAGGCTTTGCAACACACACTAGCCCAAGGCTACCTCTCAGAAGAGTCTGGGCTGCCCAGAACCACTCCATGTCCTTGAGAAGGAATAAAGAGTAGAGCTAAAGGCAAGTGTTTAGGGAGAACCTCTTGGGAGCCAAATGAATAGAGCAAGCAGTGTTTCTTGATGTGTAGGTTCTAGGACAGAGGTCGCACATGGACATATGTATCCTTCGGGCTGTGGCCTCTGAACATCGAGAGAAGGAGTGGTCCAACCTTCTTTTCACTCCCACCTTTCAGAATGCTCTGGAATCTATTAGCAGTGCTCATCAGAACTGGATTCCTACTGACTCTCTCTGCCTTAAGAGATGATGGCTCACTGGGAGCAGCCACCAGGCTGACCAAGGACCTTGGGGACCTAGGGCTTGGGGAGGGTGCCCTCAGGAGTCACGGCAAACGTGGCTTCCTTCCCACCTTTTACCTTCTTCTCTTTATCCTTCTATTGACTCTTACCTTTTCACCCTTGTTTTGTATCCCTGGCAGCTCCAGCCAGTTTTCCAGGGTAACAACTGCAAGGGAAAGGCACCTACCTGCTGCAGCCCATTGGAGAGGTAGCCAGCTACTGCCTTCCAGTCTCCAAGCTTCTGTCAGATGTTCAGAGGCCACTGAGTCCATCACACCCTCCTTCAGGAGTGTTCAGCCCCAGTTGGTAGGCTCTCCTGGCAAGCAGCTAAGCTTGCCACCCACTCCCAGTGAGCCCCAAAGCCTCATCCATGAGCTGCCTGGTGGGACTCAGAAAGTCAGCTCTGATCCCCAGAAGACCTCAGAAGATATCAGAACAGAGACTCTGGCCAAGGAAATTGTGCACCAAGACAAATCTCTGGCAGACATTTTAGATCCAGACTCTAGAATGAAGACGACTATGGACCTCATGGAAGGTTTGTTTCCCCGAGAAACTAACTTGCAGAAGGAAGACAGCACCAAGAGGAAGACCATGCAGAGGACTGTCAGCCACTCCACAGGTGACAACAAGAGGTAAGGCCCTAGTGATGCCCCCAAAAGGACTGAGGATGGAATTCCTCCCATGGGTGGTAATTCTGATAGTTCCCTGCCTCCACACATCTCTGACCCAAGAGTAACATTCCCTTCAGGCTGACAAATGCCTGGCAACAGAAGTAGCAGCAGTAGTAACAATTGTCATTAAAACTTATTGTCTGCATTGTATGCATCAAGCATTGTATGAATTTCTTTATATAAACATTGTCATTTAATCATCACAAGAACCTTCTGAAGCACCTATCAGTGTGTGATTTTTTACAAATGGGAGAGTGAAGCACAGAGGAATTAAGACCATGCCTAGCCCAAGCCCTGGAAAATGTGCATGTTCTGGCCAGTGACTGCCTGCTCCCTGGCGATGACACAGCTGCCCTAACCTTGCACATGTGCAGTTGCCTATTCTCTCTTGGTGTTGCCCTTGCAGAGAGCCTGTCCCAGCCCGGCTCACTGCAGAGGAGGAGCAAGCAGAAGTGGTAGTTTTGACCAAGGACATTCTACAACTGAGGTCGACTGTGTTCTTTGTAAAAAGGATGGGAGTCTAGAGAAACAGGTTTATTACACTGAAAATGTACCTATACAGCATTAAGGTTGGTGTTTGCTCAAATCTGAAAATTAAGAGAGATGTGAATGGGGTGCATGCTGCTGATTTCGCCCAGCCCCTGCTCCTGAGCTCCATGAACCGTGTGTTGCCAACCACACTATGAAAGCACAATGAATAATAGTTCATGTCACCATTCTTTCAGTTTTTCTCAGTTTAGTGTTGTTTTTTCTTGTTTATTTCAGTTTTTTAGGACTACTATGAGAAAGATTTAGAATGGTTTATATTTTCTTTTTAATTTTCTATGAAAACTAGATTGAAAGACACTCAGCAGTTAATGGCTTCCAGGCTAAATGAAAACAGCATTTCATCCAAATTTGGGCTTGCAATTTAGAAAGTTGTAGGTAATCCTAACCAAATTACTAGCAGGAGTACCATGTTTTGTTGATGAAGAGATATACAGTACTTGGAAGCCATCTGCTAGATTACTGGAGGCTCTCCTCAGTCCAGATCTTAAAGTCTACTTTTCCACCCCTATCTTTTCCAGATTTGGGAAACAGACTACTTGGGGTGAGGCAACTTATTCAGGGTCACGTGCTTAGCAAACATGTCCCAGCACTTGTAATGAGCAAGCTCATTCACTGGATACCACCAGGGCTCTGGGATGAGTTGGGTGGGCCACTCAACCTGTGTGGCCACAGGACCTTTTTGTCTGGCAACTCGCTGTTAAAAGACCAAAGAGATTTAGAAGTATATCCTTAGAAAAGCATCACCATCAAGCATACGTTTGTTCTTTCAATTGCTGTAGAGGTGAAATGGTCCTTGTAGCATTTTCAGGCAGCCCTGAGGATTTTAGCTGGGTGGCCTGCGCCATCTTCTGGTAAAAATTAGTACTGACAGGTTGGGATGAAATTCGGTAACTAGCCACGGTGAGGTTTCGGCTACTAAGGACCATTTGTAAATCTGTTGAATACTCTGATAACCACAGTTGAAGAAACACATATGTACATACATGAGTAGTTAGACTTAGGATGGAAATTTCTAAGTTTCTCAACAACAATAGACATAGAAAATGTTGACAATCAGGGAAAAGTGCAAACAACCCAAACCCTGGAATTGGTGCAGTGTCGTGGCTCTACATTGTTTTCAGAAGGGAGTCAAGGTCATTCTTCTGTTTATCACTTACCCTGTGAGATGTGCAGCGACTTGCCAGAGTCCTGATGCCCAATCCCATCCCCACCACTGCCTTATGCTTTTCAACCCAGGTTTGCCTGGCTTTTGAGCCCTATTCTTGTCTGTAAATATTTACTAAGTCATCCTAATTTCTGAGGAAGAAATGTATTAGTGAGCAGACATCATGCAAAAATTATGTGTTTCTTGTGGTCCAGGAGTGAAGACAAGGAAGTGGCAGGCATGTTGGTCAACTGCCCTGCCTACTACAGTGTGTCTGCTGCCAAGGCTGAGCTCCTGAACAAAATCAAAGAAATGCCAGAAGAGGTAAATGAGGAAGAGGAGCAGGTGGACGTCAATGAGAAAAAGGTAAAGAATGAGCAGGAGTGTGCTTATTTTGCTTTCCCCCAGAAAAAACAGAGTCCTGGTAACTAGCAAGGCTACTGGCCCGTCTAGCAAGAGGTCCTGGGAAGGCATCTGTCACATCACCAGACCTGGCCACAGCCATCATTAGACTTTGGATTTGCATTTAACTAGCTTTCTGATGGTTTTCCTCAGGTAGGCAGGACAGTAAGCTACTAAACTTTTCATTTTTACAGGTGACAAAAATGAAGCTAACAGGTTTTAAGTCGTTCCTTAAAAATTTCATAGCTTGAACTAGGCACAGACCCCTAGCTTCCTAGTTCAGCATAGGGATCCCAGCCCTGTTCTCAGCAGCAGACCAGCCAGTGCCAACAGGCTGTGTCATTTTCATTTAGTTATTTATGGTCAAATGAGAAACTAGCAATTTTTTTTAGGGAAAAAGAGACCACTCATCAACCTCTTCTGAGAAAAAGTGACATTATCCTTCATGCATTCCCCATCTGTCTTTGTAGTGCCTCAGCAAAGAGCTGGAAAGCACAGTATCAGAATTTAGTGGTTGGCATTTGGTACTCCTACAGAAATTTTAAATGTCACACATTTTTAAAGTGACCATTCTGCTGTGGTCTTCCCACATACCAGAGAGATCTAAACTGGGCTGTGTCTCCAGGGTAGAAAGTTCCTGCCATTCCACTTTCTCCATAGTCCCAGAGGGATGGCCTTCCCCTGAGCTCATGGCTCTCCAGACATCTCAGGCTCGCATGCTGCAGAAGATGCAGAAAGCTTGTTTCTTATTGAACATGGCATTCACTGTAAGGGTTTTCAGTGGAACTGATTCCAGTAGAAACTTTATGTGACTCTTTCATTTATTCTACAGTGTATGTCCCAAACCCTCTTGCTGATCTGTTGGAGTGAAATCATAGTGTATGAAGCCTGGGGGAGGGCAGGACAGGACAAGAGGGGTTTGAGAATTACCCCAATCAGCCTCTTCCCCTCCCTGCCACTGCTCCAGCCATGTGGGCTTAAGCCACAGCTGATGCATCCTTCACTGTAACTTGCTCCTCCCTTCAAGGTTTCCCCAGCTAAACGCGTGCTTCACTGTGCACCACCTGCTGCATCCCCTGCAGCACTGCTGAGCGCCCCCACTTCATGGGTCCTGTGACTGGCAGTGGACCCCTTTGCTCTTGTTCTGTATACTTATCACAAAGAGGGAGCTACACAGACACCACTGTGTGTGCCAGGTTGCTGTGACCTGTTGCCCTGAATGTTTACTTGGAGATAGCAGTATAGCAGATTACGCATTGTTTTTTTTCCCCCAGCTTAATTTTATGTTTTAACGGGTTTATCATCACTTTATTATCACCCTGTCATGCTGAGAATTATGTGGCAAGAAGTATTTTTAGCCTGAGAATGTATAACAATATAGGAGGAATTCATCCTCATAGGAATTAAGTAATAACATTTGTTAGTCTCGGGGTTTTGTTTTATTTTACATAATGCTCTGTTATTCTTTATTTGCACAAAATTCCGCTGACACCTATATTGTCACATTTTACACTAAAATAATCAGAATTAGAAAACTTAAACACTACAGTCACATACAGCTTACAAATGGTAAAGGCAGAATTAACCTTAAATCGCTTTAAGCCCAAATCCTGTTAAAAATTGATCCCTTTACTCTTGAAGCCCTGGGAACTGAGCTAAAATGAGGATGCCTGGAAATAACTAGCCAGTGTCCGAGTATGAGCATAAAACAAAATTAATGTTAAATCGAAACTATCAGGACAAGAGTGACTGATTTGAGGCCTAAGGAGTCTCAAGTCACTTATAGTGTCACTAAGTGGAGCAACAGGTTTCAGAAGATAAAAGCCCACTCGGGACAGAGCACAAGGGATACTAGTGAAAGGAAATCTCCTAAATGGACACAGGTGTGCAACCCAGAGCCTAATACCTAGCACATGTTTAGTAAATGTTGCCCGGTGTGGTGGTCCATGTGCAGACACGGTCTCTGGGAGGCTGAGGGAGGAGGATGGCAAGTTCAACGCAAGCCTGGGCTTTTAGCAACCTAATGAGACTTGGTCTCAAAATCAAAAATAAAAGGGCTGGAAATGTAGCTCAGTGGAAAGGCCTTGAATTCAATCTCTGGTACTGCCTAAATAAACAAGTAAATGTTTGCTGAATTATAAAGAGCAGATCTCCTTTGTTGGATTTTACTGTTTAACTGAAGGATGATATCAAGTATACTGCATGAGATAAAAATGGGGAAGGGGTTAAAGTTTGACTAGAGCTAAGCAAGTAGCTTGGATTTTCTAGACCCTCAGTTTTCTTTATAAAATAGAAGTAATGATGAATTCCAATGCTGGTGGGGAGACGAACTAACTAATGTCAAGTGATGTGGTGTTTAAGATGCAAGACAGAGTGACTGCATAGTCCTGTCTTACTAGGGAGCTGTTTAAGGTAATGTCATTTGAAGATGCAGTATTGTTGCATCTGGTATCCAGCATGTATATGCTTAGAAGACAGTTCCTTGTTGCTGGCAAGGTTAGATGCCTGTTTTCCTCCACCAGATCCCCAGGAGGAAAAGGAACTCAGTTTTCTCTCTTCACCCTGAAACATGTGGGCCACTGTGCCAGGAGAATACTCTTACTCTTGAGTTTATTTGGCTCTTCAGGGAGGGCAGAAGATGGGAACAGGATATTTTAGTTAAAGAGGCCCTCAACAGCCATGAGCTTTCTTTTAGTTTCTTCTTCCTTCAGTTCACTCCTGTAGGGCTGCAGGTTACTTCTGTTTTATAAAGAAAAGTGAGGGTTCAGATCGGTTTTTAAGTGTAGATGGTTCGTGAACACTGAGAACCTGCCTTCTGCTTCTAGCTACAGTGCTTGACCTTGACAATGCCAGCCTGAGGAGCACCCTGAGCCTGCTCTCAGGGGAGAGGTGAATGACCTCAGTGTAGACTTGTGGATCTTTTGATAGACATATGTGTTGTGCTAAGGAGTGCAGAGGAGCAGGAGTGAGAGAAGAGGCTACCTGGAGAAAGTGAAACCTGGGGTTAGCATGAAGATGCGTCAGATGACTCAGGATGAGAGGAAAGGGGACACTGGGAACAAAAAAGGACGCTGGCAGGAGGCCTCAGACACTGAGGCACTGAAAGTGTCACGAGCAAAGATGCTTGAACTAGGTTGATATTTTGGAGTGTAACCTTGTGGTTAAAAATAAACACCAAATTTAGAAAAATAAAAATGGCCACAAATGGTAGAAAAGGAGGCTGGAAGGATCCACAGAGGGCAGAAAGTCACAGAGGTCACATAGGCTCAGATTTTATTTTGTGGCCATGGACAACTCTTGGACATTTTGTGTTTGTTTTAGTGAACTGCAAACCTATAAATGTGTTACAGAATTTCCATTGGTGCCGTGTAACATATCTGATTTGGAAGTGAACAAATACTTTAGCTTCAAATAATGGTGATACTGAAGGCATCTGTTTGATACAAAGTTGAAAATGCATTTTCTTCCTGATCTATGTGCTTTTCTAGTGATTTTAAAAAACGATTTTTGATCTGTCTTCATGCCTTAAGGCTGTTCTGTGGCAGAGTATATAAATAACCTTTCATCAGCTTTGCAAAGCAATCGCTTGTTACCCAATGTTTTGTGTTATTAATGATCTAGGGCTGGGGATGTGGCTCAGTGGTAGAGCACTTGCCTAGCATGCACAAGGTCCGGGGTTCAATCCCCAGCACCACATGTAAATAAACAAGTTAGTATTTCTAGGTACATCAATCAGAATCAATGGAAATGAGTCTTGGTTTATGAATAAATATTTTAAAAATTGATACTAGTATCTACTTGGCTCTTCAGGGAGAGTACAAGTTCCACTTGTATTTTTTACTTACACATCATAGATGATAAATAGTATTTTAATACTATAGTATTAAAATGTGAAACACTCTCATGGTCTGAACTTTAGACATTTATAAAAATTAAATACCATGTAATAATTAAAGTTTTCAGGTTATGGGCTAACACTTGCCACAACATAGCGTAAATATAGATTCTACTTACACAACTCTCTATTCTGAAGGCCAGAAAGCATGCTCTGTCCTTTCCTTAGATCGGCGCCACTGCTAGTTCTCAGCCACCCACCGCTGTGGCTCCTCATCCCTCCAGTTCTAGGTTTTCCTCTGGTCTTATGCACTATTCAGCCTGATGATCACTTTTGCATTTTTCTCAGATTAGATTTTCTGGTGACAGATTCTACATGTAAGAATGAATGCCTTTTATTGAACTGTTACCCTGGGTGGGTATTTTCATTGATTGTGAAATTCTGGGTTGTCTGGTTCTATTTTTTTCTGATCTTTAAAAAAATTCCACTTTTTCCTTGCTTCCAGGGTTTCTGATGAGAAATACATAGTTGTTAAAATACGTGTTCCCCCTGCATGCAGTGGTTTTCTCACATTTTCAGCAGTTTGGTTATGATGTACATGCACCTGGTTTTCTTTTAATGTGTCCTGTTTTGGGTGTGCTGGGTTCTTGATTCTGTAAATTTATCTTTTTTTTCCAACCAAATTTGAGGGCATTTTTAGCCATTGTATTTTTTATTCTCATACATTATTCTCTCTCAGCATCCAGTGATATACTAGATCCTTTTGTATTTCCCATTAAGTCCCTAAAGTTCTGGGGTGTTTTGTTGTGTGTGTGGTTCTGGGGATTGAACCCAAGGACTCCACACTGAGCCACCTAATGTCCCCAGCTGCCTCCCTACCCTGTCTGCCTCCCTTTTCTTCCTCACCATTGGATAACTTCAGTCGATCTTATCTCAGGTTCACTGACTTTCCTATCTTTATCCTGCCAGCACCTTTTTTTTATATTTCAAAGTTTCCTATTTTTTAGAGTTTCTGTTTCTTTGCTGAGAACTTGTCTTTAATTTGAAAAGTGTTTATTTTTACCATGGAGCGTGCTTATAAAAACTCTTCTAAAGACTTTGATAATTCTACTATCAGGATTCTCTCAGGGTTAACAACTGTTGGTTGCCTTTTCCCCCAGAGAATTAGTCACATTTTACTGGTCCACTGTCTGTTGAGTGTGTGCTGTGTTTTGTGAAACTCTGTACTCTGTTCAGTTTAAGAGAGGTTTGTTTTGGTTTGCTTGTTTCAGGGAGCTGGCAGGCTAGTTAGGTTCAGGAGCACACATTTAGTCCTGTCTCACCTGCTGGGGTGGTCGTAACAGCAGAGGTATCCTCAGAGCCACTGCTCTGTTGTGGGTCTCTGTCCCTCACAGGCTGGTCTGAGGGTTAGCCTGGAGTGCCAGTTCCACAAGCCTATATGGTTCTGTTGTGGTTCTGTCCCACACTTGTGTAGCTTGGAGCAAGCCACAGACCTGGGTGAGCTCCCATGCAAGGAGCTCTCAGGCCATCTTATTTGGCCCCCTCTGGCCCATGTCTTCCACACAGCCTCAGGCTTCCATGGACCCCCTTCCTAGGCGACCCTCAGTTCCTGTGGTCAGAAAGGTTTTTTCTTGGGTTGAAGCACTTGTGTCAGCACTGTGCAGTGCAGCTCTGTAAGTGGGACAGAAGTGAGAGAAAGACACCCTGGGGTCAGACAGGAGAAGCATGAAAGCTGGGAGGGACAGGACCCCTCCCCCAAACACACACGCTTCAGCTTGGAGCTGCCCTTCTCTGGTCCTAGGTCCTCAGTCCTTGCTGCCCCCCTACTTTCTGCTCCAGCCTCAAGCTCCAGCTAGGTCATACAGAGAGGGTGTGAAGCTCCCCCACTTTGGATTGTGCTCTTTCTAAACCACCTCTGTTGCTCACTTTCCAGAGAAATCTTCATTGTAGCTTGGGGAGAGAGGTGGTAGTGGGCTTTGCTGTCTTAACCGACAGCAACAGTGCCCCTCTGGGTTTATCAGTAAGCAAAGATGGAAGATTTTGCATTTTAGAAAAGTCACTCTCAAAACCATGGTGTGACAGCAGAGGCCACTAGCATGGCCTTTGGGCAGATCTCATGGCCAGTGTGAAGAGGTACTGATGGGGGCTACAGACTGCACAATGGAGCAGTAATGAACAGAGAGGTTTTTTACAAAGGAAAATGGGCAGAGCTGATGACAGATTAGATGTGAAGGGTGGAAGAGAGGCATTGAAGATGATTGCCTTTCACCTGTCCGTGGTCATAACTGAAACAGGGACTATAGAGGGATCAGTTAGGTGGACAGATGAGCTGAAGAGATCTGTTGTCATTTCTAGTGTGCTATCAAGGATTCCTGATAACTGGAACCAAGAGACCGTACCAAGTAGATGTAATGGCTTTCTGGTCACAAGCCTTCCCAAGCAGAGAACATACCATCTGAAAGAGAATGCGCTAGATGATACTTAAAGTTAGCAGTCAGAAAGTCCCCCTGATCTTTCTGCTCTGATCAGGTCATATGGCAGGAGATGGAGATGGAGGATGAACTCTGCCCTGCATCTCTCAGCTGAAATCCAGCCAAGTCAGAAGCAATGTGCTAAAACTACACAAGGAAAAGGGCAAGCCCATGAGGTGGGAATGGCTTTACCTAGTCACTGTTGGTACCAGTAGAAACCTAAATTCTACCATCTCTCAGCCCTGGCCATTTAGCCCTGTCCTGAGTCACTCTTGTTGGAGACAAAGACAGTCTGAAGAAGCCAGCTGTGTTGATAGCAACATCCTTGGCACCACTGTTGCCATAGGTCCTTTGGGCCGAAGGCAAGCAGAGTCCAGAGGGGACAGAGGAAGCCGGGGATCCCTCGAGGTATCTGCCTGAAGTGGCTGGCAGGTGTTCTGCAGACTGTGGCCTAATCTTAGGACAGCACAAAAAAAACCTCAAATGCATTTAATATTTTCCTATTTTTCAAAGTGCTTGCACAAGCCTTACTTTGTCCCTCATAATAATCCTCTAAGTTACTTTCATGTAGTAATTAAAAGTCCAAACCCTGGAGCCAGACAGCTTGGGCTCAAACCTGGCTCTGCCACTTCTAGGCCCCTTATACTTAGGCCAGTTCAACAACTGTAGTTTTCTAGCTTTTCTCATCAGTGAATTAGGGATAATAACAGTATCTAGCTCATCGCTGTTGTAAATAGTAATTGAATAGTGCAATACTGAAACAGGACCTGGTGTTGAGTAAGAGCTAATAATTAGGAGGTTGTTAGTTGTAGGCAGGTGTTACTCTCCCTCTTGCTGTGGCTAGCTGAGACTTAGAGGTAAGCAACTTGAGGGATGGGGAGTTCATGTCCGAGTCCCCTCATCCTGAAGGGTGAGCCAGAGGATGGAAAGGACCCTGCAGGGTATTTCTGCTTGCAGATGGCAAGGTGGGAAGGAAGGCCTGTTAATCTGTGTTTACAGAAAGAACCATTATAAATAGCATTTCATTTTGTGCAAGATAAGTTAACAGTTTATGCCAGATGAGAAGTTAAGTAGATAATTATCAATGGTTTTACAAATTAGTTCCTGAGAGACAAGTGTGTTATTAACACACAGACACACACACACACACACACACACACACACAGAGTGCATTCTCCTCTCCCTCCCCACAGTGAATTCTGGTGGTAGAAGTAGTTTTTTTTGAAGAGAACAACCTGGCAAAGAAGTAGCCAGTAAGCCAGCTTTCTCTTTTTGTCTTCAGTAATTCAAATCCTTCTTCACCGCACTTTTCCCATCCAATAGCCATATTTAAGGGCATGGTAGAAGTCTTTAAAAATTTGTGTACCATCCAAATAAGCAGCAGTGGGCTAAGAGTGACTGAGGGGACCATCAGTGATCCTGGCACCAGTAAATGTAGCTGAGCTGTGAGGTCATATTGCAGCCCTGCAAGTGGCTTTCAGAACTTTGGAGTGCCACTCTGTGTGTGGAGGGTATGTCTTTCTGTTCTGCCCAGGGCACACACCAAGCTCCTGTGATAGTTATGTTCTCCCCAGAGCCTGGTTGGGCATACCTCATCCATTACTCTTGAGCCTGCTCCATGGCTGCCATTCCCCTGCCACAGCCTCCTGTCCATCCTAGCCCACTACACCTCAGGTCAGGGAGCCCAGCCGCAGAGACTCCTGCTCTCCACTGCTCACACCTGCACGGGACAGCACACAGACTCCTCACTGGTTGCAACATGCACCTGTGCATGTTAATAATTGTCACACATGTCCTTTAAAATGCCAGCCACTGAGAGTCCCAATGAAGTTATTTCTAAATATATCAATTAAATTATCCAGTGCTTTGAGTTCCTTTCAGGAGTATCAGTTTAGTTTTAAAAGAAGTCATATTTAGAGGAATAATGAAAACTATGAGGCTGGTACCTTTTCTTTCTACAACTTCGCTTTTTAAAAAAACATTTGCTGAGATTTTACTTCTCAAGATGTGAAATGGATGGCATAAATATGAATGAGCAGGCACTTCCTGGGAGTGACAGATAACCTTGTTCACTCACTACCTACCTCTTTGCATTTGCTGTGATGCAGTTTCTACACGAAGGCATTATCCAGAAATGTTTAGTGACAAGCTGAACAGCTGACCCTACCAGGCTAAAAACTCCAGGGCTAACATCATGTAGCTGTCAGCCTCTTTCATTTTCTCTCAAAATACAGGAGTAATGACACTTACTTGCTCTACCCCATCCAGTGGAAATGCTGGGAGACATAAGAGCACACAGGGTTTATTTTCCTACCACTTTCCATTCCAGTATGCTTGATCTTCTCTTCATGTGACCTTAGCATAATGAAAGTTCATCACACCCTGGCAGGCATTTTTCTGGTAGTTCTATTTTTTAAAAAAAAAAAACTGATTGGTATTTTTTTCCATTTTAAATATTTTCTTGGTGCATTTTGGATATATACAGTGGCAGCATTCATCATAGAGAATTTATACCTGTACACAGTATACCTTGCATAGTCTCTTCCCATTCCTTTCCTCTCTTCTCAACTCCTCTTCCCCTCATTTACAAAAGTTTTGTTTCCATTTTTCCCTTCTATTCCCGCCTGCCACCTTGTTCCCCTTCTCATTTGAACATTTTCTTCCCATTTCCCAATGATGTTACACATTTTGGTTTTTATTTACACTTTCAATTTCTCACACCAGAAAAAGCATGCAATATTTACATGTGTGTCTAACTTATTTCACTTAAGAGTATGGTTGCAGAGTGCATCCATTTAGCTAGAAATGTCTCAGACTTATCCTTTATAGCTGAGTAGTATTCCATTGTGTTAAAAAAAAAAAAAACTACATCTTTATTCATTCATCAGTTGATGGGCATTTGGGCTAATTTTTCCAAGACATGCATTACAAACTGGAGCACTATAAACATTGGTGTTTATATATCTCTGTGGTATGATGATTTTAATTCTTGCAGGATTACCATGCTGTCTTTCAGGCAAAAGACATAACTGCTACCAGAAGTCCTGTTTTGGTCTGACCACAGACCCAAAACAGTGAATTTTTCTAGGAGACGATAAGGAAAATTAAACAGTTAATTAACATTAGACAATATTCTCTTCCACTTGCATTTTTCTGGACTCAGTCTTTGGTTGAAAAATAAATTACCCATTTTTTTCCACTACTAAAACTCTTTTTTTTTTTAACCTTTTCTTAACCAAACAGCTTTAAGAAAGCCAAAGATTATAACCTATGGTAAGAGGGTAGGGTTTTAGCCACCTGCAGCTTTTAGGGCTAGGCAGTTTGAGAGGACAGCAGAATGTCCTAGAATTTGGACACTGGGAACTTCACCAGCATGGAAGAACTTCTGAAGGTCCAGGCCCCAGCTGAGCAGATTTTGGAGAAATAAATATTTCCATGTATCACTGCAATTGTATTCCTAGTGGGTCCTCTATGGCACTTACATTGAAGAGAGAATAAAAATATTGTCAAAACTTTTCAATTCTGCCAGACAAAAGTATTGCCAATTCTCCTTCAGTTCTTTAAAATGATATGCATTGTACTCAAAAAGTACAATGAATGTTTAGATTTTTAAAAAGTTTACAGTAAAAGTCACAGTGCCCTTAATCTCCCTCAAAACACTTGCCTTGGCTTCAAATGCATGCATCCTCCTGTTCTTGTCACTGTTCAGAGCAATGCTGGAAGTTCTCTTTTGTGAGCATTGTGCTGTCATGGCTGTTTGATGTCCTGAGCCAGTTCAAGACATCTGCCTCTCGTGGTCAGTTTGACTTTGGGAAAAGCTGGAAGTCACATGTTGCCAGCTCCAGTGAGTAAGGTGGATTAGGACACCGCATAATTTTATTTCACAGAAGAAATGTGTGATGTGACACTCTGTTGTGGTGGAGGGAGAAACCCTTTGCCCATTTCTCAGGATGTTTTCCATGTGCACCATTTCTTTTTTTTTTCTTTCTTTCTTTTGCTTTTTTTATGGAAAAAAGCGAAACAAAACAAAAAAGGGTAGAAATATTACAGAATTTCAAAAAAAACACTAAGAAATCACTAGTTGATAAATTACATATTGTCATCTTAGAAATAGTTGTTCAAGTTACAAAATCAAAGCATAAAAAATGGATAATCAAACAATGACAGTACGAACCATTCTGTTCAATAAAACAACAAAAACTTAGTATGGTTATCTGTGTTACACACTTAAACATACATACAGTTATATCCTTTAGAGCACTTCCCTTTCATTATTATAAAATCTGTTATACATTTTGGATCTTATTACTCCAGTTTTTATTCTTTTTTACACTAGAAATACAATGTGATATTTACAAATATGAGTCTTATTTTTTTCACTTATGAGGATAGTCTCAAGTTGCCTCCATTTACCTATAAAATCTCAAGATCATCCTTTTTATAGCTGAGTAATATTTCATTGTATAAAAACACCACATCTTTTTCATCTACTCTGTGGTTGATGGGCATTTTGGTTGTTTCCAAGATTTAGTTATTACAAATTGTGCTGCTATAAACATGGGTGCACATAGATCGCTGTGACATGACCTTTTCAGTTTTTCTGGAAAAATACCCAGGAGGGGAATAGCTGGATTGAATAGAACTTCCAATCCTAGTTTTTTGAAGAATCTCCATATTGATTTTCACAGTGGCTGCACCAGTCTACACTCCCACCAACAGTGGAGCAGTGTTCCTCCCCCACCCACAGCCTTGCCAAAATTTGTTGCCAGTTGATTTATTGATGGCAGCCATTCTTTCTGGAGTGAGATGGAATCTCAATGCTGTTTTAATTTGCATTCCTTGAATGACCAGTAATAGTGAACATGTCTTCCATGTATTTATTTGCCATTTATATATCTTCATCTGAGAAACGTGTGTTCATCTCAGATGCCCATTTTTGGAGAGGGTCTTTGAATTTGGGGGGCTTAGTGTTTTTCAATTCTTTATTTGTTCTGGATGTAAGTCCTCTATCTGAGGGATTGCTGGCTAAAATTCTTTCTCATTCTGTGGGTTTTCTTTTCACTTTGTTGGTGATTTCTTTTGAAGTACAAAAACTTTTTAGTAATATAAGATCCTAGTTGTTGATTCTTTGAAGTATTTCCCATGCAGTTTGCGTTTTGCTCATGAATTCTCTGCCTACCCCTATGTCTACAAGATTTCTACCTACCTTGTCTTCCAGTAGGTTTAGTGTTTCTGTTTTAATATTTAGATCTTTGATCCATTTTGACTTTAGTTTAGTGCATGGTAATAGGCATGTGTCTAGTTTCAGTCTTCAGCATGTGGAGAGCCAATGTTTCTAACACCATTTATTAAAGAGGCTATACTTTTTCCAGTGAATGTGTTTAGCCCCTTTGCCAAATATAAGGTGGCTGAGTGTCTTTGTAGTTGTGTTTGTATCTTCTAATCAGTTCCATTGATCCTCAGGTCTATTTCTTTCCCAGAGCCATGCTGATTTTATCACTGTAGCTTTGTAGTATAATTTCAAGTCAGGAATTGAGATGCCTCCTGCCTTGCCTTTGTTGCCCAGAATTGCCTTTGCTACTCTAGGTTTATTCTGTTTACAAATGAATTTTAGGAGTGTTTCTAGATCTGTAAGGTATGTTAATGGTATTTTGATTGGGATTGCATTAAATCTATATAACAGTTTTGGGAGTATGGCCATTTTCACAATGTTGGTTTTTCCTAACCAAGAGCAAGGAGTATCCTTCTATTTTCTAATTTCTTCTTCAATCCCCTTTTTTAGACTGGTATAATTTTCAGCATATAGGTCCTTTACATTCTTGGTTAGGTTGATTCCTAAGTATTTCATTTTTTTAGGTGCTATTTTGAGAGGTGATATGTCCATAATTTCTCTCTCAGTGAGTTTTTTGTGTACAGAAATGCTGTTGATTTTTGAATGTTGACTTTGTATCCAGTTACGCAGCTGAACTTGTTTATTACCTTTAGCAGTCTTTTAATGGAGTTTTTTTGGTCTTCTATATAGAGTATCATGTCATCTGCAAATACTGAAATTTTAAGTTTTTCCTTTCCTATCTTTATTTTTAGTCCTTTTATTTCTCTCTCTTGTCTGATTGCTCTGGCTAATATTTCCAGAACTAAATTGAATAGGAGTGGTGATAGTGGATATTCTTGTCTTGTTCCTGATTTTAGAGTGAAGCTTTCAGTTTTTGTTCATTTAGTATAACATTGGCTGTTGGTTTGTCATAGATGGCCTTTATGAGATTGAGGTAGATACCATCTATTCCAAGTTTCTCTAGGGTTTTTATCATGAACAAGTGTTGGACTTTATCAAAAGCTTTTTCTGCATCTATTGCAATGATCATGTGGTTTTTGTTTTTGGCTCTGTTGTTGTGGTGTATTACATTTATTGATTTGTGTATGTTAAACCATCCCTGCATTCCTGGAATAAATCCCACTTGGTTGTGATGTATAATCTTCTTGATGATTTGCTGCATTCTATTTGCTAGTATTAAGAATCTCCATCAATATTCATTAGTGAGATTGGCCTATAGTTCTCCTTTTTGGTTGTGTCTTTCTCTGGTTTTGGTATGAGAGTAATTCTTGCCTCCAAGAATGAGTTAGGGAGGATTGCTTCCCTTTCAATTTCATTGAAGAGTTTAAGAGTATTGGCATCAAGTCTTCTCTAAACTTCTTGTAGAATTTAGCTGTGAATCCATCAGGACCTGGGCTTTTCTTTGTTAGTAACTTTTTAGTCATGTTTTTAATTTCAGTAGCTGATATTGTGTTATTCAAAATTGCAGTATCTTCTTGATTGAGCTTTGGTAGTTCATATGTTTCCAGAAATGTGTCCATTTCCTCTGTGTTTTCCACTGTACGTGAGTAGAGATTTTCAAAGTAGGTGTTCATGATCTTTTGAATTTCCATGGGATCTGTAGTAAGTTCTGTCTTTTCAGTCCTTATTGTGTGAATTTGAGTTTTTTCTTTCTTTTTCTTGATAAGGTTGGCTAGAGGTTTATCAATTTTGTTTATTCTCTCAAAAAACCAGCTCCTTGATTCATTAATTCGTTTTTTTTTTGTCTCAATTGTATTAATATCTGCTCTGATTTTATAATTTCCTCTCTTCTATGGGCTTTGGGTTTGACTTGCTCTTCTTTTTCTAGAAGCTTGAAATGTAGTATTAGGTTATTTGTGCTCATTCCATTTTCTTGCTATGACATTTTACTACTGTATATTTCCCTCTTAGGATGGCTATCATTGCATCCACAGGTTTCAGTATGTTGTATCTGCATTTTCATTGAATTGTAGGTATTGCTTTATATCTTCTTTAATTACATCTGTAGCCCACTAGTTGTTCAGAAGGTTGTTATTTAAATTCCATGTATTTATGCAGGTTTTGCAATTTCTTTTGCCATTAATTTCCAATTTCAGTGCACTAAGAATAGATAATACGCATGGGATAATTTTAATCCCTTTACATTTACTTACGAATGTTTTATGGGCAAATATATAGTCTGTTTTGGAGAATGTCCCATGCGCAACTGTGAGGAATATATATTCTGATGTGTTTGGGTGGAACACTCTGTCAACATCTACTAAGTCCACTTGCTCACAGGTTTGATTCAGTTCTGTTGTTTCTTTGCTAACTTTTTGTCTAGTTGATCTATCTTGTTGTGACAGTGGGGTGTTAAAGTCTTCTATTACAGTTATTTTCTTGTGTATGTTTTTCATGTCCATTAGTATTTGTCTTATATAGTTGGGTGCTTCTGTATTTTGTGCATATATATTTTTAATTGTTAGTTCTTCCTCTTGAATTTTTCCACTATCAAGTATGTAGTGACCTTCTTTATCTCTTCTAATCATTTTAGGTTTGAAGTTCACTTTGTCTGCAAACAGAATAGCTACCCCTGCTTTTTTCTGGGTTCCTGTTGCATGGAATATTGTTTTCCATCCTTTAACTTTTAATCTATGAGTTTCCTTTTGAGTCAGATATGTTTCTTGTATACAGCATATTGTGAGATGCTGTTTCTTGATCCATTCTGTCAGTATATTTCTTTTAATAGGTGAATTGAGACCATTTATATTGATGGATATAACTGATACATTCTGTCTCAACTTTGTCATGTTATGTTCCTGCTGTTGGTTTTCTTTTCCCCCTTGTTTAATTGTTTTCCCTGCCTGGTGGTTTCTTTTCTGTTGTTGTTCTGGAGATTGTGGTCATTTTTAATTCTATCTAGTATGTCTTTCAACACTCTTTCTGAGGTTGGTTTGTGGACATGAATTTCTTCAGTTGTTCTTTGTTATGGAAGTATCTTGTTTCTCCATTAAATTTGAAAGATAGTTTTGCTGGGTACATCAGTCTGGGTTGAAAGTTGTTTTCTTTTAGGGCTTGAAAAACCTCACTCCAAGCTCGTCTTAACTTGAGGGTCTGCGTGCACGCCATTTCTTAACGGCTCTAAAAAGCTCTTATATTCAGAATTCAACCATAGTGTTCTGGGTACAAACTAAGCTCACTCAATTTCATTATGGTTAAAAAAACACAAATCCACAAGACCTTCATGTTGGATCTTGATTGACAGGTGGACTTTTTAAATTTAATTTTAACTTTTATTAGTATGTTTGCAATACATAATGGTTACATTCATTAAGAGGAGTTAGTACTTTTTTTCTTTCCTTTTATTTTTGTTTTATTTTATTTATTTATTTTTGTCTTTTTTGAAACAGGGCTTTCCTGTGCAGTTCAGTCTGATCTTGTTCTCATTATGTAGCCCAGATTGACCTTAAACTTAAAGCGATCCTCCTGCCTCAGCCTCTCCAGTGCCTGGATTACAGGTGTGAGCCACTATGCCTGGCCAGGAGTTAGTACATTTACATAACATTATAATTCTTTTCACTTACCTTCTCCTCTCCTTCCATCTCTTTGTCTGAAGCTTGTATTCAGGATCATAACCATAGACTCAAGTTTCATCTCCCATGATGGCATTTCTTAAAAAGCTGGACTATAGCTGAACATAGTGGTACATGCCTGTAAACCCAGCATGGGAGGCTGGGGCAGGAGGATCGCTGCAAATTTGAGCCCAGTCTGGCCTACATAGTGAGTTCAAAGCCAGCCTGAACTACAAAGTGAGACCCTGTCTAAAACAACAACAACAAAAAAACGGAACTCAGAAATGGCACCATCATGCAACTCCAAAGACACTGACAAAATTTCATGTTAATCCATTCTTAATAGTCTGTGATTTATGCTTCACTTTTAAATACATGTTTTTTGTCCAGGCATGGTGGTACATGCCTATAATCCCACACTTGGGAGGCTGAGGCAGAAGGATTGCCTTGAGTTTAAGGCCAGCCTGTACTACATAACAAGCCCCTGTCTCAATGAATATATGAAGGTACATGTTCTCTCAATTATAGCTTACAACTATATGAGTGCACAGAACAAGCTGGAACTTGTCACATGCTGTTACTAAGGTTTGATGTTGTGCTTCTCATATTGAAGTTCCTTGTCTTTCCATTGGATGGTACTTGTCAGCAGCATTCACCATATTTTTGTCATCATACTCCATATATTCCGATACAGTGGTTATGGCTTCTATTTTTATTCCAGTTAGAGCCATATAACTCCGTGTGTGTGTGTGTGTGTGTGTGTGCACCCGTGCACATGCGCACGCAAGTGTAAAACTGGAGCCTTTATAGTGGTAAAAAAATATTTTAACCAGAAAGGATCATGTCCTTTTTCTGTCTGGTTAAGAAAGGAATGAAAGGAATGAAAGGCTTAATTACAAAAACCATGGAGTTTAACTTCTCTTGCTGCAAAGTAGCAGCAGACCTACAAGGTAAACAAGGTCAGGCTTGAAACCACTAAGACATTTACTTCATTCCTTCATTTAAATATATTGACATTTTTTGTAGCCCTGTTTTATAAGTACAGAAATTTGTAATTAAGAGGTTAAATTACATAGCTTTGTAAACTGGAGACAGTAGGAGAAATAGAAGAAGCAAGGGACTGACTTTCTGGTAAAGATACTAGTGCCAGTGTTTATGGTGATTATACAAGGGTGGCCCCAAACTTCAGGCCATAGATCAAGGCAGCCTACCTCATGGTACATGTATATGTCTCAGTAAATTTACCCCACCAAGTTTTTACATCCTACTTGATGTGGATAAAGTGTATCCACAATATCTTGAGGAAGACTGAAATAATCAGCGGAGTTTCTCATGCTGTGTGTCTCTACGCATTGTAGTAACGAATATTCAACTCAGCTCTCAGGCCAGGGGTGAATCCTTTCATGGCAGGAGCTGGGGATGTAGCTTAGTGGCACAGTACCTGCTTGGCAAATGGCAGGTCATGAGTTCAATTCCCAATACCAAAAAAAAGAAAAAAAAATCCCTTCATGTCTGAATCTTGGCTTCTGTATTTATAAAACTAGAATATTTACCCTGTTTACCCTTCCTTCCCACCTGCCCATGGTATTATTGAATAAGAATTTGTCTCCAAGGAACTTTTAAGTGGAAGTGGTTTATAAGCCATCTGGGAAGGTATGACATGATAGAAAACATGACAAAGTTTTCTATCATGTTTGTGCAGTTAGGCACTGGCCTGTGAGGACTGCGGGCTCCAGAGAAAGGCAGCTGATATTTAAAAAAAGGATAGTATGGCCTGCTATTAGGGGCATCCTTATAAATAGGGGATGGACAACAGGAGTCTCCTTACATGGCAAGCTGCCAGCTACCCGCTGCCATGTGTCTCTTCTGTCATTACAGGCTGAGCTCATAGAGAGCCTCACCCACAAGCTTGAGACCCTCCAGGAGGCGAAGGGGAGTCTGCTCATGGACATCAAGCTTAACAATGCCCTGGGAGAGGAGGTGGAAGCTCTGATCAGTGAGCTGTGCAAGCCCAATGAGTTTGACAAGTACAAGATGTTCATAGGCGACCTGGACAAGGTGGTGAACCTGCTGCTGTCCCTCTCGGGACGCCTGGCCCGTGTGGAGAATGTCCTTAGTGGCCTTGGTGAAGACGCTAGTGATGAAGAAAAGGTATGTGGCCTAAACTCAGTTCACCGAGTTCTCTCTCTGAGCTCACATACACCAGAAAAGGGCATTAGACATGATCCCTTCGCTCAGGGTTAGAATTGCTGTGGAGCTGGGGGAGAATAGATAAGACAGAGAAGGCAGCATCTTCCATGCCAAGATGTGATGCCTGCACTTATGGCTCAGAGTACTTGGGGATGTGAAGGCAAGTGCCAGGGTCACTTTCCTCTTATTCTTCCTTCCTTTCTCAAACATGGTAAGTGTTGACATTTAAAAAAAAAGAGGGGGACAAAACAAAACTGTTGAGGGTCAGGAAGGGACAAGAACATGAGCTCCAAGCTCCAGGGAATCTGCTAGAAGGGTCTGGGAACTGGGAGGGTACACTAGGGACCTTCAGACACCCTTGTCTGCAAGGGCAACAGGGCTCTTCAGATCAGATCAGGTCCATCAAGTGCTCTGTGTCAGACACAGGGCTTTTGCACTTCCTATGTGATCTCACTGACTCCTTACCGTATCAGTGATAGTTTTTATCAGGATTGGTCTATTAGAAGTAAGAAAGAGAAGAATCAATCATCTAGTAAATACCTAATTCAAGATAATCATTTGTGGTTGGGGAATAATAGAAGTTCAGCTGAATCTCTGATTTAAAAAAAATTTTAACCCGAAGCAAGTGTAAAATGTGTTTATGTTAAGGTTTGGCACCATTAATGATGGGTGTACATAATTGAGAGCATTCTCTGTACATTTGAGATGCTTAAAATATCTTAAAAGTTTTTTCAAAGTAATTAAGAGTTGTTTGTACTGTATTTTGAAAGGGTTCTTCATTCAAATGCAATGCCTCTAAGCTGTTTCAGGTCTTTTTTGATTAGGGGGGAAAGAATCCTCTGAAGATAAGATAGAACAGTTATGTTCTTTCTCCGAGGCAGTATTACATAAGACTGGTTAGTTTAGAGGGATTTAGGAGGAAGGTATTTGAGCTTTTGATAATCCTGTTTATTGTACTGAGGGATATTTAAGTGATCTTATTTTTTTATTTCTGTTTTAATTTTTCCCTATCACTTTGGCCTGAAAAATAAGAAAAGCTAAATATTATATTTTTTAAAATTTCAAAATGACATTCATTATGTATCAGCATGTTCGATTAAAAACCATGTTAAAGATTTTTATCAAGTAAATTAGCTTTAGGTATGCTTCCTAACCATTGGCTTAAGTAGAAAATTTAGAATGTGAAATCAGAATCACTGTTGAACAAGATTTCTGTTTTGAGCCAGAGCCCGGAAAAAGAAACTTGGACAAATGGAAACAAATTTCTTTAGAAATCAGAAATATGATACTCCCAATGTTAATGCTTAGGGAGATCTTCAGCTTTAAAGTCCTGTTAAGAGATTTCTGGGTCCTGCTTCTCAAGTTTTTGATTCAGTAGGTGAAATGGAGGCTAAAATTCTGCATTTCTAACAAGTTTAAGCTTTTCTAATAGCCATGTAGTGAGAACTACTATATTACTCAAGGTTCCTTGATGAGTTTTTTTTTTTTAAGTATAAACCCTGGAAGTCAAGTCATTAGCCCAGCCATTTAATATAACCACTCACAACTTGAAACTACCAAATGACTTTACAGGAAAAAATTATATAATGTTATAACTTGAGAGAATTAAGTTGAGTTTCACAGTGTCGATGTCCTTATTGGCAACTGAAATAGAAACTGAGCCATGACTGAAATCGAAATGCTGCTCTTTCACATAGTCTGTGCAAGGCTGCCTTCCAGACAGCTGGCTTTTCTATCCATGTGTCTGTCACTGACCTGTCTGCTTTGCTCTGACAGAGCTCACTGACCGAGAAAAGGAAGATCCTGGCTGGACAGCACGAGGATGCCCGTGAGCTGAAGGAGAACCTGGATCGGAGGGAGCGGGTGGTGCTCGACATCCTGGCCAATTACCTCTCGGAGGAGCAACTCCAGGATTACCAGCATTTCGTGAAAATGAAGTCAACGCTCCTCATAGAGCAGCGAAAGCTGGATGACAAAATCAAGCTGGGCCAGGAGCAGGTCAAGTGTCTGCTGGAAAGCCTTCCCACCAACTTCACTCCCAAAGTCAGGGCCCTCACTGTGCCCCACGACCTCCCCAATCAGACGACACCTCTTGGCAGAAATACATTCAGTGGTGTGTTTTCAACACTAACCTCTCCACTTTAACCTCTTCTAAAAATACCCAACCAAAAGATTACCACTTCCCTCAACATTATTTAATCTGAAAAAATATTTCACTAAAAACCACCATTCAAACCATGTGGGTTGTGAGGTTTTTCCTGGATAAAAGAAAAAACAGTACTGTCCAGGAAGAAGCCTGCTCTCCTTCTTGCCCTTCATGATTGACCTGAAAGCTTAAATGCTGCTGGAAATTTACCCCTTTCTGTCTTTTGCAGTAGAGAGTTAATGACACTGTGAGAACGGGTTGGAGTTTAGATGTTAGCAGGCAGAGGCAGCGTGGGTCAGTGTGCGTCACCCTCAGGAATGCATCCACAGTGGCCTTCCATGCTGGTGGGCAGTGTATCCTGACAGTAGGATGCAAAAACTATTAATGAAGGGTCTGCAACCTAAAGCCTTAAAGAGACAACCACTGAGAAGAGAATTGTAAAACCTTGAACATTGTTGTTATTTATATTTTAAAAATGAAAAAGATCATTATGTTTGTGTGCTAACCACTTACTTGATTTTGTTTTATGGTGGATGTAGACTGTTATGTTTGAGCTTTGTTTTTTGTGAAAACCTTAATGAAGAATTCCAAAGATAGTCACACTGACTGTGGAGACTTGTTTTTTCTTACACTCGAGTATGGGCAGATGTTCTGTGCCAGAGTTAAGCTGAATATGATGGGCTCATTCCTGCTCCTCACATGTGCCTGCCCTGGGAAGAGGCAGCAGCGGAGTGGCCGTGACGTAGCTTTACTGCTTGAGCACAGCTCTCACACCAGGAGCAAGTCCAGAATCCAGGCCATCCCATGTACAATCTGAATTAAATATAACCCACTAAAATGAAATGGGCTACTTTAATAAAACTTTTTTTTTTTTGTCTTTTTGAGACAAGCTCTTGCTATGCAGTTTGGGCTTTGTAGCCCAGGCTGGTCTTGAACTTGCAACAATCCTCCTGCCTCAGCCTCCAAAATAAAAATTTTTAAAAATTAATTTTCCTAAGCTTTCAAACATACCCATTATACTTTCATTAAAAACTCCCTCCTTAACTCCTAAAATCAATTTTACATAATCATGTTTCAGTAACAACATCTCTGAGGGGATTCTGTAGCCCAAGGTATGAGCCTGTTAAGCTGGATGCTTAGTATCTTGGGCACTTTCTTCATAACTGGGAAACAGTACCTCACTCACACAACTTAGAGGAGAAAAGATTCATTTTGGCTCAGTTATAGTTGTGTTTGGCTGGCTCCCAGGCAGAAATAGCATGGTAGATGGGTCTAATGGAAGAAAGCTGCTCACATCGTGGTGCCCAGGAGACAGAGAAGACAGGGCCTGTGGAAGAAAGTATATATCCCTCTAGACAATACCCTAGTACCCACTTCCTGACAGTAGGTCAGCTGTATCACCCCCATGATTAAAATGCCTTCTGAAAGCCCCGCCTCTAGCACATGAGGAACATTATTGACCTAAACTATAACATTCTTGTCTTGGTCCCCAAAAGACTTGTGTGCATCTCTTTACACAAAATACATGTAGTCCCTCTCCAGCCAGGCATAGTGGTTCATACCTGTAATTCCAGCATGTGGGAGGCTGGGACTGGAGGATCACCATGAGTTTGAGGTTAACCTGGGCCATACAGTTTAAGGCCAGCCTGGACTACATAGCGAGACCCTGTCTCAAAAAAACAAAACAAACAAAAAATAAAACAACAATATATATATATATATATATATATATATATATATATATATATATATATGTAAAATTTTCCAGGTGTGGTGGGACTTCTGTTACTCTAGCACTTGGGAGGGTGAGGCAGGAGGATTGCTGTGACTTCAAGGCCAGCCTGGGCTATATAGCAAGACCTTGTCTCAAAAAGAAAAAGTAATAATAATTACCAGAATTTTAATCATTCTAGCATTGCTGAAAAGTTCAGGCCCAAAGTCTCATACTCAAGGCAAACTCTTAGCTGTAAAAATAAAGTTAAACACTGCTGACATAACAATGGAATTCTAACAATGGCATTCTAAAAGGGAGAAATACAGAAATAGAAAGGAATAGGACCAGAACAAGACAAACCTATGCTAGGCATGGTGGTACATATCTGTAATCCTAGCTCTCAGGAGTTGAGGTGAGAGGATCACCAGAAGTTCAAGGCCAGCCTGGCATACACAGTAAGTTCAAGACCACTTTGAACTACATGATCAGACCCTATCTTTTAAAAAAAAAAAAAGGAAGCAAAAGACTGAAACCCAGCAGGACAAATGCAGGCAAGTTAAGGCAAAGAGCTTGGACAGCCCTATCCCTGTGGCATTACCAGTATTGTGTCCTCTCTCATGCCCACTAACTACTTGCAGCTTTCCTCAGTGGATATTTCACATTCCAGGCATTTCTGACCTCCTGGGGTCTCCACTGCACTTTTGGCTTCACTCTCACAGCTTTGCATACTGCTCTCTCAGGGGCACAGTGTCTGGCCTCCTTCAGCCTTCCTTTGAAATCTGAGTGGAAACCTTCCTGACCCCACAACTCTTGCATTCTGTGTCCTAATAAAAACCACATGGATGACACCAATGCGTGCCACTCAAGCAATAATCAGGACCCCTTGGATGATAGCTGCAGAAGCCTCTTAAGTAACTAAATGAACTCAGAATCAAATCCCAGGAAACCAATTCCCAAGGTGGCCTTTTTCCAACAGGGTGCCCAGAGGCTATCTTCTCAAAGCAAAATCTTTAACTTTTGCATCCTGTAACCTGTAAAGTGGGGTCGGGAGCTTGCCTTAAATCTTTGCCCTGAGACAAAATATTTTGGCTTTTTATTTTTAGCACCCAAGCATTCCTGTGCTCCAACTTTTCAGACCTTCCTTTTTGGGGAAACTGAAAATTCAAATAAGATTTGGCTCCTGGTTTTTAGTTTAAACCTGGCTGAAAGCTACCAGCAGTACCCATGCCACAGCCTCAGCATTGAGCAGTCTTGAAATTTCTTCAGCCAAATCAGTTGGTTTGCTGCCCTTAATCTCTCACAAATTTCAGGACATGCGCAAAATGTAGACAAATTTTTTGTCAGAGCACAATATATCTAGCTTCTAGTGCAACTGGCAATGGAGCCCTTGTTCCCAATAGAAACCTGAGCCTGATTTTTACTATCTGTATGTCTATGAGCATGCCAGCCCTCTGAGCTTTGATCAAAATCTGTAGCTTGACTGACAGCATTCTAGATAGGGCTTCTGTAGCTGTCATCTCCAAACCTTTCCAAACTCCTCCTGTAAACCACTTCCAAAGGCATATGGAAGCATGAGCATGGTAGCATATGGCTATAATCCTAGCATTTAGGAGGCTGAAGCAGGAATATTGCCTCAAGTTTTGTGCCAGCCTGGGATACATAGTGAGTTCAAGGCTAACATGAACTACACATGAACCCATGCCACAAACAAAAGCAAAACAAAGACTTGTAAATGACATGGCTATGTAACCACATCAGTGACTCTGTCCTCTAAACCAAAATCTTTTGGCATTTTGTTTATCACTAGGACAAAATACCAGATACCAACAACATAAAGGAGAAGAATTTTACATTAGTTCATGATTATAAACCAAATTCAGCCTACTCTCAAACAGAATCTGCATGATGGGGAAGGTCTGGCAGAGGAAAGCTGCTCACATCATGGTACTCAGGAAGTAGAAAAGAAGGGAGCTGCAGGAAGAAACACCCTTCAGGACACCCCAAGTGACCTGCCTCCTCCCACCAGACCCTCCTCCCATCTAAGAGCAAGTCAGACATAGTGTTCACATGATCAAATCCCTTTGCAGAAGCTCTGCCTCTGGGCATGTGAATGTTCTATGGATCAATACTGATCTACATTACACGGTTTGGTTAGTGGTCTAGCTGGGTTTAGCTCCTGGAAATGACAAGAGTTCATCCTTTGAGCAGGTCTAATATCATGCTGAGTTTAGTTTGCTCATTTGTGTTTGACCATTGCTGGTGACTCCCTGTGTGTTAACTTGGACAGCTAGAGAACAATCCAGAATAAACTGGTAGGTAATAAGATCAACAAGTATATCAAATGTCCCTTTTTTCCTTAATTTACTTTAAATTACATAATGACTTTTCTGGTAAAGAATATCAAAACTATAGTTTTGATCCCCAGTATAGATGGTGTCTTAGTTACTTTTTACTTGTCGCTGAGATAAAATATCTGATGCCCAAAGTTAGGGAAGGAAAGGTTTATTTCTTACAGTTCTTGGAGGTTTCAGTCCATACTCAGTTGGCTTCAAGGCAGGATGCCATGGCGGGGCCACAGTTCATGGCAACACAAACAGCAAGGTGGAAACTGGCAAGAGTGAGAGACACACACATTCTTCCCGCTGTTACATCATATCTTGGCTCCACCTCTAGGCGGCTGTAGCACTCACACCACCAATCTGAGCACTAGACAACAAACCAATCACAAACAGTAGATTTGGTAGAGTCCATGACTACATGAGGCTTGGGGACCACTGATATAAACCATGACATTCCACCCCTGGCCCCCAGAGGCTCATGCACATCCTTTATACAAAAGTCCATCTCCAAGATTTGCCAAAGTCTTAATGGGTCCAGCAATGCTGACAAGTTCAAGTCCCAAGACATAAACCATGAAAGGTGGCTTTTTTTCTTTAAAGACAAGGTCTCACTATGTGGCTCAGGCTGGCCTTGAACTTGCAACACTTCTCCTATTGCAGCCTTAGTACATACGAGTTTTGAAGAACCTAGAAACAGTAGACCACCCAACAGCTTTTTGTAAGCAATCAATTAATGCTATTGCTTTAACTTGCACACCATGACTCCATCAATATAAATAAGACAGCACCTTGGTGTCCCAAGAATGTTTTCAAACATTTGTGTCTCACATTCAGAGGTCTCCATCTCCAAGAGAATTAGTGAGTCAGTGAGAACATTAAACTGCTACACTATGTGATTTATGTTGAAATAAACAGTACATCCAACTAACATTTCAGCAGACTTTGGCCAGTCTTGGAGCCTAATTCCAATTGGTAGTCACCTGTGTCTGCTGATACCAAGTGGACCCTTGCTGTCAAAACAGACTGGATCCAGCCAGCAGGTGTCTACACACATTCTTAGTAAAATTTTTCAGGAATATTAGGGCTTCCAGTTCCCCAAGATTATTCCTCAGGACTTGCCATTTGCACCTGCAATCTTTCTGGTGACTTTTCTGTTTTTGCGTACAAAAGCAAGTAACCCTCACAGCAGAGTGATATCATTCCCTTTTCATGTGAAATGAGTGAGGTATTAAGAGGACTCTGAAATTGGTTTCTTAGGTGGAGATGCTATTTACTGAAACAGGATTTAACCTCTGCTTTGAAGATACCACTGACCCAACCTTCAAAGTTTACTTATAGATGCATTTAGCTCAAAGATAAGGCATTTATCTATTTTCCATTTTGCATTCTTCCACTATTAAAAAAATCACAGCAGAAGTCACCTGTCTTCCTCCTACCCTTCTCTTCCACGGAGACCATGAGAACAGCAGTCCTGAACATAGTGCCAGTCAGGGTTCTGAACACATGTGACATCACTGAGAAAGTTTGTTCACAGTCAAGTTTCAGAGCCACTTCTCAGTGCAAAGCAAGTGGGACAGCCTTACAATACAATACCAGTGAGGATACTCCAGTGAAGTTCCAGGAAAAGACAGTATCCTGTGATATGATCAGGAGGCCACTGAGAAGCCTGTGGCTGTCAGGGTGGGTTGAATCAGCCTTTCCCCTGCTGCTTTGTTTCCTGTGGTGGCTGCTTGACCCCCAGGAGTGCAGGGAGGGGCCATAGTGAAAGTGCCCCACTTTCTCTAAGAGACTCTGTGAAAACCAAACATTTTCTCCTTTGCTCCAGGCCAACCCTTTAGGTTTTGTTTTGCAGGGCTATTTTCCAAACTGCAAGAGAAGCCAGATGAACCCTTAGGAAGCAGGGACTGCTTTGAGGTGTGAAGGAAGGGCTTCCTGGGGTGGTTGGAGTGGCCATACAAGAGAATCAGCCCAGGCATCCTGGATTTCCTCTCATTCTACTACTAACAGTAGCTCTTAAGCCACTTAGGAGTTAAAAGATGAATGTCTGCCTTGAGCTCTACTTTTAAACTTGAGTTTTACTCAAGCATCTTTTATTAAGACATTGGGGTTTTTCTGGACATCTGAGAACACATTGGTTTTTATTTTTACATGGTTCCAAATTTACTTCTCTTTCATTTTACTCTATGATATTGTTGGCTTTATTTTATTAGTTTGGAATTATTATGTTCTTTTTTGAACAGCTGAGTTTTATGTACCTTACTAGTTGAAAGAAAAGAGAGAATGACAGCCAGAGTAACTTCTTCATCTTTAGCAAGGTACCAGATGAATGTCAAGGAACAATTGCACACAGAAAGATTTGCAAAATATTTGCTGCTGACTTAACTTTGGGATTGTTTATAGGATTAAAGGATGACCTCTTTTCATTTGTTCAAGGGACTAGTGAGCATTTTTCTTAATTTTGAGCAAAACCTCATTTTTCTTATGGGAATTCATTTAAACACTAACTCATGGTCTTAAAGTGTGGCCAAGATTCTACCTGATTTAGAATCTCCTGGGATGCTTGTTAAAAATACCAATTCCTGGGGTCAGAGGTATGGCTCAGTGGCACAGGGCCTGCCTGTTAAGTATGAGGGTCATGAGTTTGATCCCCAGTACCAAAAAGAAAAACAATGCCAATCCCTATGAAAAGTCCAAGTTTGCTGGAACTCTGCATTTCAGTCAGTTCCTTGGGTTATTCTTGAAAGAGTTTTGCCCTAGAATAAGTTACAGGACATTATGGCGGTGGAAGCCCAAATCCGGAATGTGTATCCTGAGGTCACTTCCTCCTTCCCCTGTTACAATTTCCTTTTTCCTTTCCCAGTGTGTGTGAAGAAAATTCCAACGAGCTCCTCGCATGTCATCAATGCCCACTCTAAGCATCACCCCCGTCAAAGGTTTTATATATATGTTCCCGTGAGAGAAAGCCAGACCTGTGTTGGTTGTGGGCTCCTCTCCATGTCCTTAGAACAAAGGCCACTTTTACTTTTATATTTTGTTCTTTTATTGCACCAAAAAACGCTAACAATTCTAATATACTTTACAAACCACTGGTATGATCGTTTTACAGTTTCTTTTGTTGAGAATCGTAGGACTAGTATACATTCAAGTAATAATCCCATTTTTAAAAATTTTAAGTATAAAAATAATCTCAGGACTTCAAACTCATGTTGTATTTACTCTTATGCAGTATTATAAGGTGATAGTGTCACCACTACTTTTATATAACATTCAAAATAATGATACAATCCCCTCTACTCAGTCCTCCCTAGACATTTTACATTTAAACAGCCTGAGTACTTAGGCACAATTGCACTAATTAGTTTTCCTCACCAAGAATCAACTTAGCACACACTGACAGTACTTTGAAGTGTGACCTGACTAGAATTAAACACCATAGGTCTGCTGGTGGGGATCTTCAATTTTTGTTGCTTCCCCACCAGCCTCATGTAAGTTAGAATCTCTCTGGACTCAAAATTAGACTGACAATCTAGCTAATGAAACAAGAGTATTCATTTTCTTTGAGAAGTAAAAGGAGCTACTACCCAATCTCAAAACCATCAAAATTAGGCACAAAAAAGTTGCAAGTTGAACTTCATTTTATAAATCCCTCTGTAAGTGAAAAAGCAGTTACATTGCTTACTGTCTTAGTTATTTTTCTCTCATTGCTGAAACAAAATACCCAACACCTGAAGTTAAAAGAGGAAAGGTTTATTTAGTTCACAGTTAGTTCACTTTAATCCCTGTATTGCTATACCAATCAATCACACACTCTAGATTTAGCTGCCATTGAAAAGTCATCCCCCATGACCCTATGAAGCTTTGTGGGGACAGCCAGACACAAACTGTAATACTTACTGACACATCAGTATTGCTACTGATTTATAGTCAGTCACACAGAGGAAATTCAGTATAAAGAATGGTTAAATTTTAATAAACAAGTGGCCATAGCATTTGAAGAAATTCTATATGCTATCCCAGAACAGACAAGACAGTCTCAGAAAGCATACTTGCCCAGGACTAGGTATCAGACCTCCTTGAACAACTGACCTTGGCCACAGAGCAGAGAAGATGGCTGGTTTGCCCAAGCTGGACCTGGTTTATAGTCTCTGGGCAAGCAGGAGGTGACCTTCCAAAGTACAGTCCACCCCCAACCAGTGGCCTGGTAACACACAGGTAGGGGTCTGCAGAAAGGGTGGCCACTCAGTGGGAACCCTATGAATTGCAGGCAACATACAAAAAGTCAGATCATGTTTTTCAGGCCTAAATCTTGTAATCTAAACAACTACTTCTAAGACAATAATGTGCAATATATTAACTAGTGTTAATTTCCTTTTTTTAAAAAAAATCTGTATTATTTTTATCCTTTTTCCCATTTTGCTTTTAGAGAAAAAAGAGCAGACTGATATTAACCCTTCAGAGCGTTGAGGGAACAGGGATTTTTCAGGTTTGTACTTACCAGACTGAGGAGAAAGTCACCACGAGGTTAGTTTGCAGTCACTGATGCACCGTATATTCAGGGCATATGGTTGGGGCAGAACCCTGTTAAATGTCCTCATAACCTAACCCTCAAGGCTTTAGCCATAAACATCAAGAATACAGACAGACCCCAGTTTATTTATGTTCCTCTACAGTGGTACAAAAACATCCATAAAACCATTCTGTTATTTGCTTTCAGTATAGTAATTCAATAAGTTACATGAGATACTAAACATTTAATTGTAAAGTAGGTGTTATGGTAGATGATTTTGCCAAACTGCAGGCTAATGTAAGTGTTCTGAGCATGGTAACAGTAGACTAAGCTATAGTGTTCAGTAGATTGGGTGTACTTAGCACATTTTAGTTTAGGATGACATCTTCAGCCTACAGTGGGTTTATGGGTACACATCCCATAGTACAGGAGTGCCTATAGTCTGCTATCCCTCTAGCACCCTCTCCTGAGGAATCTGGACCACATGCTGAGACAGGAGAGCATTGCAGACCTTGCTCTGAAGGGTGAACTTGGTGCTAAGAGGCAATAAACTGACAACTAGAACAGATAGATTCTTTGGTCCTGTTACACTGGCTTTGTCTTGTGGTGTCGTGTAAAGTTTTGTGGTCGTTGATTCTGTAATACCCATTTCTCAGACAGTACATACAGTCACACTGTGCATCAAATGGACAACCTATCTTTTGGAGGAAAATGGCTCAAAAGGAAAGCAGTTTCCCATTTATGTTTTCTTGCTCCATGAATCTATATGATTGAAGCCTGTTAAGAGCATGTGTAAGCTTTGTGTCTATCAATCTCTGGCCCATGTACTGCTGAGTAGTGTCTTTACATATCTGCATGTGCCTCCCTTTGTCTTTCTCGGTGTGTCTGTTTTCCTCTATCTCAACTTCTGTGGTTGTCATCTTGTCCTTTTTTATTCCCAAAGTGACTCCAATTATCCAGCTATCTGGTGGCTTGGGGATAAGCTTTGAGTAGAAAGGTCCCTCAAAGACTCATGTGTTGAAGTCTTGATCCCCATGCCCCCAGTGTCCAGAGATGTATGGGTCCTGTAAGCTTTAAACTCATGAGTGGGTTAATCCATTGATGGATTCATAGCTTAATGAACTAGGAAGGAAGGCAGGGCCTTCTGAGAGGGTGTGGGCCTTTCAGATGCTGTCTCTTGCCCCTTCCTTGCTTCCTTTTTCTGCCTATCTGCCATAAGGTGAACATCTTTGCTTTCATACATGCTACCTACAATGATGTTTTGCCTCACTGTGGGCCTGGAAGCAACAGAGCCAAGTGACCATAGCCTGATCCCTCTCAAATCATTAGTCAAAATAAACTTTGCCTCCTTTAAGTTGGTTGGTCTCAGATATTTTGTCACAGTGATGAAAAGCTGACTAACAAAGTGAGAATGAGGGAAAAAACAAAAGGCAAGATCTATGTTTTAAATTGTTTAGATATGTATTTTTAATTAAAAGAAAAGAATTTCACCTTATTCAAGTTAAGAAAGGTACCCCAAGGAAGATTACTGCAATGTTACTTAAATACATCTAAGTATGAATGAAAGCTATTTTCCTTCCTTAATTACAGCAGAATATAAAAATTGGTTTTGTTTTGAAAGATAATTAAATGAATAAAAAGGAGCAGGTAAACAAAGAGGGCTCACAGGCAATAGAGTGAGACTATTAAACAACTATCTTCCTTTATGAAGATTAGAAAAACACAGAATACATATCCATCCAATTGAAATATTTTGGGAAATTTATTAAAAGGCAGGAAGATAGTTCAAAATCCTTTCCAGTACAAGTAGATAGAAACAAAACAAAATTAAGCTTAGGATATAAATAAACATTTTCCAGGCTTACCCAAAAGTTCAAAGTCAGTTTGTTACTGGTTATTTTCATGTTATTTAAATCCTGAAGAAAATTTCCTCAAGCTTAAGTTTAAAACCCTGAGATTCTTTTCATACTAAAAATACAAATACTTTTCTCCGCTCCACTTTTTCCTTTTGTTTTTTTAAAGATATATCCCCTGACCTTTTCTACAAATCTTACTAAATATTTGTTTTTGAATAATAAAATTTGAGGCAGATATAACTGAGGATTTAGTGGGAAACCATATGTCCCCTTGCAAATATTAGTTAAAAGCCAAGAAAGCAGAAAAAGGGACAGAAAATATTTCAAAGGAATATAAAAACAACTACAAACCCTAAATATTGTATCCAGCAATACTGTCTTTCAAAAATGAAGTAGTGATAAAAACTTTCTCATACATACAAAAAACTGTTTATCACCATTAGACCTGCTTTAAAAGAAATGTTAAAAGGAGTTCTTCCAGCTGAAGGAAAAGGATTCTAATTAGTAACATATGAAAGTATAAAACTTACTGGAAAAAGTACATTGTCAAATACAAAACAGCCTAATACTGTAATGGCAATGGGTAAATAAATTGTGTCTCTAATATAAGAGCAACTAAAGCTATGATAATTTGTTACTGTTACAAACTGTTTTAAAAAGTGAATTGCAATATTTAAAACATAAAACATGAAAGGAAGGGAGTAAAAGCATAGCGGCTGTGTGTATGCAGTCAAAATCATTACTGGCTTAAAAGAGCCAGTTATAGGATGTTTTATGTAAGCCCTCAGGTGAACATAAAGCAAATTCCTATAATATAGTACACAAAAGATGAAAGACTTAAAACATATCATTACAGAAAGCTGTCACACCAAAAGAAAGCAATAAAGAGCAAAGGATAGACAAAAACCAAACAGAATTAACCTAAAGGCACATGTAAATCCTTACCCATCAATAATTACTTGACAAATGGATTAAATTTGCCAATTTAAAGACATAGAGCAGCTGAACAGATCTATAAAACAAGACACAATTATATGCTGCTTACAAAAGATTTATTTCACCTTAAAGGACTGAAGAACTGAAGGTGATGAAGAAAGATATTCCATGCAAGTATAAAAAACAAAAACAAAGAAGAAAAAACAGAGATAGTTGTACTTATTTCAGATAAAAGAAATGAAACTGTAAAAAGAAACAAAGAAGACTATGAAATGGTGATAAAGGAGTCAATTCATCAAGAGGCTACTGTAACTGTAAATATATATGCACCCAACATCAGAGCACTTAAATGCATACGACAAACATTAGGAGACCTGGAGAGAGACACAGACTGTAACACAATAGTATTAGTGGACTTCAAAATCCCACTTCCAAAATTGGACAGATCATCCATAAAATAAGGGGGAAAAGTAAACACTTAACTTGAACTACAGTTTAAACCAAAATGCCCTAAAGGACAGGTACAGAACATTTTGTGGGCTTTTCTTTGATGGGAGAATTTTAGTTATTGATTCAGTCTCCTTACAATGTTCTGTAGCAACAGAATACATGTTCTGCTCAAGTGCATACAGAACATTCCCCAGAATAGATCATAGGTTAGGTGTCAAAACAAGTCACAAAAAACTTAAGAAGACTGAAATCATACCAAGTATGTTTTCCAACCACAAAGTTGCGACAGTAGTATTAATATCAGGAGCAGTCATGGAAGATTAACAAATACATGAAAATTAAAGAACTACAGGGTATTAAATAGGAAATAATTTAGAAACAAACAAAAATGAAACAATATATCAAAGTTTGTGAGATGTGGAAAAAGCAGTTTATGGTCAAAAACAATCATACCAAAAAAGAAAAACAATCTCAAATAACCTAACATTCACCTAAAAAAACTAGGGGGAAAAAAAAAAGAATAAACCACACTCAAAGTTAGTGGGAGGAAGTAACAAAAATCAGAGTATAAATAAATGAAATAGAGATTAGAAAAACAGAAAAGATTAACAGATATAAGCATTGGTTTTCAGTGAAGCTAAACAAACCCAGAAAACTTTAGCTAAAGAAAAAAACAAGACTCAAAAACAAGAATGAAAAAATTTCTGAGGACACAGAAACACGAAAGATCACAGGAGACTATGAATAATCACAGGCAAAAAACTGGACAATCTTAAAGCAACAGATAAATTTCTAGGAACATGCATGATGAAGACTGAATCACCAAGAAATTAGGAATATGAACAAACCAGTAAAAACTAAGGAGACTGAACCAGTAATTAAAATTCTCCCATCAAAGAAAATCCCAGGACCAGAGGGCTTCACAGCTAAATTCTGTCAGTCACTTAAAGAAGGAAACAAATCCTCAACTCTTCTAGAATATTAAAGAGGTGAGAATCCTTCCAAATTCACTTTGCAAGGCCAGGCAAAGACACAACAAGAAAATCAAACTACATACCAATATTCCTGATGACCATAAATACAAAACTTCTAAAAAAATACTGGCAAAATATATTTAAGATGATCGTCCACCATGATCAAGTGGGACTTATCCTTGGGATGCAAGTTTGGTTCAACATATGCAAATCAATAAATGTGATTTACCATACTAACCAAATGAAGGACAAAAGCCATATGAGTATAAATACAGATAAAGTATTTGACAAATTATACAAATTACATGATAAAAACTCTAAACAATTAGGTTTAGAAAGAATATTCCTCAGCACAATAAGAGCATATAGGACAAGTTCAAAGCTAAGTTCATACTCCACACTGAAAAGTTGAAGGTTTTTCTTTAAACATCAGGAACAAGGCAAAGATGTTTATTCTCACAACATTTCTGCTGAACAATACTGAAAATCCTAGGCAAGAGAAAGAAATAAAGTCATTCAAATGGGTGGAGGGAAGGAAGTGAAATATCTTTTCTGGTGACTTGATCTTATATGTAGAAAGTTCTGAAGAGTTCACAAAAAACTTCTTAGAATTGATAAACCTCAGCAAAACTGCAGGATATAAAATGAACTTTAAAAAATCAGTAGCATTTCTATACACTAATAAGAAGCTGTCTGAAAAAGAAATTAAGAAAACAAACTCTTTTACAGTAGCAAGAAAATATGTAGATGTTGTCATAGTTACTTTTCTTTCATTGCTGAGACAAAATACCCAATGCCCAAAGTTAAAAGGAAGAAATGTTTATTTACCTCACTTCAGTCCACAATGGGCTGGCTCCAAGGCAGAGTGGCACATGGCAGAGGGGCAAAACTCTTCATGGTGGTGGAAGACAGTAACCAAAAGAGAAAAGACAAGTCTCTTTTTGTCCTTTAAACTCTATGCAGGGTTCCTGCCCTAAGATGGGTGCTGCACTCACACCCTCAACCCCAGCACTGGACCATGAGCCAATCACAAACTCTAGATCCAGCTGCCTCTGAAAAGCCCACCCACCAGATTGCATGAGGCTTTTGCAGGGACATCTAGACACAAACCATAACAGAAGTAAACTTAAAGACAAGAACAATCTATATAATGAAAACCATAAAATATTGATGAAAAAAATTGAAGATGATATAAAAAATGAAAAAAAACACATGTTCATGGGTTGGAAGAGTCACCGTCATTTATAGACTCCCACTACCCAAAGCAATCTTTTTTTGGGGGGTGGGGGAGGATACCAGGAATCAGACTCAGGACCTTGTGCTTTCCAGGTAGGCACTTATGCCACTGAGCTATATCCCCAGCCTGCAAAGCACTCTATGAATATAATGCAATCCTATAAAAATTCCAATGTCATTTTTCATAGAAATAGAAAAAAAATCCTAAAATTTGTATGGAATCACAAAAGACTCCAACTAACCAAAGCACAATTTTGACCAAGCAGAACAAAGCTGGGTATATCACCATACTGGTTTTCAAAGTACATTAAAATGATACAGTAATCAAAACAGCATGGTACTGTCATAAATACAAATATACTGAGCAATGAAATATGATAGATGTCCCAAAAATAAACACACAGATAATTACTGGGTTGGATCATCCCATAGTATATTGTAGAAATTGAAATAAGTATGTCAGAGATGTACTCCATAAATATACACTGTACCCCATAAACATACACAACTATTATTTATTCATTAAAAATGGAATCAAAGAAAAAGACAACAACAGAGAAAATTAAGTGATAATGTATTGAGGATAAAAAGCTAAGAAGGTCGATTTGGAAGGTATGACTAAGATCTGTGCCTCCTCAGGTGGACGGGATTCACATTTTCAGAGGATGAGGTACCACACAAAATGTGTGTGTTCATCATTACTCTGGTAAGTTACACATGTCCACTGGAAAGACTAAGAAGATACAATATGCTTGCTGACAAAAGTAGAACCACAGCTCTTTAGGTCAATGATGAAAAATCAGCAGGAGGTTTCTAACAAAAGGATGTCTAGCTATAATGCATAAATATAAATGTATTTATAGATAATAGATAAAAATAATGTCATTTCCTTATGTATTGCCAGGTTTGTGGCTAATACCCCTATAGCAAAAGATAGACTGAGAAAAGCTTCTTAATAGAAGTCTTACATGATATAGGAGCCTTCAGAAATGAAGGCCTAAGGAGATGGTGCAAATCAATTTTATGCTTAAGTTTGACTGGGCAAGAGAGGTTGAGATCTAAGGGTGACAGGTTAGGGGAACTTAAGAAGGCCTATTTGTGTCTTCATTGCTTTCCTCTGTGTATAGGGAGGACCCAACTGGAATGAGGGTCTCATGACCCACTTTAGAGTAAGATCAGAGAAATATTTTACATCCTGCCTCAAAGAAAGACGGCAGGAGGAAGGCAGAGTGATTTCCCTGCGTATGCTGCTTTCTCAAATGCCAAGTTGCCTTGTAACATATATGAATTCTGTTATATAGGTTACAAGTAAATAAAAAAAGGAAATTTAATGTTACATATAATACAAATCAGTACTGAGACAATTTTTTGTTTGTTTATTTGTTGAGAGACAAGGTCTTGGTATGTAGTTTAGGGTGACCTTGAACTCACTGTGTACACAGGTTGGTCTCAAACTCATAGTGATCCTCCTACCTCAGTCTCCCAAATTCTGGGATTACAGGCATGCACTACAATGCCCAGCTAAGCAATGAAAACAATTTTAAAAGCTTGGACAAGATGTAAATGGACATTTAACAAAGAGACATTTAGCAAAGAAAATTAATGCATTTTTGAGATGATATTTTCAACTTTACCATGGGTTTCAGGATATAATTTGGGGTTACAATAACCCCATTGTAATCTGAGCATCATTCTATATACATAAAAAGACTTTTATGATAATCTTGATAGCAGCTTAAATTACAATAGGCAAAAAAGCTGAAAACAGTTCAAATGTCCATCAACAGGTACACAGATAAACCAAACTGCTGTACATTAATACAGTGCAATACTACTCAGCAGTTAAAAAGAGAACCAGTGATACACGTAACTGCACAGATCAAATGCTAATCCATTGTGTTAAGTGAAAAAATACCCCACAGAACAATGCTACACAGTATGATTTATCTGCGTGACATCCTAGAGCAGGCAGAACTAATCCATAATGATAGAAATGGGAAAATGGTTACCAACTTAAAATGAGCAAAAGGGATAATTTTTAGACTTATTCTGTGTCTTATTTGGAGATAGAGTGATGGTGTGGTTCTGTGTGATGGGATTCAAACAATCTACACCAAAATCTGGCATCTTGGTGTAGTAAACATCTTCATCTGAAGGACTTTGAGGAAAAGCACACAGAAGAACATTGTTCTGATCTGTCCACCTTTTCTCACCTCTGAAGCAAATCAGAAAACCTTGGAAAGACTTTTCATCTTCCATGGGGCAAAAAACCAAACTGGGCCCTATCTAACACCACTCACAGAAATGATTTATAATTAGTCATAGATCTAAACATAAAAGTTATAATTTTGTGACTTCTAGTAGAAAACAAGAGAATATATTTGTGACTTGAAGGTAAGCATGGTTTTACAAAACTAGTCACAAAAAAAATAAGCGGGGCTGGGGATTTAGCTCAGCGGCATAAGTGCCTGCCTTGCAAGCACGTGGTTGTGAGTTTGATCCCTGGTACCAATAAAAACAAAACAAAACAAAACAATAAGCATATATTAATTTCATGAAAATTGCTCATCACAAGCTATCATTAAGATAATGAATAGGCAAGTCACAAATCATACTTCTGACCAAGGACAAGAACTTCTATAATGTAATGGAGATAAACAACCAGTTTTTCAAGGGGGCAAAAGATTTGAGCAAATGCGTCATGAAAGAAGATACGCAAATAGCCAGCTACCATATGAAAAAGTTCTCACCAAGCTTTATCATCAAGGAAATGCAAATTTAAACCCAGTGAGTCATTACTACACACATCTACCAAAGTGGCTAAAATTAAAAAAGACTGGCAGTCCCAGATTTTGGGACGTGTGCAGGGCTGGCTCAGTGATGAAGTGTAAAATAGCACCACCTTTGAGGAAAGAACTGGCAGTTTCTTACAAAATTATCCATACACCTATGCTTATATCCCAGCAATTCCAACCCAAGGCGTTTATCAGTGAAATATGAAAACATTAGGTCCACAGGACCCAGATAAGAACACTCATAGCAGCTTGATAAGCCCCAAACTGGAAAAAGCCCAGGGATCCACCAAGAGAACAGGAAACTGACTCTACATTCTTACAAGAAGTCATGAACAAACCAAATTCAATGAAGTGAATCAAATTCAATGGTTAGGTTCACTGTTGACCTTGTGGGGGATATTTGATTTAGTTCTCATCTAATTTGGTTTGTGACCAGAATCATGGACTGAATTAAGTTCATAAACTGAGGTACCACTGTACTCGCTGTATAATTCTATTTGAAAATCAAATCTATGGTGGAAAAAGTAAAAGTGTGATCACTGTGGAGCAAGTAGAGCTAAAAGTGATGCCCCTGCCTTATTCTATCCCATCTAGGGTGATGATAACACTCTATATTTTGGTGGAGGTTTGAGTTACATAGTTGTACGTGTTCTTAAAATCCAACAAATGGCTAGGGGTGCAGCTCAGTGGTAGAGCATGGGCTTAGCATGCTAAAGGCCCTAGCTGCAACCTCTAGCACAGAAATAATTCTCAGCGGTTGTATACTTAAAATTCAAATATTTTACTGTACATAAATTTTGCATCAAAAGAAAGGAAAGCAGCTGAGTATGGTGGTGTGCACCTGTAATCCCAGCACTTAGGTGGCTGAGGCGAGGGAATCACAAGGTTCAGACCAGCATGGGCTACACAGCGATTATAACAATAACATGCTAAAGGCAAAAACCTAGACAGTGAATATATGCATTTTATCTGTAAAATTCTTTTTATTTTGTTATATGTTTGAAAATTCTCAAACTGTTGGGGGAAAATTTTTGTGATGGTAAAGGGCTTCCTTACTAAATAAAGAAAAACTGATACTGAGCAAAACTGACAGCACCTTGAATGGACTGAGGCAGCCTGTCCCCTTGTATGTCACCTTCCAAGTGAATTAAATTCCATCCTTAGAGAACCATTTCTTTAACTTACACTTTGACTCACATTGAAGACAGCTGGATAATTGCTGGTGTCTTTTCTGGCTTTTTCCCTGGGCACCCCAGCACTCACTCACTGTAAATCGATTCTCCCGTCGAGAGGCCATATACTCTCCAACACGGTTGCTACGAATAATACACCCAGCACGGACTTCCCTTGAGGCTCTGCTCACACATACACACCACTGATTCCCTTCGAAAACCACTTCTCCTTCTGCCTCATTTCTGTAATCAGTTCTACCATTGTTCCCAGTGAAGGGACCATACTTCATTCTTTCAGTCCTTAAATAATCACACACTGGTTGTTACTGTGAAACTCCTCTGCTTCTGAACAAAGGACCACTGTCCTGGCTCCTCCAGACTGACAGCTCATCATGACTGACTTGTTCTTTGTCCTTTTCCTCACCACACTGAAGGACAGATGACCAGAGTCTAGCTAATTTTGATTCCTTCTGGGCCTGCTCCCCTCCCCAGCACCAACCCTGAGCTGTGAGGACTCCAGGGCCTAGGCAATGCTTAGGTCCAGAGGAGAGAGGACACCAGGACTTATCTATTAACTGTCACCCAGTTTGCCCTGGGATAGCCAGCATTACTACAGGTGTGGCCTCTTTGGACTCTGGTACTTCTGTGCCAAGGGGCACTCAGATCTTTTCTGAGATTACCCCTGCTCCCTCCTGCTATATGTAACTCTTTGCTTTCCTGGGATAGTCCTGGTTAACACTCACTGTCACGCTGACTACCAACAATGTCCCTTTCTCTGTCAAATGTGTCCTGGTTTGGCCAATAAATTTCAAGACCAATAAGCCACATGCAGCCATTTCTAATCTGACCACTGATTGCTGCTTGCCACCAGCTGGGAGCCTGCAAAACCTGTTTCCAGGCTCTTTCTAACCTGGGCATTAGGAAGCACTGTTATTCTCTGCTCTTCAAGAGGATCACTTGTCCTGGGGAAGTCTCTTTTCCTAGAAGTTTGGGCTCTAAGCCAGAGGAGCCAAAAGGGGTTGCTAGCTCTGTCTAGTTTCTCACTCAGCCATATCCCCTTGCTGAGTAAGGAAAAGAACTTAGAGGAAGAAGTCCTGACTTTCAACCTGGAAATATTATCTTAGATTTAGTACCCAGTTGTTTGCACTGTGAATTTCGTCTCTTCTAAGGTCTATAAGTTCTTTAGGAGCAAGGATTTTCTTGTTTCCTTTTTTAAAATTTTGTCTTAGTCACTTTTATCACTGAGACACAACCCTGAGACACCCACAATTTAAAAGAGGAAAAGTTTCTTTTAGCTCAGTTTGTAGACATTTCAGTCCAGAGCTGGCTGGCTCCAAGGCAAGGCAGGAGGAGAGCAGCTCAAGGCATGGCAGACAGGAAAGGTCAGAGAGGGAGGAGTCAGAAGAGAGAAAAACCCTTCCGGGTCACATTCTCCTCTACTGGTCCACGTCTTCTGACCAGGCCCCATCTTCTAAAGCCACATTTAGCTGTAACCCCCACATCATTCAATCACTTTTCATAAGTTCCTCCTTGAGCACATGAAGCTTCACTGGTACCCACAGGTGTAAACCATACCAAACTCTACACTCCCCCCTCCTTTCCCATATAGGAATCAAGGTCTTAGGGATGGAGCATCAAATGTTTGTGAAGATATAAGCATGATTGGCCATGCATATTTATTGTGAATGAGTTACAACTCTATGTATGGATATAGACAAAAGGAAGGAAAACAGCTTAATGTCTATGAGATTTAAAAGACCCAGCTGGGAAAATGTACAACTCAACCAGGTGGCAAAATAAGCTTCACTTGGTTCACATTTGCCCAACTGCACATGGCCCCATTTTTGCTTTCACATGAATACTAAGATAGTGGAATACACGTGAATGCAAAGACAGTGGAACATAGTTTTCCCTTGGTGTTCCCTTGCTGCCTCTCTGCACTCCGCTTGTGTGCTGGGACCCCTGGTGCAGAACTGAGCCAGGCCATTGGGCCCATACATGTTAGCCCCGGGTATCACAAAATGTGGGCGGAATTCTGATTGCCCCACTCTGTCCTGCCAGAGAAATGAATGAAACAAGAGCAAAGATTCCTCTGCACCCCTAAAGACCTTCCTAGGGCTCCTTGTCATTCAAGTCTTGAATCTAATAGTTCTCAATCTCTGAAGGCTTAAGACTACCCAGTTGGTCCTCATCTGCCCCATGTCAAAAAGCACTTCCATTTACAAGGCAATGATGACAAAATTTAAGTTTTGGAGTCAGAGCGTCTGCATTCTAACCCAAATTCACCACCACCCTATGCACAGCAGGACTAGATAACATTGTAAATATTAGGCACAGAGTTCCTGGCTGATGATTTTTGCTTTACAATGGTGCAAGAGCAGTACACATTCAGTTGAAATTTTACTTTGAATCTTTTTTATTTTATTTTATTTTATTTTATTTTATTTGCTGTACTGGTACTTTAGTACTGAGCTGAGCTCAGGAGATATTCCTACCTCAGTTTCCCTAGTAGCTAGGATAATAATAAGTATGTGATGTGTCAGGACACCTGGCTAGTAAATGCATTTTGACTTAAGTTATCTTCAGCTGACAGCAGGGCTGTGGGAAGGTGATCCTATTCTAAGCCTCAGTTGTTCTAGGTGGGAAGAACAGAGTTGTGACCAAGGAGACACAATATCCCCTGCCTTCTTCTTTCAGCCTTCAAATCAACAGTAGCAGTGAACATGAAGCCACTGTGACAATACAGACCCTCTTGGCACCCTCAGTACTATCTGGGCTTAGTGAGTAGCCACCACTGTGGGCAGTTCTTGGCTCAAGGTCCCTGGGCACTGAGGCCAGTCATGTGTCACCCACTTGTCCCATGCCTGGGACCAGGAAGGTCTGACTGTGTGTCCTTGCTGACAGCACAAGAGAAGTCTGTGCTGGTGGCACCAGTGGATTATGGGCATAGTCTGACTCCCTTCTCTCTTTTGTGCCTCACACTCCTTTTTGTCCCCTCTCATGGGCTGTGGATGACCATCTGCCCACTGTTACCCATGCTCCTTGCCTCTCAAGTCACCCTCAAAAACCAAAAGGGGAGAAAGCAAGACACAGTCATGGCCTCAGCTGTGTCACTGTAAAGGAAATTTTAAAATTTATAACCTAACAGTATATTAAGAGCAGCAAAGGTGGGCCTAGCCCATTTCAATTCAGCTAGCCTTGAGATTCCAGTGCCAGTTGCAACTTGTAAGAAAACAGAAACTCAGCCAGAACGTGCATCTTGTTGTGCTAACTTATTTCAAGGTTTCAAGGACTCATCACCCAGAAACAGACCAGCTCAGTCTAAGACAATGATTGATTTTTCCTGCTTGCTCAAGCCCCTCACTGTAAGAAATTCCCTTCAGCCCAGAGCAAGTCTGCCTGACAACATACAACCCAGCCTATGTAACCAACTATAAAATAACTTGCTATCAGCCTTTTGTACTTCCTGCTTAAAACATATATGTGTGTCTGTTTAACCCCAAGACAGGGCTAGTGATTTGGAACTCTGTTTCTACCAGTCTGCTAACATAATAAAGAGTTGCCTTCCAACTCCTCAAAGGTGCCTGTGTGTCTTCCATCTGATTCAGTCCTGGTTTTCCACAACATCACCTCTATAACTTCTCCCTGGCTGCATTTGTGGGACACTGGCAGGAATCCCTGCAAGCTCTGTGCAAAGGGGACACTTGGTTGCTCTTATCTAGAAGTATGGGACCTCTAGTAACACTGAGCATGGGGACAATTGCTCCAAAAACAGGGACCAAGACTGCCCCTAATAGACAGATGCTGTCATTGTCCCCTGGCCTGCTCCTAAGACCTCTGTGAGCTCCCCCCTTGGGTTTTGGAGGGTGATTTCTGTCCCCACCAAGGTGTCTCTGTGGTTGTATTTGAGAAGAGTGGTGCTCAGGACAGAGGTCTGGGCCACTTCCTTTTGAAGCTCTGAATATATTTTCAGGATAAAGCATATCACAACAGCTGGACAGATTTTAAATCTACCACAGTTTAAAGGTCTAATAAATAAATGACCTTTTTAAAGGTCTATAATCAATGGAAGCTGCTGACACACAGCCCTGGTACAAGGAATTCAAGTGTAAGCTCATCTGGAGGTCAGGCAGGTGCTGCATGTGCTACCTTGGGTGAACAAAAAGCCAGCACCCACTGCCCCTTTGCTGTCCCATCCCTGAGATGGTCTGACCAGAGGTGGAGTAGTGCACCTATTCCAGAAGTGGCAAGAGCTCAGCAATTCTGAGGACCAGGTTCTCATGAATCTCCACTGAGAGACTTCACCTTCTCCATGCCTCATTACCCTGCTAAAGCTGAGGAATGTTGAGAGAGGCTGTAAGCAGAGCAGGGATAAAAATAGAACCCAGGAACACAGGAAGCAGGGCTGTATTGCTAGGCGCCCCCCGCAGTGGGTCCTGCCTCCCTCGGGCCTCCCTTCCCGCCTGCTGGCACTCTATGCTGCCTTCTTTCTGCTTGAGTTGGAAGCAAAATGTTTTAGCAGGCAGTTGGCAGAGAGCACCATTCATCCCAAACCCTAACGTTTAGTTTTTCCCGTGTTTTGTATTTATTAAAATCTGGGAATCCCATGCCTCATCCACATTTCCACACAGCTTCCCTTCATGCATAAACATAAGAAAGGGTGCAGCTTGTGCTATCATCTTGTCAGACACAGATGCCTGGCATTCTGTTTTCTCCTCGGGGAGGGGGTTGACACATGTTTCTGAATCACAAGGGGCCCTGCATAACTCCAGGTCAATCAGATTCGGTGGGGAGGGCAAGTCAGAAATCATTTTGCAAGATTATTGATAATTATATCTGACACAATCCCTTTGGGTTTCTGAGAAATGCATTTCTGATTCAGTGTTGTTGCTCTCCACCCTTGCTACTAGAAATTTGTCCGGCTGTGATGATGTCTTTATCTTGAAAATATATTCAGAGCTTCAAAAGGAAGTGGTCCAGGTCTGAGGATTTAGCTCAGCGCCATAAGCACCTGCCTTGCAAGCATGAGGTCGCAAGTTAGGGTTCCCCAGTACCAAAAAAAAATAAAATAAAGAAGAAGTGGTCCAGACCTCTGTCCTGAGCACCACTGTTCTTTTTCAGTTTATCTTCACACCATCTCCTGCACACCCTTGGGATGAGTCATGTGAGAGGAAATCTTCACAACTGGGTATTGTTTAGCTTTCTATCCTTCTGCTGTGTGAGCTGCTGCTGGGTGACTGTTGTGGACCCACCTGGGGGGCAGGGGGGCACTAGGCCTCATCCTGGACCAGCAGGAGGCTGAGGGAGTTAGTGAGCTTCTCTTTTGGCTGCCCTCCCAGACTTTTTCTGCATCCAAGGTCCTGGGTCTTAGGCCTTTCCTGAGGTGTAAAATGTCCTTACCACTCCAGAGGACAGACAGAAAGGCAGGCAGTGGGGAGTCATCATTCCAAGCATTCAGCTGAACCCACACTTTTCACAAAGGCCACCTTTTCTCCAGAAAGTCAACTCCATTGTGTCCTTTGCTGCTGGAGAGGGAAAGGAGGCCAGTCAGCAGTTCCTCCACTTTCCTGCTGGTGCAGGCCAGGCAGGAAGCCCTGGATTCTTCCCTCTGCTGTCCTCTGTGGGGAAACAGAGCAGTCCCAGAAGGTGGGGGCCCTGCATGGGGTCTGGAAGGCCCCTGGGAGCCTTCAGGTTCCACTTTTCCTGTGAGAGTCAGCAATCAGGAGCTCCCTGTGCCGTGGCGCTGTGGTGTGTGTTTGTGAGCATCCAGGTATTTGCTTTCCAGTTTTAAAATTTTAATTATGAAGGTCTTGGCTTTGTTTTTTAAATTTTTTCCTTTAAAAAAAAGAAAAAAAGAAAGTCTTTTGATCATGTAGACTCTAAAGCCAGATTTCCTGTTGCGGCTCAAAGGAATGCTGTCCGCTTTCTCCCACTCCGTTCTCGAGGACCCTCACTGTCTCTCTTCCCAATCTTCCTTCCTGCTTCCCTGCTGCCTGCCCAACCATCTTACCCAGTGACTTCTTCACCCTTTTTCTGGTTTTGCTGAGTCTAACCTTGGCTCCGCTTCCATGAGCTTCAGGCTGGGCCTAGGCAGAGAAAACCGGGCCACAGCTGCAGCGGGCTGCTGGGTGGAGCCCAGCCTCCAATGGAGCCTTCATTTTGGGGGCAGGAACATCTCAGGTCACTTCTGTTTGCTGAGATCCCCAGAATACTGTTTTTAAAAATTGAAAAATGCTCCAAGGCCACACTGATTATAGAATATTTAAACATTTACAGGAAACAAATTACCCTATAACACACACCAAACAATGTAACCAGACTGTTTACCAGAGAAACTGCCTGAAGTGTAACTCTGGGCCCTGGTGAACCCCTCAGCGGCCCACCTCCCCTCCCACCTTGTGTCCGTGGATCGCCCTCTGATCTTGCTCTCAACCTACTCCTGGCAAACTTGAGCACCAAGGCAGGTACGGCCCAGCCCCCTTCAGGTCTTCCCTATCTTGCTCTGAGGTCCCTCTAGACCTTCCCATCACTGCAGGACACTCAGAGTGGGACCCTGAGTCCCTCCTCAGGGTGGTGTGTATTAATGTTCTTTTTTGTTTTTTAAATGTTCTTTTGACTCCTTGGCTGATTTTTCAACATTGCGCATGTGGGTGTTTTAAAATGAATTGTTCTTAGCTCTCTGTTTTGAATGCATATGTGTTTTAGAATTAGCATCACTAGGAAAAAATTCACAACACTGATAAACATTGGAGCAGGGCAATAAGTGCTCAAGAAACCTTTGTGCTAGGCTCTCTACTTTTGCATCTTTTGAATATTCCATGATAAAAATAAAATACAAATAATTAAACTATCCTTGAATCTGTATTTACTCTATTTTTAATTAATAGCATTAAAAATAAAATGTTCTGAGTTTCCCTCTGTAAGTTGAACAAACAACATTCTGCCCCTTCCTACTTCCTGATTTTGTTTTTAATTTGTTTCACATTGCATGTGCATGAATTTGAAGATGGTTTGTTTAGTAGAATCTAAGATAAGACCCCGTTTATCATTATTGTTTTTTGCATCAAAAATACTGTTTTAAATTAGTTGACAACACTGGAAAATGCCTCCTTTGAAGCCATAGCAAATGAGACAGGGGAAAAACACAGGTTTTTCCATAAATCTGGACTTGTGTTCATTAACTATGAGGTGTTGAGCAAAGTGCAGAGGAGTGACATCTCATCTGGGGAAGAGGCGACAGCACAGACTTCTCCTGGAAGCTGGCTTGGAGATGAGCCCGGAAGAATAAACAGAATGCACCAGAATGGGCAAGGGACGCACGAAGGGATGGTGGAGTGCAGGCCGGGCATGTGTTAAGTCTGCAGGGTGCGTCTCAGCCTCTGTAGTGTGTGCATCTGTGCGGCCCGTTGGGGACAGTGGAGGCCCAACCCAAGATAAGGCCATACAGGAAACTCCGGCAGGGACAGAGTTATAAGCAAAGGGTCCCCCACACTCGCCTCACTCCAGCGTTGAATCTCCCATGAGCCAGCTTTAGAGCAGGTCGGGGGGATGGGTGCCTCGTGATAGAAGGCGGATGCGTTTGCCTCTCCACCACTGAGGTCATGACACGGTGCCTTCTGTGAGGCAGAGAGAGCCAATGCCGCACACTGCGTCTGCTGGCCCGCGACCTTGGACTTCACAGCCTACAGAAAAGGGAGTCAACGCGTGTCAATTTTTATGACTTACCCACGTAAGGTGTTCTGTAATAGGAGAAAAACAGATGAAGATGCTGTCCTAGGAAGTCGAAGCTTTCCCTTTTGGACCAGAAAACCTGGGGTGAGGCCCAGGAGTTTCCATTTCACATGTACTTTAGGTGGTTTGTAGGCCCATAGTGTGGAGATCTCTCTATCATACTGATCAGAGGGCACCCACGGCTCAGCTCTCAGCTCTGCCTTGTACTAGCTGTGTGCCTTTAGCAGGCTACATAATGTCTAGGTCTCAGTGTCCTTACATCAAACTCAATGGCATTTGGAGAAAGTGATAGGAGACATTTATTTATAACATTTGAGGCCTGATACTAGTGTGAGAGATGATACTATTCACATATTAGATATCAAAGATTTCTGTATTTATTACAATAATGTTTTGGGCAAATGACAAATTTCTTATTCTAGTAAAAGGAAAATACCTATAACAATCTTCAACAAATGGGAATAAAGTGCATTGAATAGCCAGATGTGGTGGTGCACGCTCATACTTTCAGCACTTGGGAGGCTGAGGCAGGAGGATTACTGTGAGTTTGTGGCAAACCTGGGCTATCTAATGAGTTCAAGGGCAGTCTGAACTACATAGTGAGGCCTTGTCTTAACAAAATGAAGCAAAACAAAACAAAACACAACAAAGTGTGTTGAGGAATGGAGGTGGATGGTTATAGTTATGGTGCCAACAAATCACACATACTTCCTGGCAGCCACACCTTGGTGTAGGTCTCTGCCATGTTGACTCTCACCTTGCCCTCAGCCACTGAGATAGCTGCAAATGTTGTACAAACAGTGTTTGCAGAACTCCCAATTAGCAAAGCCAGGATCTCTGTGACTTTCCTGGACTTTCTCTTAAAAGCTGAGTGCTGCTGATCCATCAGCTTTAGGCAACACATATCCATCAAAGTAGGAAGGCACGGAGCAGGGCGGGCAGTGCTAACCAGAGCCGCTTCTATGAGAAAGACAAAGTTGTTTTCCACTGACGCTCCAGTAGCCTTTCATTTCCATCTCCTTGGTGTTTATCATGTGGCCCCGGGTAGCTGCAAGGAAGTCAGGAAAATGAAATATTTGACTTTTCCAGGCCCCATAGTAAAACACAGTAAGAGAAAAGGAGTTTGGGAAAGGATTTGGAGTTGGCTAAACAGTAATTTGCTATATAATTTTTAATCATGGATCCCATTCTCTTATTAATAGCACAAAGACATGTAATATGGAGACGCAGTCGTTAACCAGCTGGGTGTGGTGACACACACCTATAATCCCAGCACTTGGTAGACTAAGAAAGCATGAGCCTCATCAGTAGATGGAGACGTAAAGGAATAATCATACAACATCTACAAAGTGTCAATATCAGGCAGCAGCTTCGAAACCAAAATGGTGTTTAGATGTGAAGTGATAATATAGCTGGCGAATTAAGGAAACTGTTAGGAATGTGGATCCGATAATTACATGTAAGCCGTGGAATCCTGTGGCGACGAAAAAGGTAGATCCATACACCCCATCTGAGATAGAGAATGATGCTTCATAGTATTCTGAGGCTTGAAGAAGGGTGAAATAAACACCGAGGATAATTGTAATAGCTAGGGCTTGAATTATTTGTTTTCGGTTCCCTTCTATTAAACTATGGT
>PVLA01003676.1:68466-203882 GCA_004027455.1 Hydrochoerus hydrochaeris | reverse complement strand
ACTTTATATCCTAGCTTACTTAGAGTCCACAAAAGGGCCTCAGTGGCACTTACACAGTTCTCATGAGAATCAGTGACTATCAGGAGGTCATCAACATACTGTAACAGCGTTACATTGGGGTACTCCTCTCTGTAGTTCATGAGATCTCTGGCCAGGGCCTTATCAAATACAGTGGGTGCATTTTTGAATCCCTGAGGTAGGCGTGTCCAAGTTAGTTGTTCAGACATTCCTGATACAGAATCAGTCCATTTAAAGGCAAAAATGGGTTGACTTACCAGAGTGATGGGTAGGGTAAAGAGAGTGTCCTTCGGGTCCAGTACCAAGTACCAAGTTTGATGTGGGCTCAGCGAGCTTAGTAAGGCATAGGGGTTGGGCACAGTAGGGTGGAGAGTCACGACTTGCTTGTTTACCTCTCAGAGATCCTGCACTGGGGGGTAATCTTGGGTTCCAGGCTTTTGGACAGGCAGTAATGGAGTGTTCCAGGAAGAGACACAGGGTTTTAAGATATTATATTCTTTTAGCCTTGCTATATGCTTAGCAATGCCTTGGAGTGCCTGCAGACTTATAGGATATTGCTTGAGCCAGATTGGGGTTGCCTGTGGGAGGAGCTCTATGACCAAGGGAATCTGACGTATGGCTAGTCCTGGGGGATTGTCTCCCGCCCAAAAGTTAGGGATCTCCTGTTTCCAGCGCTGCAAGAGCCTATCATCACCTAACACCTTAGATTCTTCTAGCAAGAGGTGTCCTTCTCCCTCAGGATAGAGAGCATACACCTTTGTGCTATGGATTTTATCAGGTGTTTCAGAGCCTAGCGTCACGGTTGGAGCTGCTGCTTCAAAACTGAGTTGGACCTTTAGTTTGTGTAAAAGGTCCCACCCTAAAAGGGGATCTGGACACTCCGGCACCCTGAGAAACTCATGAAAGATAGTCTTCTGCCCAGGTCTGGTGAGCCAGGTTTGTACTTTTGGATAGACCTTTTCTGTACCAGTGGCTCCTAATAGTTTCAGGTTCTTTTTTGTCAGAGTCCCTAATGGCTGTGTCAAAACAGAATGAGCCACTCCCGAGTCTACCAGAAAATCAGCGGGTTGACCCCCAACTTGTAAGGTTAGCCTGGGCTCAAGGGGGGCAGCAGAGCCCTGACCCCCTCAATCTCAGGATAATAGAATCTTTGCATCTTTTTTTCTTTTTGCTTTTAGTGTGGGGCAATTTCTACACCAATGTCCAGTTTCTCTGCAATAAGCGCATTGATCCTTATCTAGTGGAGGGCACTCCTCGCCTCTTTTGTCATCCTTGTCTTTGCTATCTGGAGGCGTAACTCTTGTACTTAAGATTGCCAGCACCTTGGTTACCTTTTTACCATTGATCTCCTGCCAGCTCTCCCGACTATCAAATACTTTATGAGCAATTTCTACGAGCTGACTAAGGGGCATCTCTTCAAATCCTTCAAGCTTTTGCAACTTTTTTTTAACATCTGGGGCCAATTGAGAAAGGCGACATTAATGCCCTTGCATTCTCAGGCGCAACCGGCTCTATGGGTGTATAAATATGATAGGGCTCCAATAACCACTCAAGATAACCCGATGGAGATTCATTAGCCAATTGCCTTCCCTCTGAAACCTTGGACAAGTTTGTGGGACTCTTGGCAGCACCTCTGAGGGCTCTAAGGAACAACTGGCGATACTGGGCTAGAGCCTCTCTACCTTCTGTGGTGTTGGGGTTCCAGTCAGGTTGAGATAAAGGGAAATTCTGGTTCAGGTGATCTGGGTCCGAGGACGAATTTCCATCTGGATCCAGCACTGCCCTTTGTTCCAATGCCCAAATGTGCTTTCTCCTCGGCAGTGCATAACACCCGCAGTATCTGCTGGCAATCATCCCAAGTGGGACGATGGGTGGAGAAAATGGATTCTATCAAAGTAATGAGACGTTGGGGGTCTTTAGAGAAAGGTGGGTTTTGCCCTTTCCAATTATATAGATAGGAAGTAGAGAAAGGAACACAGACAAAAATGGGGGCTTAGAGTTGGGCATCTCCTGAAAGGGGCAAAGCGCGGGAGTGGGAGGGCAGTGGAGGAAGAATCCGATGACTCTGGGTGTGGTTGGCTCCTGGTCCGGATAGGGCTCGGTGGACGATGAGGAGGTTCCTGTTCTTCCAGCGGTGCTGGTGGTGCCACAAGTGGAGCCGACAGGTGGTAAGGGGCTGGTAGCAGCTCCTCCACATCTCCCTCCAGTAGGACTGGTGGGGCAGGTGGTTTAGGTTTCAGTTTTTCTGTTAGCGGTGCTAGCAATGGAGGGTTACTTACTGCTGCCTGGAAGCCTTAACAAACTTTTCTTAACCAGGGAGGAGAATCAAAAATAAGATCAAATCTGTATATAGACAATTTGGTCAGGATGAGTCGGAGGGCCAAAGACATATCTCCGGACTGCCTCCACGAAAGCCATGTCGAAGCTACCGACAGATGGCCATTCAGGGACTCCACGAGGCCATGCCAAGGAAGCGAGCACGTGAAGTCTCCTGGGATGAACAGGTTCTCCATATCCCTGGGCTCTTTGCTTAAATTCCTTAAAATGATTAAGAACTAGAGTTAGAGAAATTAAAGGTACAGATGAAGATCCTTGTCCCATGGTGACTAGTAAGAAAATGGTCAGTTAAGCACACACACAATAAGGCAACACAGAAGACACAAAAACACCAACAATGCACACACATCCTCTTCCTTCCACTCTCGAGTGTCCTAGAAGGAAATACCAGTGAAATCCCCGAGGCAGCATTAGATCTGGAACGGAGTCAAACAAAAAGCAGTTCCTGGTTCACAAACTACAAATGGGTAAATTCCAATACCCGACTGTACAAATTATGAACGGGTTAAGTCCAACACCTGACCGTACCAATGGGCAAAATGACCCCAAACCCGGAGGGCATCCCACTCCGGTGCAGAAAGAGCACTCAGGCTCCTCTACCAAATGCAAATGTGCGCCAAAATACAAATGAACCAAGGAAAAGCATACATAGAAAAGATACTTACAGAGTACCGACCCAATGAAATGACTTGAGAAAACAAAAAGGGGGGCCTTTTTGGGGGTCCTTGGGGTTAATCCCAGATGAGCCCCCAAATGTTGTACCCCAAAAGGCTGCACCCCAAAATAAAAAGAAAATTGTAAAAAGGCAAAAAGAACAAAAAGGCCAAGATGTCTTGGAGGGAAGAGAGCGCTTGTTTATTTAGGCTGGTCTCCAGTGACACAGAGGGTGGAATTTACACTGCTGTGCAACTAGGCTAAGATTTGGGGGTGGTTTATAAAGAGAAAAAACTGCAACGATGTGGGGTGCGCCACACCTGTGCATTCTTGAGGAAATAGGACATCCTGTTTTTTTTTTTTTAAGGTCAAAGGGCTCTTGAGTTAGATTACAACAGAAATAACTGTGACAATTTCAAGCCAGGAACTGTGAACAAGACCCCCAAAATTATAAAAAATAAAATCGCAGCAGGGTAGGTCAGTAGGCTAGGGAACCCAAAAAAGAACTGATGAGGCAGGTAGAGTCCAAAGGCAATAAAGAAATAAAATTCCTTCTTCTTTCAGCATTTTCAGTCTTTTTTCTGTTAAGGCCCTCAACTGATTGGGCAAGGCCCACCCTCGTTGCAGAAGGTGGTCTGATCTATTCAAAGTCTGCTGACTTAACTGCTGGTCTTGTCTAAAAGTAGCTTCACAGAAAAATCCAAGTGTGTTTGACCAAATATGTGAGTACCATGTCTAAGCTGACACATGGAATTCCCCACCACAGTTAGGGCCAGTGGAATACTGTAAAACTAAGAGTAAGAAGTCAGGAAGTATGAGAAATTACCACTCATACCTAACTGGGGTGCCAGTTAGGCACTGGATCTCTGGAAAAGCTGAAGCCCTGTTGTGAGAACTGGGGGACCCCACAGTGTGACTATCTTCATTCATTAAAAATATACTGAGGTGCTACTGTGTGCCAATCAGTGTGCTAAGTCTTGAGAGCAAAGATGAGAGATGTTCTCTGCTTGTAGTTGAGTGGAGAAGACACACAATCACATGATGAGCACCATATAGTGTGTTTTACTTTGATTGAGAAATAGACGAGAAGCAAGTGAGGGCAAGGGCATTAAATCCAGTGGACACCACAGAGCAGCGGGTGGGAATTTCTCCACTTCTTCTTTCCTAACAGCAGCATTTTTCTAGCTCTGGACTGCAGGCTCACCTGCAGAGGGACCTCAAGGTGGCTATGAACCGGGTCATTCCCATGGGCGGGGCCAGGTGAGTGCAAGCCCTTCCCAAAGAGCGGACAGATCAGGAAACAGCTGCTGTAAGTTAAAGCAGTTTTGGATTTAGTTGGTATCACGAACAGGATTTTTACGGGTCCAACTTCTGGATCCATGGTCTTGCATTATCATAGACTCAGGAGGTGGAACCCAGTGCCACGTCTAGGACAATGGGGTTACTAGATATTATAGAGCAAGGTGAGCTATGCCCTGTGGTTGTGGGGCAGAGGGAAAGACTGAGTTTAGCTTTTACCTAGATAGAAATTCAGGGAGAGGAAAGGGAAATGGATAACTGCAGCCAGAATAAAACATTTTAAAATATGAACTAAAGAGAAGACTGACTGGACCATCACAGGAGTACAGTAAAGTGGGTGACTTCAAGCAACAGAAATTTGTTGTTTCATCATTGCAGAAGCAAAAGTCCAAAATCAGGGTGTGCCTGTGCCAGGGCTTTCTCCTTCTTCCATTTTTGTCCTATGAGAGACACCATTAATAGAAAAATGAAAAGCTGACGCATGATGCATAGCAGAATGAAAACTCATGTAGGATGAGTCAGTCTGTATTTGGTACCCACATATCACACATGCTTGTATTCTTTTGTGGAAAAGGAAAAGTAATTTTTAACCATGGCCTTCAACAAAGAGAAGTTAGATGGGAGAAGATGGGGGATCATGGAAGTGTCAGGTGTGGTGGGCTCTTAATGGGTGGCTTCAAAGTGCTTCCCTGTGGTTTGAAGGGTTAATGATGAAGTTTCATGAAAACCTTATATCTTGCTCTGAAATCGCACTATCTGAGGGCATCCATTCCACCTCTAGAGACCATCCTGGGCAGTGTCACAGGAAATAGATGAAATGGAAAGAGAAAAAACTTCAGAGAAATGGTGCCATGGATGTCTAAGGTGTGTACTGCAGGAAGACTGGGGGGAACCCCCCCTCCCCCCGCAGCCCATCCACAACCATCACTTGTACCATTTATGGAGCTTTCTCAAAGTAGCTTTCCTGCCTGCAAAAACACAAAAAACATGAACAGGGTGGTACAGGAGATGCTACTGGCTCTCCATCCTATCGCAAGTCTTCACACATCCTTCCCCACTGTGACTCCTAGTTCAGGTTTGCTCTGCCACCAGAGCCTCTCTGCTTACACATGCGGCAGGCTGGAGGTGGCAGGCAGTTGCTGCTGCATGGGAAGAGCCCTGGGGACAGATGGGAGCTCCCTGGCCATTTGGGGCTTACTTTGAGGCATTGGTTTCCAGGATCTGGCAGTGGAATCCAGCTCCCTGGGCCTGCAGCGCTACCTCAGTAACTCTCTATGACTTGCATTCTTCCCTTCCCTTTCTTAGTTCTCCGTGGGATCACTTCACAGGCTGTTTGTGCCCTAAACTTTGTGTCAGAGTCTGTGGAGAGACTCAAACTGAGACAGATGGCAATAATACCAAATTTTTAATTTTACTGATGAAATTTAATGAGATTCTAATTCTGTTGAAAAGAACACCAACTGTTCTGTTACATCTTGTTTTTTTTCCTAGTAATTATGGCACCACACTGCTATTCTACTGCACTGAAACCCTTTGGATCAAAATGTGAAACTACTATACTAAGTAATGTTGTTCCCATTGTAAAAGACCAATGAGGGGCTGGGGATTTAGCTCAGCGGCATAAGCGTCTGCCTTACAAGTGTGCAGTCATGAGTTTGATCCCTGGTACTGATAAAAAAATAAAAGACCAATGAGTCTTAGCTACTTAATAAATACAACTCTTTGTATTTATCAAATTTTCTGCAAACATTGAATAATATGTTTTCTCATTTTCAAGTGATTAATCATGTAATCTGGTAGTATAAATCCATATCAATTTTTTTATTTAATCATACATTCTGAAGGTAGCATTCAAATCAGTAATATGGTTCCAGACCAGTATCCTTACAACTGATCTTATTTACTAAAGACAAAAGAACTGTGAAAATTCTGGGCAAAAAACCTTTTCCTAAAATGATAAAATCTATTGAAAACGCATGATAATCATTCCTCTTCAGTAATACTGATCACACTTGCAGTTTAACAGTTTTATTTAGCATTTTTGATATGTACATAAAATATAAGTCAAAGCACTTTATAATGTTTTGACATTGCTACTGTATGCAATTTCTCATGTATTGAAACAAAAATTGGATATTGAAGAATAAATATTTTAAAACAATTTTCTTTTGAATGCTAACTTATTTCCTACATAGGATAAGACAGACAAACACCTTTTCATGGTCATTACAAAGTTATAAGATAACGTTTTATTCAAGGCATGGATAGTAATCTTACTATTCGTTGATTTGTGGGTCTTTCACCACAATATTTTGGGTGACTGAGGTAGCCAGTGGGTAATTGCTTGCTGGCTGCCGCTACTTTTCAGTTGTTTATAAACACATGTTACTGTCTGACTGTACTTCGGCTCCATCTGTTGTACAATATTGGAAAAGAAAAAAAGTTTTCCTGTGGAATAATTTTTTTTTAAAGGTTTGAAGTTTTGACAAGCCTTGGTGTCCATTGTCTGTTTGGAAATAAATTTTTTAGTATCTATTTGGAAATAAATTTTCCACTCAGTGTTTCACTGCCCAAGGCACCACTGTCATGTAAACAATTGCCTTGCAAGAAAAATTTCACTGCTGATATCTACCCCTTTGGAGTTAATATAGATCCTTCTACATGTAATGTCAACACCCAACAAATCATTTAGATTTCTTATATTAATAATGTCTTACACAGTTGGCATTTTTTCTCCAATATTAGATTGCTACAACTTGTTATAATTTGTGTTATTCTGTTAGACTAGGACTTTACATCCATTGGATTAAAATTTAAAAACAAATTCCAGGAACAATATTGATCTTCAAGGTTTAAATCTGTCAACTCTCTTTGTGAAGTGTTCACAGCGATGATGAGTTCATCTCTTAAATAAACTAGGAAAAAGTTACCGTATTGTATTGTCTTATTATATAGATATGTCCAAATATTTAACTTGGCACCATTGTACTTTTCTAAACTAAAAATTATAGTGAAGAGCATTACTTTACATTATGGCTTAATATCTGGCTTAACTGAAATCTCCTGGCACTATCTCATACAAATACAGAGTTGAAAAAGGCAAGCATTTTGATAGCTTTTTTAGGTAACAGCATTTTTTTTGATGTTACTATGTAACCTAAGTGGTCGTATCTTAAACATTAATTGCAATCAGGAATCAGAAATTGTAACAACCAATTTTTTGTACTCTGTATTCTAAAATTTACTGGTTTGTCTTGCAGTTTAAATTGTTCTTTCATTTCATAACATTAGGCACTGGTCAACTGGAAAATACTGGTTCACAATTTTTGCAGTTTTTCCAAGTGTAGAGTGGAAAACTCCATTATATACTCGCTAAGAGTGGAAGAGAAAAATGCATTAGTAATATTAGGGAAGTGACTCTGATCCTTTGGAATCCCAATATGGGCCATGAATCCTGACCCCCACTTTGAGAACCTGTCTTCTGCTTTCTATTGAGGACCAAGGGTGCCTGCAAACACAACAGACTTTTAGATTATCGTTCTACAAAACAACTTATTGCACGAACCTAAAGAAAATGTCAACTGTTACAAAATAGCGTATGAACAAATCACATATAAAGCCTAAGGAAGTAAAAATCACCCCTACTGCTGCCTTCTAGAAATAATTGAACATTTGGACTCACTGGAATCTTTCTCTACCAGCAGGCTGTGTTGTAGAGATTTACAAATCTCAGATTTAGCGTTTTGGCTAGCTTTCATAAGCGCTGAAAAAAAATATTTTACAGGATACTTTGCACAGTTTTGCAACTTGTATTTTTCTCTTAGCGCTGTAATGTCCCCATGTGTATTCTGTCAAAAATTCTAAATTATAATCAAATAAAATTTTCGGGCTCAAAAATCATTTGCAAAAGCTGGGCTTCAGCAAAAACTAACTTCATTGTGTAAGACGTGGGCAAACAGGGTGCAGATAGACGGCCCAAGGCCCGGGGACGCGAGGGACGGGAAGGACGGTCAGCCCTGGTAACCGAGAGCTCTCAGGGACAAGACAGGACGCTGAACTCCGAACTGATGCTCTCCAGGTACAACGCCAGCGAGCCCGAGCTTCAGGGACCTGGGCGGACAGACTGAAAACGCTCTCGGCGTCCCGTCCGGGCAGAGGTTAGAGGTCGCGAGGGCGGGGCTGAACACTCACAGGGCTGCCGGGAGCCTCACCTCCGCCCTTTCCACACTATCCCGTGGCTCTCTTAACAGCTCCCGCGGCTTTGGAAGAACCTGGAGGGGCGGGCCCTCCGCTGCGGACGCACTTCCCTTCTATGGCAGGAAGGACGGGCGCCAGCCCAACGGGTGCGCGAACTGCTCGCGCATGCGTGGTCCTTCTCGCGAGCCTAGAGCGCCTTCGCGGCGCCTGAGTCGCCGCCGCGCCGGGAGTGCGCCTGCGCGGTTGCCGGAGCTCTCCACCTCCGTTTCCCCTCCCCCTTGGTCCCCCGCGGGGGCTTCGGGCCCGGCGGGACCATGTTCACCAGCACCGGCTCCAGTGGGCTTTGTGAGTACCGGCCCCCAGCGTCCTGGCTGCTTCCTACGCGCCACCCTGGGTACCTCTTTGATGAGGCTGGGGATGGTGGGGACCTCCGGGTTTGCCGGAGGGTGGGGGCACTGCCTTCCATCTCTGCGCCCCAACCTTGGTAGTTTGCTGCCGTTGAGGCCCTCACCCTAACCTGCCTCACCTCAGCGTGAAGGGGCGTTGGGCAGAGGGTCCCTCCCAGCACGCCAGCGCGCCCCCAGCGGCCCCTCTGGCGCGACGCGCAGCCGCCCCCGCGCTGCTGCAGGTAGGCTGGGCAGGTGGGATCCGGCCCGTGCCCTTGGTGGCGCGGGAGCCAGGCTGGAAGAAGAGGCTGTCCCGGAGGAGTCGAGTTGATGCTGGAAGCCTGCCCCGTGCCCTGTCACCGTCCCCATTCATTTGGGCTACAGTGGGACCGAACTAACTATTCCCCCCACATCCAAATCTCACCCTCTATTTCAGTATCTGACTCCCTCAGTTTATACTTGGATGTCATTTTCCCCAGTCTCCCCAAAGAGTTTTTAGACCAACAGCAACAGATCGAAGTGCTTTAAAGTGGAGAGAAGTTAGGAAGTCATTTGGCAGTAGGGTGCGGTGCCTGCCTGACTGCTGGATGCGCTGCCTTTTACTGGAACGTCGTTCTGGTCCGCAGGCGGAGGGTGGAGGAGTCGGTGTATACAGCCTTGCAAACAACTTTTTCTCATGACGTTGTGTTTAATTGACTTTCCGTAAAGTGGACTGTGTTTAGACCAAACAGTCCTGATATTAAGCACTGTTACTCCAGCAGCGAGCTGTTTACACAGCTACAGATTTGCCATTGCTTATCGCAGTTACTGACTCCTATGTGTGCATGTGCCGTTCATGTTGCCACAGCCCAGGAACGCCTGACATTTCCAAAAGTTTGCAAGTTTTATTGCGAATGTCAGCAATCTCTCCTGAGAATTTGTGTTATAGTCTTTAAGTTACTGCCAGAACCACAGGCACAATTTAAGTCTTCTACACTTTTCAGCTCCTTAGGTTTTAAAGTGGCTTTAAATAGTTATGATAGCCCTGGTTTCGTAATTTGATAATGTGAAAGAACCCTTCATGCATTCACCCCCAAAGACCTTTACAAGTCCAGGCAAATTTATCTTTTCCAAACTGCGCTTTGTATGAAGAACATCATGGCTGTTGATAAAACTGATAGTTCAGGGAAGTGGTGTGTTTTTCCTACGATCACAAGACACTGGTGGATATAACACTAATAGTAGGGTTCTTCAGTTTTAATTGACCTTTATTCAGAATTTTGAGTTATTGTTGACCAAAATACATACAAAAAACTTCAGAAGATAGAAATCTGCTATTAGTTGCCATACCATATGAACCATGAGATTATGTGAGCAATGAGTATTCAAATTTTAATCAAGGTGACCCTGGGGAAAGTAAGACAATTATCTGTGGCATAGCTAGGTGACTTTTAGGAGCCAAACCACTTGCTTGAGAGAGGTCTGGTCCAGAGGATCCTCCTCAGCTGTCTTGACGTTTCTCTAAATTAAGTATCTCGTGTAAAAGTTGGAAGGATGGTCTTCCTCACCTCTTTACATTTTATGTGCTCATTAACATTTTGGGGATGTGCTGTGAGTGAACTGTGTTAGGTGCAGGGAACACAATAATAAACAAGCCTTTGTTTTGTGAGACAGGGTCTCACTATACAGTTCAGACTGGCCTTAAGCTCAGTGTGTAGCCCAGGCTGGCCTAGAACTCATAATGCTTTTCTTGTTTCAGCCTCCTAACTGCTGAGATTACAGGCCCATGCCAACAAGGCTGGCTGTAATGATAAACAAGTGTTGACCTTCGAGTTTATGGTATTTACAGTGGAGTTTTACCAGGATCGGTCATTTAACAAATCTGCATGTTAGCAGTTACCATACTTCAAAATTTTTCTCTGAAAAAGCTACCTACCTAGAGGGAAGGGATTTCCATTTGATAAGAAACTGTGTGAGCATTTGGTAAGTAAAACTTCTACTCCTAAATAAGCATCCTAAAGATGGAGACCGCATCGGGTTAACCCTGCCCCCAAGGGTGGAGAGTTTCCTTTGAGGAAGAAACCTCTCCTTTTCCTCCATCTGCATCTCCCCCAGCTTTGGGATTAGTAGATAGTGATGTTTTAGTTAAACTTGCTTTCTTCCTTTGTGTCATTCACCTATTCACTCACCAGGCATCCGTTGAGTAAGAGGATGGAAAGTGGTAAACAGGGTAAAGGAGGCTAGTGTTAGACAGGTTCACCGAGAATGCAACCGCTATCACACAGTGACAGGTTAGGAGGTGTAGCTGAGGTTGGAGTGTGCTGGACACTGCTTTAACATTCATTGCCGGGGAAGGGGTCTAAGAAGGTGACATTTGAGCTGAGAGCCACATCAGAGTGTGTTAGCAAACAACTTCCTTTTGAAGAAAGGGACACAGGAGCACAGCCTGAAGCAGGTGCAGCAGGGTGTTTTCCATGTGCTAAAGAAAGCTTGTGGGGCGAGGGCAGTAAATCAGGGCAAGGGCATTTGTGACCATTTCTTTAAAATTGCCTTGCTGTCTGCCCCCTCATGTGGTTATGACAGGGTAAAATTGCATAGAAATAGTGTTCTCGACTTATCTTAGACGCCTACTTGTAGACTAGCCCTGTCACTCAACTCTGTGTTGAGTAATATATACACCTTTTATTACATTGCATTTATTAATAAGTTACGTATTACTTATTCACTTCACAGTATATTCACTGTGCACGGATGCAGTCAACCAACACTAATTGCATGGTTAATGTAGCCCGAGTGTATTTTGCTTAGTATCCAGAGGAACAAAATAAAATGAAGTGAACAGCTGTGCTCAGCGTGGTGGGTTTATTGCAGGAGAGGGGCTGATGGGCACAGTTGTTAAAAGACTTTGCACCGCAGGTGCTACTTGAGCAGAGTTTTGAGGGTTGAGTAAGAGTTTATCAGGCATAACAACTGGGAGAAGGCTTCTCTGAGGGGTGGAACATGGCAAAGAGGCAAGAGGGAAAGAGTTAGGGGACAGCTGTTTATAGCTGGAGTGGGCAGTTCCTGAGTGTGCTGTGAAATTGTCAGAGGGCAGTGGAAGGTGACAAGAATTGGAGATAGGACCTGTGGAAATTGTAACATTTAAAGGGAGACAAGCAGAGCTGGGGAAGCAGGAGGAGAGAGAGGAGGAGAGAATCTCAGAGGAGTGGCTAATAGCCTGACGCACTGCAGAAGAGTCTGAGAAGTGACTTTTGGGGAAAGAAAAAGGCCACCTAGAAACTTTCTGGGATAGCTAGTGCAGTAGTCCAGGAGCACACAGCTGGCTGAGGGCCGTGTGGGATGGAAAGCCCAGACGTGGGCTTGGGAGGCATTTGTGAAAAAAATTAGTCGCCCAGTGCGGGCCAGTGAGGCGTACTTGGCCTTGGCTACTTCTGCAGAAGAGTTCCTTAAAATTGACAGAAAACTTAGTTCTTCAAACAGTATATTGGGCAAGGCCCAGCGGAGAGTGCACCATGACAGGGAAGGCTTGGGAAGCAGGAGGAGGTGACTCCATCCACGGCCGAAGGTGGGTGTGCTGCTCGTTGCCAGGGGAAGAAAGCTGGGAGTTTACTCTTGCTGATGGAGCAGTGGTTTCCAAATGCTGCCTGTCCTGGCTACAAAATGTTAACCAAGGTATTTTCAAAATTATACTTTCCTGTGTTGCATTCGTAGGGGCCAATGTGTGCATCAGAAATCTGGATTTTTGAAAATTTTTTTGACCCAGGGCTTCACACATGCTAGGCAAACACTTTATCACTGAGCTACCTCTTTGGCACCCAAAATCTGTATATTTAAAGGCTTGTTAGGTAATTTTAATGAATAAATAAGAGTTAGGTCAAGGCAAGAGGTTGGCCAGCAGGAGGATGGAGAGAGGCTGAAGGCCCAAATAAGGTAGTAGTGGACAGAGTGGACAGGATGGAGAAGAGAATTGGAAAGGTGTTTGCACAGCTAGGTTGGTCAGCCAGGGGTGTTGCATCGGAGGAGGGAGTGGAAGAGATGTTGGGTTAGTTAGTTGGGTAGATCATGAGGCAGTTGAAAATGCCTCCAGTTAGTTGGGTAGATCATGAGGCAGTTGAAAATGCAGAGAAAGGGGAGCTCATTTTGAGGGAAGATGAGTTCAGTTTTGGATCTGTGTGACATGGAAGAGTCTGGAGAGTCCAGTTGGAGATACACAGGGGACACTTGGGGACAGTATGGAGCTGGTGTGGATGTGGTGAGGACTGCACAGGCAGTGAGTAGAGTTAGAATGCCCACAACTGAACTTGAGGCTGGTCGGTGGTGTGAGAGATGGATAGAGAAGAGGCAGCAGAGCAGGAGCTTTCTAGAAGCCAGGTCTTCCTCTGCAGTCCAATTGTACATGCCCACTGTGCAGTAAATGCATATTCCTGGGTTTCTTTACTCTCGCCCTGAATGACTGGTGGCAAAAGGTGGCGCCTTTCTGGTTTCCAGTGTGTCAGCTCCCACCTGGCATCTCTTTCTTCCATAGATTGGAACCTGCTGTTATCCCAATTGCGATTTCACTCAGACTCAGCCAGCTGCTGTACTCACTGAGCCACACCCCAGCCCTGGATTAATTTTGGTGGCTAAACTGAGCTGAGCCTTAGGCATGGTTTCTCAGTTAAGTTTTTAGGATTTAGCCATTCCGTGGCGGTATTTCCATTTTATCTCTAGTCTCAAGACTGTTATCCCCAGTTTCTCCCCATCCCACCCTCACCCTATCCAGAAAATCAGGGCTATCCCCCAGGTCCCCCGGTATTTCCTGCTTCCTCCCCTGCATTGTTTCTGGCCATATGCAGCTTATTCCTTCCCTAGGTGTTAAAGGAGTCAAGGGAGCCCCCTTCTCTGTTCAGAGGCCCACCTTACACCCGCTGTTAACTGTTTCTTTTCTCGAATCACTCACTTCTTTACTCTCCTGTCTTCTTTCTGACACAGTGGCCCTGGCACATGGTTGGAGCTGTTGCTTTCTTTTGTGGTTCCTTGGAGGCTCCCAGAGGCAGGCCAGAGCCTCTCACCTACTGCTCTCTTGACCTGGGTGTGTATCTTTGTTTTGGTAATGTCAGACAGCCCATCCGTTAGGCCTTGATGATGGAAAGGAAGATGAAAAGAGTTAATACTGAAAACTTCTAGAATTCCGCCCCAGGAAATGCTGTGTCAGGTTTATGTATTAACTGGATCTTCTTTCTGAGCCTTCTCTTGAAGGTACAAAAGCTTAACCCCTCCATTTACCCTTACTTCTGTCTTCCCAACTGTCTGTGATCTTCTCAACTACATGTTTTAATAGACAACCTTCACTTGTCTCCTCTCCCCCGCCCCCAGCCCTTTCTAGTTCCTCTGATAACTTTTGGTGTTACCTGTGGGGAGCAGGCCTGTGTTTCTGCTCCATGCAGCTGGCTTCTGCATTACTGGTAATGTTAAAGCTGCTATGGACAAGGCCATGAGTGATACCCACACCAGTACGTCACCTCTGTGCTTCTTAGTCCTCATCAGTGTGAAATGTCCTCCTGCAGTTGGCCTTAATGAATATTTCTTTCTAAAAATCTTTACCTCTTGACTTTTCCTGTGTTTTATGTACTGCTTGGTTCTCTTCATTTCTCCTGACCACATCTACTTAGTTTCTTTTATACCCTCAGATTATGCCCGATTTGGCATTAATGGGTTGATGATTAATTTAGGAGAGCAGTCTCAGTGCTGTTAAGGGCAACACCTGCTTTCTTAGAGCTAAAGAATGAGAGGTAGAGTGTAAGACTGGAGGAATCCTCCAGTGTGTTTGGACAGCTGGGTGAATCTGAGTAAGACATATCTGCATGCAGCGCTTTGATAGCTCAGATGCTTATCTGTATCCCAGTTATCATGCTCACTAAAATCCACACAGCACCAGTGTGGGAACCAGCACAAAAGGTCAGTTCCAAGTGGGACCTATAGTATTCAACTGAGCTGGAACTTTTTCCAGAGTGAAACCGTTACCTGATCTAAAGTATTGTTAAGTAGCCTTGAATGAAGTTGGAAAGACTCGAGGAGACCATCCATGGTCTACTGGTGTCAGCCTGCAATTCAGAGGTGGGCAAATCCTAAGACTGGTGGAGATAGTCAAAGTGTACACCACACCTTCATTCCAGCTGAGGATCTCAGGCATGCCCTCAGCATGATGCTGAGGCGGACACCTCCAGTATTTCTCACGCCACTTCTGTTTTCATGCTCTCTGGAATGATCACACCATATTTGTAATGAGATATTCTTTTTTTAGATACGTGTTTAATGTGTTCAATACACAACTTGTGGAGGTGATTGGATTCTTTGTTTTGGTTTCTCATCATTTAAAATTTATTTAGTTGGAAGCAGTATGCCCAGATGAAAAAGTGTCAGCCCTTATGACTGTCCCCTCACTCTTTGATTCATTGATTCTATAGATATTTGATTAATGAACTTTTCTGTGGGCTAGCCATTCTTCTGGGTTCTCAGGATTTAATAAGAATTAAAAGACCAAGTATACATTCAAGTGGTGATAATCTTACGAAGCTGTGAACAAAGGCTCAGTTTAAACATTAAAAATGTCCTGTTCATCATTTTAATGAACACTTCAGTTTTCATTCAATTAAAGACTCCCCCCCCCACCTCTCCCTCCCATTTAAACTTGATGGAACTTTTGCAAATTGTGCATTTTGTGTGGAGCCTTTTTTTGCAAGATAGCAACCCTTTCATTTTGGTATCTTAGTGGAAACTCTGAAAACTAATCATTTTTTTTTAGTTGGGTTTCTCTTTTTTTGGACCAAGAATAATTTGGCCTGTCTTTTTTGGGGGGAGGGTAGTGTGTGACTAGAGATTGAATACACTGAGCCAGTAGTCCCCAACTTCTTTGGGGCTGGTTTTGTGGAAAACAGTTTTTACAAGGACTGGGGTAGGAGCAGGTAATGGTTTTGGGATGCTTTAAGCACATTACATTTATTGTGTATTTTATATCTATTATTACATTGTAATATATAATGAAATAATTATGCACCTCTGTGTGATGCATAGTCAGTGAACCTGCTGCTAAATGGACCCATTGGTCTGATGGGAGACAGTGATAGCCAAAGTGTGTTGCTTATGTCCAGTCTACTCTGTATTCTCATTTTGGTTGCTGCCACTGCAGAAAATCCTGTTCCACAAAGATAGGATGCTGCAAATAGAAGCAGGCTTTTTAGTACTTTTGTGGCACTCTCAGGATGTTCCACCTTGATTAATCTAGAATATATGGAGATTTGAAATTATCTCAAACATACTTTTAAGGCCACTATCATTTGCAGTCTTAAGCAATTGATATTCTAACATGGACAGAGTCATTTCACCTGGCTTAATAAAAAATGGGTTGTGAGTCTATTCCATTTCAGTTCAGGGGTCTTTTGTGGTTGCAAAGTAATTCTTATTTCTTTTGAAACATAAGCCAGGTAATCATGCTGGAAGAAAGGGGACCCTAGCTTAGTCATTTGGAATCTCTCCGAGTGTTTAAAACACAGAAAAAGTGTCAATATTCAGCTGTTGCCCCCATAATTCCAGTTTGGCTTTGAATGCAGCCACTTTTTTTGTGACTGGAACAAGTTGTTCTCCCCTGAAGTAACAGCTTGAATTTGTTGAGCAGGTTGACTATGTCACATGAATAAGGAAGTTTTGTGACCCATTGTGTGTCATCAAAATGTATTGCTAGCAGTGACTTTTTCTAAAAAAATTTCTGCAGTGACTCATAACTAAAGAACTCTGGCCAGTGCTCTACTTTTAGAAGGCTATCTCACTTCTGTGTATAAAAAAAGATGTATACACTGTGTCCATCTCCTCACAGAGCTGCACATACAGATGTGTGTTAAGACATGATTTGTTACGGTTTATATCTAGATGTCCCCACAAAGCCTCATGTGCTCCTAGGTGGGGCTGGACTGTGGGGTGTGATACTGGATCAGTCCACTGATGGATTTATAGCTGGGGGTGATGCTGGGAGGTGAAGCCTGGAGGTGGATCACCTTGGGTGTGGCCTGGAGATACATATATGTCTATATCTATATCTGTCTTGCTTTGAGTGCTCACTGCTTCCTGTGTGCTGTGCCATGTACTCTTCTTCCTCTGCCATGCTGTCCTGCCTTGGAGCCAGCTGATTATGGACTAAAACCTCTACAGACAGTGATCTAAAATAAACCTTTCCTCCTCTAACATATGGGTGTCAGGCATTTTGTCCCAGCAATGAGAAAGTAACTAAGAGACACTTTAATGTAGTTGGACTTAACATTGTTCAAGTACCATGTTTTGGCTAGTCAGCATTTCTTTTTTTAGTATTTTCTTTTTTGGTCCGGGGAACCGAACTCAGGGCCTCGTGCTTGCCAGGCAGGCGCCGCACCGCTGAGCCACATCCCCGGCCCTAGTCAGCATTTCCTTATGGCTGCCACAATGTGTAGACTCACATTCAGAAGTGATCTCTTTGACTGTAGTGAAACCAGAAAGCCATTATGCCGTGACGGCTGCTTTGTCCCTGTATAAAACATAAAATGATAAGTTGTTTTTCTGTTATATAATCATTATCATTCAAAGGCTGGACTAGCTTCTGCAGTTGTGGTTTTAGTTGGTGACAAAGGTGAACATACTGTATTCTAATGCACAACCTCCTGAAAAATACATCACACAAAAACAAGCATTTTTGCCTTGTTACATCAGTAAATTTATAGGCTGGAATTGCATAACCACAGTACCACAGTGACTCATTTAGTTATGGTGCTAGATGAAAGAAGAACATGTTCCCTCTGTTGAACTGCAGCCTCTCCTAAAAGCTCACGATAAATGTCATTAGCAGCAGGCAGGATCAACTCTTCTCTTAGCCACTAAGAATGATGCTTTTAGTACAGATACATTTGATGAAATAGTAGGCTTCAATAATTGCTTTTGTTCTTTGTGTTCATTTTTTTCTTTCCTCCAAAGGCTTGTCTTTGCACAGTGCTTGGTGTCCATGTGGTAAAGCAGGTTTGGAGAATTAATCACCAGATTCAGTAAATTCATAGTTGAAGTAGAGTTCTTGATATTGTCTCTTACATGCAGCTTTCTTTTTTGGGGGGCACTCTTAGTTTTCTGCTGTCTCATCACTGGATCTTTCCCTCTTTTATGGAAGTTCTCCAGTGATGTTTGTGGTTTACTTATTTTGGGTGGGGTTTGCTTGTGGGCTGACTAAAACTGTAACTGAGACAAATGTGCAGTGCAGGGAAGAGGCACAGATAGAAGTGGTACAGAAGATAATGGGTAGACCATGTGCAGAGGAAAGTAAGTGTTGCATTCTGACTTAAAGCCTGCTGCAACATGCAGGTGTACAACTAAAGTACATTGACTCACATGCCACTATGAACCCTGAGACCTAGGGCAGCTTAAATTTCACTGCCACACACTGACAGGATTTTGATGCGAATCTATAAGCAGTTGATTTATTATGGCCCCTTTGTAGTCATACTTCTCTGCTAATGTTAATCTATATTTGCAACTACTCCTCAGCACTAGCATCATTGCCTCAGCTCTACCTCAGATCATCAGCTATTAGATTCTTATAAGGAGCTTAGATCCTCAAATAGGCACCTGACTGGCAAGTGCGAGGTTACTAGTTCGATCCCCGGTACAAAAAAGAAAAAAGAAAGAAAAGAAAAAGAGAAACTTAGATCCCTGGCTTGGGCATGTCACTGTAGGGTTCTTTTTCCTATAAGAATCTAACTTAAAGCCTGCTGCCGGTCTGACAGGAGGTGGAGCTCAGACATTAAGGGGGTGATGGGGAGTGGTTGTAATACAGATGCAACAAACATCACTCATTTGCTCCCCACCCTTCACCTCCTGTGCAGCTGGGTTTATGACAGGCCAGTGGACTGAGGTCCGTCTGTGGTCTGGGGTTATGAGCCTGCACTGAGTCCTTTTTTATTTTGAGGCAAGGTCTCTTTAAGTTGCCCAGACTGACCTTTTTAAGGGTGATGACTACATTTCTTTTCTAACCAGGCCTGGGTTACCCAAACCAACCCTAGCTTCCTTTAGGCCAGATGTTAGGAGTGGGTTATTCCCCACGTTTCTTAAGTTTTTTGGACCTGTACTTCTGCAACTCCCAAGAAACATAATATTTATTCATAAATTTTAGTTAAGAATCAAGCAAAGATGTTAACTAAGGCAGGGAAAAATGTTTTAAAAATGTTTCTTTTCATTGTAAAAGTGAGGTTAACCACTTTAAATAAATTTGAAAAATACGTACAAGTGCTGTTAGCATTTCAGTTAATTTTCATCTTTTCCTACATGTTTATGCTCTTGTTTTAAAATAACTGCTTATTGTAAAGGCAGTACATGTTCATCAAAGAAACTTCTGAAATGTAGAAAAGCACTGAGAACAAATAGAATGACATTTGGGTGTTACTCTTTTTCCAGTGCAAAAATGAAAAACCAAGTAAATAAGGACAAATAAACTTATCATACATAAATATTACTTTGTGATTGGCTTCTATTTCACACAACAGAACTTTAAAAATATAATCATAATGACTTTTGTGTGTTCTGTTCTTTTGTATTCTGCTTCTCTTCCTCAGAAACATTCCCTCAGTATACTGTTCTTGCAGAATTAGGTGGTTCTCTCTGCTTGTTCCCTATTATAGTAATGCTAAGAGCATCTTAAATTTCAGATATTCCTAGAAGTAACAGCAGGTTAAATAAAGTATATTGTCTTATAACTTTTGGTACAAACTGCAAAGTTCCAGCCCCAAAGGATGGTGCTTAAAACTTCAGCAAATTAAGGGAAAACTTGCTTTACTTATTACTTTGAATTTTCACAGCTGCCCACAAATAAGTATACTGAGGCTCAGAAAGTAGTTTGCTTAAGGCCAGGCAGCTGGTATGTAGAAGAGCTGGATTTCAGCTAGCTATGCCTGCCTCTATAGACTGCACTTTTCTGTATTTATTTATTTAGTTGTTGTTGTTTTGAGACAGAGTTTCACTAAGTAGTCAGGTTGGCCCTGAACTCACTATGTAGCCTAGGCTGGCTTTGAACTTGCAGTGATCCTCCTGCCTCTGCCTCCCAAGTGCTGGGATTATTGTGTACCACTATACCCAGCTCATACCTGGCACTTTTTCCATTGTATCATTCCATGTTGATAGTTTAGTTCCTTTAATGGAAAATGGCTATGGTGATATGACTCATAGGACAACTATCTAGGAAAAGAATGATAATTTAAATAAAGAGTTCTGCATATCTCATATAATTTCTTATCCTTTTTTTGGTCAGTAACTGGTACAGGGTGATTGGAAACTACAGTGGATGTTTAAATTAAAAAAAAATTATTACCATTAAAAGACACATTGCCATGAATGCCTCCTCAAAATCCTCCCCGTTGAACACACTTATCCCATTATTCTTGTCACTGTGAAGCAGTTCTGGAAGTCCTCTTTTCTTATCTTTGGTTGTGTGGTCTGGCTACCCAGTGTCCTGAATCGATTTGAAACATTTACTTTTCATGGTCATTTTGACTTTGGGGAGGAGCCAGAAGGAGCCAGAACTTTCGTGGTGTTGGATGGCACTCAGCAGCAATATTCATTGTATTTTTTTATCATACCTCATACAAACACGAAAGAGGACTTGTAGAACTGCTTCAGTAAGTGGCAAGAATGATAGAATAAGTGAGTTCAAGCCGAGGGAGAGTTATTTTTGAGGGGATTAATGGCAATGTGTCTTTTCCTGTAATCTTTAAAATTTAATCATTCATCATACTTTTCAATCAGATCTTGTAGGTAGACACTACTGTTAATTTTTCTTCCAGCACACTTACTATGAGCCAGCTAGGAACTGTTTTAAGAAATTTACATTTATCATTTAGTTCTCAGAACAGCCCTGTGGGTTAGGTACAGTTACTCTCTGCAGTTTGCAGGTCAAGAAACAGGCACAGAAATTTACGTGACTTTTCCAAGGTCACCTAGTTAGAAAGGAGCAATTCTAGTCAAATTCGGACCCAGGCAGTGTGGCCTCAAAACACTGGTGCATCCTGCTGTTTCTCTGCCTTAAAGATACCTATCTCCATGGGTCTCTCTGACTGCTGAGATCTTCCTAGGCTGAGGATAAAATACTTGCTTGAGTTAGTGTAGAGCTTGTGTCCCAGTCGCTGCAGCAGCATCAGCGCACTTTGGCAGGTTCCATCTTGCTTACTCTGCTTGGTCCCCAAGGCTTTTAATCCAGGTGTCTCCTTCCCACATCAGAGCCAAGATCTAGTTTGCTTTCTGTAGAGATGTTTCTGCCTAATTAGGACTTTTTTGTAGTAAGTAATCTCTGCGTTTTTGAGTATATGTGAATTACATTATCTCCTTCTCTTCCTTTATTGTTACATCTTCTCCATCCAATTTTTTCATTTTCAGCTTGTCCAATATGAGGCAGTTCTACTTACATCAGGCTACTTTACATCAAACTTACGTCAAGCTACTTGAAAAATTACATCATTTATAGAATTTTTGAATAATGCAACTTGATAATTTACCCTAGCATTTTTGAAATAATGCTTTCTGAAATAGTGCATTGTAAGAGGCTTCTGAAGTTTTAATCTCCACTTAAATTATGACTACAAATGAGAATTATAATTTAAACCTTATTTAAATCATGGTTCTTTCTCCCAGATGTTTTTCCTGAAGCTTAGTAAGTTACAGTGCCATCTTTCCCAGCCATTTAATGTGTCATGACACAGCGGAAAAAACAGACCTAAGTAGGTCAGGAATGTTGTTGGCTGTATTGTCTTCCAGTGATTGACAAAGCAGATTAACATATGGCAACTTTACAACAAAAGAGAATTTAAAAAATTCTATTAACTGTTCTAAAACTTACTGGGGGTCAGCTATAACATGGAAGGAAGAACCATAAAATTTCAATTCATTACACTGCCCAGACTTGAACTTTATTTATGTATGATGGTTGTGTAAATTTTTTTAATCTTTATTCTGCAACTTAAAAGAGGAGAGTTTTATTTTGGCTCTTGGCTTTCTGGAGGATTTAGTCCATGATTGGCTGGCTCCAAGGCAAGAAGGGCATGTGGAAGGGTTTGGTGAAGAGCTGCTCATGCCATGATGCCTGGGAAGTAGAGAAGGGAGAGGCTGGCAGGGAAAATACATCCCTGGGGTCTGGCACCCAGTGACATACGTCCAACCCAGCCCAGCTCCTAACTGTAAATCATGATTCAGTCACCTTCCAAAAGCCCCACTGCTGAACACATGAGCTTTTGCAGGGGATATTCTAGGTCTATACCATAATGCACATGCACATTTTAAAAAGCAAAATTGGGCTAGTTTTCATCTTACTTTCATTTAACCTTCTGAAATAAATTTATGTACATCGTTAACAATCTTCAAAGCTGCCTTTTAATGTTTTTATTTTGCCTTATTACAAAACTGGAGCATGCTTGCTTTAAAAAATTACACAAATACTTAAGAATGACTAGTCATACATAATTAGGCCTGCCACCCAAATAACCAACCCTGATAAGTGCTTATTCCTCCAGACTTTGCTCCTCCAGATGTGTTTATCTATGCCTTCTTTTCTCCAAAACACACAGATAAACACATTCATGAATGCATAGTTAGTTTTGTGCAGAAATGGCATTGGAATGTACATTTTTATGTTCTCCCAACATTATCTTAGTATTCAAAGTTATGCGTTTCAGTGACTGTGGTGTTTTATTATACTGACATGTTTTCCTCCCATATTTTTCCGTTAAGAACCAATATAAAGTTGAACATCTGTATAACTAAGTTATAATTGCATCTTTCGCTTCACCCAAAAGAAATAATCTCAGATGTGGAACTGCACAAAGAACTGTAGTGTTGTGCCATTTTTGATCTGTTGCTAAGTCCTTTCAGAGAAGGTTGTTATTTCATACTTTTCAGTGGTCTAGAAGCATATCTTTCTCATCAAACTCTTATAACAACTCAACATGATAATTTAAAATAATTTTTGACAATAGGTTAATAAATGTCACATCATTTTCTAAATTTACATTTCTTTGCATATCTGAGAAAGTGAACCTTTTTCCTCTTGCATATTTATCTCTCAGTTTTGGTTTAGTTATCACATAGTGGTTGCCTCTATCATTTTAAATAGTGAACAAAACCTCTTTTTACATTTACAGTTTGTGGCACAATGAGTAGTAGGCTCCACTGTAAAAATCAGAAATTAGTGTCTTAGTTTCCTAATTTGTGTTGTATATGTGGAGTGTGTGTTGACAGTCTGTTCTATAATGGTCACCCTCTTGTGCTTTGTCTGTAAGTTGATTCTATGTAGAAAATAAAAAAAATGATAGCTATGTTGACATTATTGTGATTATTTACTGTGGAATCAGGCATACGATTAGACTTGTAGAAAGAAATAGTGTTCTAGATCAGGAAACCTGGGCTGCTTCAACAAACCTCTTAGTTTCTGTTGATATTTTTTTACTACTAAATAAATAGTGAGGATATTTTTAAGTTCCCATTTGCTACTTCTATTTTTTTAGTCTTGCATCATTTTTGGTATTAGCATCTGTTTTGGGTTTTGTTTTGTCTCCCCACCACAGTCATGGAATAAACTTATTTTCTCACTATGTGAGGACACACAGTGGTTGGTGAACTTGGTGGAGCCTTGCTTGTTCTACACAGTCCTGAATGATGGGCCTCTGACGGGCAGCTCAAGGGCTCCTGCAGGTCTGTAGGTAGATATTTCACCCCAGGAGGCCCATGTTGTAAATGGCAAGGCAGGTGTAGACTCTGGACCAGTGTGCAGAGTAAGTGAGTCAGCCGGTTTCCATGTATGACGCAGAGATTGGGGGCAGGTGGCTGGCAAGTGACTGTGAGAACCCCCTGCAGCTGAGAGATGGAGACTTGGGTGTGTGTAAGTTTTATTCTTTAGCGAAGCTGCCCTTCTGACCACATTCTCTTTCCTTCTCTCTTACCATGCAGTGATCTGTCCTGGAGGCTTGAAGTTTCCCCAAGTTCTCTTTTATTTTTCTCTTAGACTTCCAACCCCCTCAGTGTCTTCCTTAAGCAGATTTCTCCTTTCTTTGTGGTATTTTATTTTGGAAAAAGAGCCTTCTTCTCAGCTAAGGTGGTGGGGTGAATGGCTGTCTGTGAGAAAGCATGTAGGAAAATGCATTTGAGGTTTTCCATAAGGTCCAGTTGACCCCACTGATGTATGTGTTTGGTGGCATTAACATTGTACTACTAGTGGTGACTTTAAACAATTTGCTAAACACTACCAAGTGTACCAGCACTACACTCCTGATTATACTAAAGCAGAAAAATCTTGATTTGGTACTAGTCACAAATACCTCTCTAAGCTGGAAGTTTCCCATTGTAACAGCAGGAGGCAGTCCTGGCTTTTTCTGTCAGCAACAATTATTAGTTAGAATCTGATAACTTTATTTTGTTTCTAATGTGTTCATTTTTTTGTGATAACCCATTGGTTACAAGGTAACACTTATTTTCTATTTGCTGTAGTGAGATATAAAGCTCCTTTTTGGGGGTGGGGGGACAGTTAAGATGCTATGCAGTTAAGGCTGGTCTTGAGCTCACTTTGTAGCCCAGGCTGGTCTCGAACTTGCAACAATCTTCCTGCCTCAGCCTCCTTTTGCTGGGATTACAGGTGTGTGCCACCATGCCCTGCAAAGCTCCCTTTAAAATACATTAATTTATGCAAATTCTGGTAAGATAATTTAAAGAAAAATAGTAATGGGGTAGTAATGCTGAGATGTGCCATCAATTGCATTGCTGCTGTTTGAGAAGTGTTGTAAATTGTTCTGCTGGTGGCTCATGTTCTCCCTCAGATCCTGGTTTTGTCAGTTCTTTCCCTGGATTCATTTGAAAGGAACAATTTCTCTGGTGTCTTAAGGGGCCTTATAACTTGGGAAGGCAGGACAAGTAGACAGGTGTCCCCAGTCTACTGTTGTATCCTGGACTTCATCTAGCTATCATCTTGGTTTCGCTGCTTGTACGTGACTCTTGGGTCCTTTTAAACCTGACTGTAGCATTTGGGGTTTAAGTGGGACTTTTCCTTCTCTTCTGCTGGCACCAGGGGTTGGAGGTGTCTGACATCTCGCAGGCCAGCATCTCATGGAGGAAGGTGCTGCTGAAAGGTCTCATAGAAGCACAGATTTGGAGGTGTGTGGCTTGGTTCATTGATGCTTTAGCTTCAAGGAGGAGCAAGTCAGCTCCTCTGGATTGTCAGACTCAGGTTTCTGCTCCTGGCTGATGTGTGAGGTGTTTTTGGTTCTCTTCCTCCCTAATAGGTAGTGCATTCTGCATTAAAAATGGGTTGAAGTCCACAGCTGCCCTCCTGTGGATCTTGAACCCCCCAGGTCTTTGTTGTTGGCTCCCTTACCTGTTGCCCTCATTTGCTTGGGTGAGCTTTACTGTGTCTCTAACACCTGGACTTGTTCCTGGCTTGTCATGACACAGTTACTGATGAATCCATCCTCAATAATGCTTCCCTAGGCCAGACTCGGGGATAGGCAGGTCACACAGTTCTCTGTGGAGTAGGAGGAGGGGGATAGGTGTAAGGAGGGGTTATTTGCCAACACTTTTACACTGGGGTAGTCAGACTGAAACTTCGGCTTCCGTGTGCTGCCCCCGCCCCTGTGCTGGTGCCGGCTCCTCAGGGCCAGCTTGCTGCACAGCAGCAGCCTGCAGAGCGCCTGGGGCTGCCTTGCCGAGGACCGCGGTCTCACTGCCTGGCTGCCTCACACGTCTGATTTACGGCACGTTTTCTTGCCACTAACCGCACATTTCCACATTTTAGAATGACATTTTCTTCTCTCTTACAGTTTATTGCGCAAGCTCAGAGCTTTCCACCAGCTTCCTGATTGTGGAGCTGTTCCTACGGTTGAATGATTTGTCCCTGTTTACATGTAAAAGTCATGATTTTCTTACTCTTTTTGACTTTTAAAATTATTTCATTATAATTTTTTTAATCTAACTAGCACTTTCAGCAGTGATGGCTGTTTAGGTTTAATGACAGCATCAGTCTGTATATAAAATCTCTGTGGGAACATAAACCTAACTGGTGTCCCATACAGTGGCAAGGCCAAAATAGACCACAGGTCCTGCACCGTGGAGCTTGAGGATTTGATGTGCTTTTCTCTAGTGTGCAGACCTTAGTGTTCAGCACTGTCTCATGCCTTTCCCTTTAAATTGTACTGTTCCTCTTTTCCTAATTCATGCTGTCTGCACATTTCAGATGTAGGACACATTTTTGTATCTAGTGTGCAAATCCTCATTCCTGCGCCCCACTTCCGGGAAACTTCTTGCACTTTCTTCTGTTCGTTTTTGTGATAAATTCTTGTCAACCACTGGTGCTGTGACAAGAGTTCATTGGCTGCCTTCCTAAGACAGGCACTCTGCCCGATTGCTTGGGGACCTGAATTAGGAATAGACAGGGTAGGAGGTGCCCCATGTCACTGAATCTCCCCCGTGCATTAGGGACAGGAAGCATTTCACAGATGGCTCTCAGTGTCTTTTTTCTAAACACCGTAAGTAAACAAAGATAAAGTGGGACCTTTTAGTCTCCTGGTGGTTTATGACTGAGATCTTTGTGGAGACAGCCATGAGGGTATCTCCCTGTCTTCCCTGACTTGGTCCTTGAAGACAAGTTCCTCCAGGCTTTCTTCTAGGAAGCTGAGAGGCCTGAAAAACGAATCATGGTGGGAACAGAAGGTGTTCTGTGCAGTGTGTGACTTTCTGCACTTTTGTGGACTTTCATTGTTATTTTTTTATTTAGTTCATTTCTAATGAAAGTTTTTAACAAACTTACTTCATAAGATAACAGATTACCTTATTCTTGTGGGAACGCTGAAGAAGTTACCAAGTAGTTAAGTAGTCAGAAACGGGAAAACCAGTTCTGTGGTAGGATATGGCGGCTTTTCCTCTCAAGAGTGTGAACCACGCTGGGTATTCTGATGTGTGTAATTTTTATATGTCAGACTTGTCGGGGCAGGCAGAGTTGCTGCCTCCCCACAACTCATTTTTAGCTAGACTGCATCTGTAACAGCCCACATGGCTGAGCGCCACAGAACCTGTGGTCATTGTCTCCAGTACTAAGATAAATTCATATAGAATAAAATTCACTGTTTTAGCCACTTCATTCATTCATTCATTCTTCTTTTGTTTTGTTTTGTTTTGTTTTGTTTTGAGACAGGGTTTAGCTGTTCAATTCAGGCTGACCTTGAACTCACTTTGTAGCCCAGGCTGGTCTCAAACACAGTGTTCCTCCTACCTCAGCCTCCCAAGCTGGGATTACAGGTGGGTTCCACCATGCCTGGCCTTGTTGTAGCCATTTTAAAGTCCACACTTACATGTTGTGGAAATGACACTAATGACAGTGTAAATTCAGAAAATTTCATCACCCCACAGAGAGATCCAGGACTCCTGAGACTGTCACTCTCCATTTCCCCTTCCCTAATGACTACTAAACTGCACTGGGTCCCTATGGATTTTTAAATTTTGGAAATTTCATGTCATGGAATCATGTCATATATGGCTTTAGTGTCTGGTGTTCACTTAGAATCATGTTTTTGAGGTTCATTCCTGTTGTAGCATGTACCAGGGCTTCATTCTTTCTACGCTGAATAATATTCCATTGTATGACATGCCACACATTGTTTATCCATTGATTTGTTGGTGAATATTGAATTGTTTGCACTCTTTGCCAGTTATGATAATGCTGCTGTTATGTGTGGGTTTTTGCTTGAATACCTGTTTTAGTTCTCTTGAGCATATACTCAAGAGTGGAATTATTGGCTCCATATGTTAAATTCTGTTTGACATTTAACACCTAAAATGTGTTTTAAGTTATTAAACATATAAAGTTGTGTTCTCTTGTTATATATTAGAAAAAAAATTGTTTCTTGATAGGAAGAACTGGGTTCAAATACTAACCCTAGTACTAACTAGCTCTGACCATGGGCAAGTTATTTAATCTTTTATAGTGTCCTTCCTTCCTTTTTTTTTTTGCGACAAGGTCTTGCTGTGTGGTTCATGCCCTGGAGCTCCCAGTGGTACTCCTGCCTCAGCCTTCTAAGTGTTGGGATTGCAGGCATGTGCTGCCATGTTGTGCTTCACAGTGTTATTTCTTCCCCTAGAGTACACGCGTAAATTCCTGCCTAGGGGTTACCGTGAGAACTCCTTGAGATGGTGTTACACAGAAAGTGCAAAATAATCCACAAATACTGCAATACTTATTTTAAGATAGTACTCAGTTTCCTAAGCCTGAGTGATACTCACTGCCACAAAAAAATGGCTGTCCTTGTTAATACCAAAGAGAAACAGGAGATGGATAGCCCAGAAATCTTGAACTCAGGTGTTTTATATTATCTTTGCCATAGATGTTTTCCATTTTTACTTTTAGAGTAACATTATTATTCTCAAAACTCATTGCCCCCCATCTTGAGGGGTAGATGGACCTCTCGCAGAGGAGCAACTTTTCCTTTTTTTAGCCAATTTGTTCACTGCTTAGCTTCTTTATATGTATGAACCACTTCCTGACTGCTCACAGCTAGGGACCCAACCCATCTCAATGTGTGAGGATTCAGTGAATGTTTTTTCTGAATTAGTAACTAGTTAAAAATTATTTTTCTCACTGTTAGAATAGATTTGTGTGAAAAGTTAAAATATCCCATGAGTAGATCAGAGATTATCATTGTTAATATTGTTAAAGCATGCATTTATGTGCTATTTTAGCTTTTAAATTCTGTGATTCACTGTGCTTGCTTAATGCAATATTTTAATTATGCTATATTTCAGATATGCTTAAAAAATGAAAGACTGGTACAGTGAACATCATCATCTAGATTCTACAATTAACATTTTGCTATATTTGCTTTATCAAATATCCACTCCTCTACTTATTGATCAGTCTATCTTATTTTTCAGTGCATTTTAAAGTAAATTGTAGTCAATACTCATGTGCATTAAATAAAAACAGTTGCTTAAAATTCATATTTTTAGAAGTAAATTTTCCAATAGGAAAAATGCACACATCCTGAGTGGATCAGTAAATCCTGTTGTGCATAGTATCCTGTCTTCTTATCTTGTATTGTGAGATTTCTTGGACATGTGCATATTAGCTTATTCAGTTCTACAAGGCTTTTGCAATCTTAATTTTTTGCTCTTTTTAAAGGAAGACTTACTGGAAGAGTTATCAGACTTCAGCTTAAGATCTCTATTTTGGAGATTTAGTCCTTGAGTTAAAAGTTGTATAAATAGGATCAATTATTAATTCTGGAGGTATTTATTTTTAATTTAAATTTTTGATTGTGATAAGATATGAGTATACATAAAATTTACAGTCTTTGTTTTTTAGAGGTGTCATGTTGAGACAGGGTCTCATTGTATAATGCAGTCTGGCTTTGAACTCACTATGTAGCCCAGGCTGGCCTTGAACTCACAGCAACAGTCCTGCCTCAGCCTCCCAAGTGCTGGAATATAGGCATGAACCACTGTGCCTGGCAAAATTTGCAGTCTTAACCATTTTTAAATATATCATTCTTTAGTACTGAGTGCATTCATACTATTATACACACTGTCTGCAGAAACATTTCTATCTTACATAACTGTGACTCCTCATCCATTAAATAACAGTCCCCACTTGTTTCTCCCCCTGCATCTGGCAACCAACATTCTACTTTCTCTGTTACAGATTTCACTATTCTAAGTAACTTGTATAAGTGGAATTATTTTGTGACTGGTTTATTTCATTTAGCTCATGTTCTCAAGATTCATCTGTGTTTTAGCTGGGTCAGAATTTCTTTTTTAAGGCTGAATTAAATACCATTGTATGTGTGTGACCCAGTTTATCTGTTTATGTATTCATGTCAGTGGGCAGTGGGTCACCCCCACCGGTTAGCATGTGACCACTTCCTGTACGTCAGTGCCCTTCCATGGGACAGGTGCATGCTGACTGCCCTTGAGACAGGTCCTGTCCTGGGCATGAGAGTGACGCAGCAATGGACATGCGAGGCCGAGTCACAGCCCCGGGAGGCTCATGTTGCAGCAGACTGGAAGGCGGCTGAGATGGACAATAAGCAGAGACAAGCTTGATTCTAAAATGCACCTTTTTTTCCTTCACATTTTAATGTTTTTGAAATTGAGGTGTGCCTTCTAATTGATGATATCTCAGAATTATATCTGGTGATGTTTCTTTTTAGTGTCCCCAAAAATAATGGTATATTTATGTGGTATAAAATATAGTCATTTGAATCATAGCACTGATGAATCACTCTTAAGTCTGCTAAGTGCTATAAAAAACAAATCAGGACAAACGGGATAGACAGTTGTGAAGGTGGGGTGCATACGAATCAGATGAGATTTTAGCAGAGTGCATGTCTATCTCCAGTGATATTTTTTTTGTAGCTGGCCCTTATTCCTTGGGGAAGCAATGTGTCAATCCACCTTGTGGACCATGCACCTTACCTGGTGTGGGCTGCTTGTGGTTTGCAGCCTGCCTACTTGAATTGTGCTGGTGTAGAATCATCCTGGCCCAGTGGAGGTATAGGTGCTGTATGGGATGAGCCTTGGTCTCTTAGGTGTGGTAAACGTGGCCTCTCAGTGACTCAGTGACTGGCGACAGTTCTAGTTGCTCAGAACAAAACTTTGGTGTCATTCCTGACCTCTCCATTTGCCCACACGTTATACCCAGTCAGTCAACAAACTCTGCCTGCTGTATCTTCAAAACCTATCCCAAGTCTGAGGTCTTCCAGCATCTCTATCCAAACCTCCCTCAGTCAAGCTATTGTTCTCTCTTGCCTAAATGATCTGAGTAGCCTCCCTGCTGGCTTCCCTTCTTCTACCTGTGCCTTCCTGTGATCATTCAGATTAGCAATCAAAGTGATCATTTAAAAGGTGCCTGATGGTGTGAATTCTCTACCTGCCACCCCTAACCCAAGAAAAAAGCATCCTGTTGCCCTCCCAGGAGAGGTTAGGGTCCTTACCATGGCCCACAGGGCCCTCCTCTCTTTGCTCTCCCACTTCTTTGCATACTTCCTGTGTGCCTCACATCCTCTTCCAGCTGCATTGGCTGCCCTCCTGCACACTGCCTGGGATCTTTTCTCAAGGTGTTTTTCCTGTGGTGTTAAGGAAGAGATCTGCCAGGCCCACTCCCTAAGATCTCTGCTCAAGCCTTACCTTATCAAAAGAGTTTCCCCTGACTGCCCCTTATAAATGACCCCTTCCTTGTCCACTTGTACTCTTTCACCCTATAAGCAAGATGGGCTCAGTCCTGCCACAGAAGGGAACAGCTCCAAGGTATCAGATGCCTAGCCTGAGGGGCAAGGTTTGCTTGTCACACTGAGAGCCACATCTCAATTGTGATTCCCTGAGGCTGGGGGTGGGGGAGCTGTGGTGGAAGAGTCTATCCTACAGCGTCTTTTGTCCTGAGGGCTGGCTGGGAGGGTGGCCACTATCTGAACACTGACTGTTAAAGTGTGCGCCTGGAAGCAGTGTATCTTAGGTTTACTCCTTGTGTAAGTCTTACTGCAGGATCTTACTGCAGCGGGATGGGTGGGTGGGTAGCTTTGGACCCTGGAATCATACCATGTTAACAGCCATAGGTTTAACCCCCTTGATTTTTCTGTAGTTTTTGTTTCCATCTGGCATTAATATCTACCTAACTTGTTTTGTTTATTTTCTTTTCTCTCTTGGCTTGACTATAAACACGAGGTTAGGGACTCTGTCCTTCATTTGCTGACATTTACCCTAGATCCTAAAGAATGCAGTGTATAATAGGTGTTTGCTAGTGTGTACAGAGTGATTGGGACCACCAAGGTGAATCATTTATTCATCTGGTGTCAGGAACCGGGTTAGAAGTGCAAAGGTGGGGTGTCACAGAGACAGGAGCAGCTGGCACGAGACAGGCTGGCAGCAGACTTCCTTCGGGGAAGCAGTGGAGAGTGTCCCTGTGTGAACTTGGAGGGAAACCTGGCAGCTCAGCTCTGATTTTCTCTGTCCAGTTACTTGGGAGTGGCAAAGAAGAGGCAGCAATGACAGACAGGGCTGTCTGACAAAGAAAGTGGAAATTCAGAGTGAAGAAAGAAACATGGTCCCAGCTGTCCCTCCAAGTCACACCTCTACCATGCACTCACTCCCTCAGTCCTGTAGAGTGACAAGGAGCTTGCCTGGCAGGATGGCTGTGATAGTGCAGCTCATAGGAGCTCTTTGCTCTTCATTCATTTGTTCTTTTCTTCTTGTGACATTCTTGAAGTAGGTTATTATACCCACTTTACAGGTGAGGAAACTGAGGCTCTCCTTAGTCATGAGAGAATTTAGGTTGGCCACACTCAGCTGTGGCATCTGCTGTACTTTTGAGGCACCGGGCAGTGGAAGGCTCTGTTAGATTTTCAGATTCCTTGGGGGCTTGATGAAGAGAGTTTGTAACCATTGCATAGTGGTTCCAGTTTAGATGTGTGTAGGACCTTACCAGAGAGGAAATAGCGGGCTATTTTTATATGCTCAAGCAAGCACAGTAACCACAGTAGCAAGTGCAGCTGGTAAATCCACCCCCGGGGAATTTCTTATGAATAAGATTAAACAGTGCCTGACAGAATCTGAAAGTGACCGTGCCCCTGACTCTGATGCTTGTTTGTGGTCTTGCCTGTTGGTACGGGGCTTCATGGCACAGGCCTCCCTGCGGGAATCTGTGGGGGACTGTAATTGGGAAGACAGAACTGTGGGGAACATTGATGGATGAAGCAGGTGGGAGCCAGGGTATGAAGTAGGGAAAAGCCTCGTCACTCAGAATGGTTCACTCAGGCCAGTGGAGGGAGGCAGAAACACAGCTGTCACTCAACGCTACATAGTATTGACAAAGAGTGTATCTGTGCCAGGCAGGGATGAATGGTTTTTGGAATTTTTCTGAAACCACTGAAACAGAAGCCATTGTGTTCAGGAGGCAGAGAGAGGAACAGTTCGGTTGCCGTAAAGGATCCATAGGACCGAGCTGCAAGCTGCTGGAGAGGCGGGTGCACTGGAATGTGAGTCTGAGGAACATGCAGGAGGGAGCAGTCCTGGCCCCAGGGGTCATGGGAAAGCAACAAGGCTGGTGTGGTATTGGAGGAAAGAAGATCCATGTCCAGGCATGCTGTCCCAGCTTTGAAAGATGATGTGGTGGCACCAATGTGATCGCAAGCTGAAACCAGGCTATGTTACTATAATCACAGGGGAAAAAATTGGGCTCGGTCATAACCTTTACATTTTTTTGTTGAAAATGCCCTTTTAACTTTAAAAATCTCATCAAAAGTTGTAAATGTAGAAGGAAATGAACAAATAGACTTTTTAAAAGTGCAGTAATTTGTTAAAAATATTAGAGACATTAAGAATCAAACTGTTTTATTTCTTTGTAAAAAAAAAAAAAAAGTGGATCAAGAGTACTTAGAACAGTGTTTGCTGTCTTATGTGACTCCTAACCTGGAGTAATCCTTTTTGTACCTCATGATTGTCATCTGCCTTTCTGAATTTGGCTATTCCAGAATTTCATTCTCTTTGTTTTCAGGGTCATGAAATAACTGTAAGTTCTTAAGGCAAAGGTTTCTGCCAGCTGCCCTTCTTCTGAGATTTCTCAGCCCTTTTCATCACAATCACTGCATTAGTTTCCGTTTGCTGCTGTAACAAATCATCACAGATTTGATGGCTGCTTTTAGGATATGACAGAGATCACACAGGATCTCATGGAAAACTAATTCAGACTGCTCTTGCATTCAGGATGGAAAATCTCAGGAGGCCACCGCAGTCAGCTGTGTTAACACTCTTACCTCTTAAAAATTTTTGTTGTGTTTTGTTTTGAAACAAATGTGTTTCTCTCCTGCATGCTCTGGAGCAAACTGGTTGATATGGTACAAAACACATTCCACTGCTTCACACTCGAGTAACCATTTTCTGAGGTTCCTGGCAGTGGCTTGGCGTGGTCTCCTACGAACCAGCCAACAATGCAGCCCCCGCTGTGAATTCTGCGTGTTGCCAGTGTCCTCCGATGGCTCCCTTCTGTAGGGAGATGTCTCATTGGGAACGAAGCAGTTTCTGCACTTCATCAGCATTTGGATTTTAAGAAGGGAATTCTCTCGCTTTTCGCCCATGTGGTTTTGTTTTGTTTTGTTTTAATCTTAGAGGTAATCACACTGAGCATGGTTTCCTTTCCCCCTAGACAAGGCGCCTCTGTCAAAGAGTCTTCTGCTGGTTCCCAGTGCCCTGTCCCTCCTGCTGGCCCTCCTGCTGCCACACTGTCAGAAGTTCTTCGTGTATGACCTCCATGCCGTCAAGAACGACTTGCAGGTGAGCACAGCTTCTTTGGTCTCCAGGATTTGCCTTTTTCCTTGCTATTTCTCAGTTCCCAAAAGTCCCTAAATTTGTTAAGAAATACTTTTTATTAATATTTCCTTGACAAGTACATTGTCTGGTTGTATTTATTGATGTCTTTGGTGAAGCAGATGGTAATGGAGAAATTGCAATATTTTCTTTCACTAGGCACATCTATATCAACCTCACTTTTTACTCATGGAAATGAATGTGTAATTTCAAGGGAAATTTTGAAATGATCTTACATCTTTTTTTTTTTTTTTAAGGTTCACTGTCTGCATATTTAACACTTCCAAGAACTTGGCTCAGTTTGAATATTTGGTTAGATCACCTAAGCTCTTTCAGCTGTAACACAGTGTGAATTTATGATTATATTATGTGATTATTAAACCAAATAGGAAATTGTTCTTGAGTTTTTGCTTTTGGGAAGAACAGAACTTGAGAACTTCCAAGACTAATGAACTCATTGTAAATGATGGTACTGGGGGTCTTGTCTATGAGGTGGAGTTAGTAAAAGTTACTCTGTATAACCTGGCACCCTCTTTACTAAATACTTGGTTATCCATCCTCAGCATGGAATGCAGTTCTTGAACACCGGCACCTTTTCTTCGTAGAGATACAATAAATACCATCTCTCAGATTGATGTCACCAAGACTCCATGAAGGTCTTCAGTTATTATTTGTATTGTCACTCTGGAAATAAAGAGTGGCTTCTGAATTATGTTAGTTTCTATAATAGAGTGGTTCTCAGCTTTGGCTGCACAGTATAATCACTTAGAGAAACATTAAAAAGAATACATACACATACATGCACATTTAAAACCTGGAATGATGTCACCCTCATCGAACTGAGTAAAAGAGTCAGGCAGTGGGGCTTGGACACTGGTGTACTTTTTAAAACGACCCTCAGAGGATTCCAGTGTGAGACCAGCCTGGAACCCAGAGGAGCTCTGCTAGGAGAGAATGAGAGGGCGCTGTATGGGGGCCTTCCTGATTTCTAGGGTTCATGTGGTTCATTTGGCTGAGCACTACTCCATTGGCACCTGTACGTGAAAGGTGTCGGTCAGTATCCACATAAAAACTGCTACAGACACACACACATGAGGATACAATATTGTAAGACAAGAGCGTGCACTAGATCTCTGGATGATGCTAAGTGAAGTCAGAGCGTGGCATAGGCCTGAGAGCTTGGGGATGTGAGTTTTCAGTTGGATCTGAAAAGAATGATGGAATTAGCAGCAAAAAGAGAGGGGCTTGTGCTTCTAGGCGTCATGAATTTCAGACCTCAGGAGTAGAGGGGGAGGGCATGATGGGTGACGAATCAGGCTTGGATTGGGTCAGTTGATAATGGCTTTGTTTTATAGGTTCTAATTCTTCCAGATTTTGGCCAGTAAGGCAGACACAGCAGTATCTTCAGTTTTCTTTAGGTATTTGTTGAGTCTGAGCCAGTGATCAGCCTTTAGGAGGCAGTTACCTTTGTGATTGTTTGTAACAGTTTACTCATACACCAGCTGTCAAGTCTTCATGTTCGTAAGAATGGTTCCAAAGCATCAGTCAGTGAAAACTGTAGGTCTGGGTTTTATTTGTCACTAAATGAAAGAAGTCATATGCCCATGATGGTTGTTCCTGTCTGAGCACGGGGCCTTTCCCCACTGAATCCAAAGTTGTGGACTCACCTTGGGCCTGCAGACAGCTAGACCAATCCAGCAAGGTGGGCAGGTGGAATGACTGCCCATGCCACCTCCGAGCCAGACCACAGCTCTGAGTACACTGAAGGCGGACCCTGCCGAGTGTCTCGTTTGGAGCATAGACAGATCGGAACTGTTTCAACAGAGCATGGTCACTTTTTTCCTCTGTGTTATTATTTCATTTGGCAAGAGAAGAGGCTATATCACTTTAGGAAGTGAAACACTTTTCTCTGTGCCTCCCTTTCTTGATCTTAAGATAAAAATAGTATTACCAGCATTCATAAGAGCATTATTTACAATAGCCAAGAGGTGGAAACAAATCCGTGTCCATCAACAGGGAAATGAATAAGTAAAACTTGGTAAGTGCAGACCACGGAATTTATTCAGCAATGAAAGAGAGTGAGATTCTGATGCAGGCTTCAACATGAACCTTGAAAGCATTGTGTGAAGTTAACTAAATAAGTCAGACACAAAAGAACAAATATTGTATGATTCCACTTACGTGACGTACCTAGAACAGGCAAATTCACAGAGACAGAAAGACAGAGGTCACCAGATGTTGTGGGAGGGAGAATGGGGTGTTAGTGGGCAATGGGTGCAGCATTTCTATCTAGGATGTTAAAAATGGCCTGGGAATGTATAGTGGTGACAATCACACAAATTGTAAATCCTCTTAATGCCACTAACTTGGGCACCAAAAAACATTTACAAACATTTACTAACATAAAAATTCAAAGGAAATATAGGGTTGATTTGTTTTGCCTACCTCATAAGGTAATTGTGAAGGGGAAATGAGATCCGAATGTTCTGCAGGGCCCCTGGAATTATCTGTAAAAATTAGGAAATTGGTTAAGAGTGAAAATAGGCCTCCAAGTACCTCTTTTTTTGATTACCTTATATGTTTTTCACTGAACCAGAAGTTTGCTTTTTTGTTTATTTATTTTTTGGTACCAGGAATTGAACTCAGGACCTCATATATAGCAGGCAGGGGCTGCACCACTGAACTAAATCCGTGGCCCCAGAAGTTTTATTTTTAAAAACTGCCATTTCCATATATATATATATATATATATATATATATATATATATATATTTTTTTTTTTTTTGGTACTGGTTATCGAACTGATGACCTTGTACTTGTCAGGCAGGTGCTTGTGCTACTGAGCTAAATAATCCCTGGCCATAAATTTAGTAATATGTTTACTGAACTTCTATTGGAACATTGAACAGAAAGATTTGCACTGTCAGTGTTTGAGTGTCTAGCCACTATTTATGCTCTGATTTTGTGATTTTGGCCACTATTCTTTAGGATGACAATGAGTAATGTATCAACTAGTGATTCTATGATGATAATTTTTTTTTAATTTGGCATTGTTCTACCCTTCTTTTCAGTTTTTCTATTTTGTTTAATTCTCTTTTCTTTCTTTAAAAAAAAGGAGAACAATATGCAATATAATAATGATTGTTAAACTTCTTTTATTCTCTTTTGAAAACTTATATTGTTATTGTTTTGAGTTTACCATTGTTATATTTATGCCTTTTGCTTTTAGTTCTTCTTTTCTGACTTTTCTCTTTTTTCAGTAAAATTTTAAAACAAATTTAGTAATATGTTGTAGCAGCTCTCATAAATTACCTTGTAGTTAGTTAGGTGTTATGAAGTGGTTTGTTTATTAAAATTAAGCTCAGAAACATGTTTTTGGGTTTAGCCTAAGTTCTTTTTCAGTTGCGGCTTTGTTTTATTTAGGGGCATAAAGGTGAACATTTGTCAGCTTCTCATTTTTTTTTTTTTAATCTTAAAGTTCAAAAGTTTTTAACAGGAATTTTTCTGTTGTCTTAACAAGACTCTTCTAAGAAGCAAAGAAACTCTACCCTTTGTTCTGTTGTCAGGAGGATTTGTTAGTATTTGAGAATTAAACTTATTTCTCAGAGTTACACATACTTGGTTTTCCTTTCATGTATGTATCATGATTTTGTTTAGAATATACAAATAATCAGATGAATAGTATATTTGGTAAGACAGAGAATGGGACAGATTTTTACTCTCATTCATTGTTCATTTTTAAATCCCTGTCTAGATTTGGAGGTTGATATGTGGAAGACTAATTTGCCTTGATTTGAAAGATACTTTCTGCAGTAGTCTACTTATTTATAATTTTAGGATATTTGAAAGAAGATATGGGAGCAGAAAATTTGCAGTAAGTTTTTAATATATTTCGCCTTTGCTATTTAGGTTATAGAGAAAATTTTTTGCTTTCTTCCATTTTAAAGTGGGTTTTTTTTTACTTAAACTTAGTTTATTGTTTACAATTATCATTCTAATTACTTGATCCTATATCTGATTTGGGTCATGGACAGTAACCAAAGAAAAATTTAAGACAAAAGCATAATAAAATAATAACATGATGATGATGCTAATGAGAGTAGATATATTATTTATGAGCAGGTAATAACATTCTTACTAGGATTTTGAGTTTAATAAAATTCTAGTCACTGTATTTTGCTTAAAGGTTTATGTATTACTTGTTAAAAATACATCTTACTATAAATATCATTTCTTCATTTAGAAAGTATGGAAGCTAAATTATTTGAATAGTATGGTTTTATTCCTCAATTTTGAAAAGTCTGTTCTAATAAAAACAAATAATTAAACTACACAGACACATCCCATACCAGTTCTAATGAAATAAATGTTTTTATTTTTGGCAACTCATTTCCTGCATGTTTCTCCTGTTTTATTTTTTAGTCCTTCTTGCTGGGTTCCTGGGTTTTGTCAGCTTTGTTTGACTTCATTCTCGTTGAAGCCATGCAGTATTCATTTGGCATTGCTGCTGCTAGTAATTTGCCTTCTGGATTGTAAGTAGCTCTTAAAGACTGGCTTAACTTGGAACACTTAAATATAATTTAAACTATTATTGTTCATACAAGTTAGTGAAACAGTATTTTAAAGTTTTAGACGTAGTAAAAAACCAGTATATCCTTACCTACTTACTGTGTTCTAGGAGCAATCAATTTATATTAGCCCTTCTTTTTTTGAGCTCTTAAATTCTATTTTAGAGAATTTTTAATGGATTTGCTATTTGGGTCCAAAAGATGAACTGCTCTATGTATTTTTATAGTGATATTTTGTATTTGTAATTTTATTAACTGATTAAACACAAAATAAAACATTTATTTATTTGTTTATTTATTTATTTATTTATTTAGGTACCAGGCATTGAACTCACAATCTCATGCTTGCCAGGCAGACGCTTAGGCCACTGAGCTAAATTCCCAGCCCCAAAATAAAACATTTAATTAGATTAAGAAGTAAAATAAATTTGTATAAAGTTAAGTTTGTAAAGAACTTTTGTAAAGCTGGTTTGTAAAGAACTTTTTTAAAGATGGTTTGTAAATCTCCATCAAAGACAAAATGAAGTAATTGTATAGGTTACAACTTTGTACGCAACTTGCAGTGACCACCTGAACTCAGTGTGTGTATACTTCCATATTGTATTGGTTTTTAAAAACAAACAGCCAGGTGTAGTGGTGCATGCCTGTAATCCCAGTTCTTGGGAGGCTGAGGCAGGAGGATTGCTGTGAGTTTGAAGCCAACCTGGGTTACGTAGTGAATTTAAAGCCAGCGTGAACTACCTAGCAAGACCCTGTCTCAAATAACTAAAAAAATAAAACACAACACTACCCTTCAAAAACCAAAACTGTGTGTTAGTGTGGCTGTAAGGTATCTCGAATGAGCTATGTGAGGCTGTGTTTGGGTGTGAGATAGTGTGAAATACAGACACTGGATGTTTAAAGTTACATGTTTACTAGCTTTAGCTTTGTTTTAATTGTAAATATCTAATTTTGAGACCTGTTAAGCTACTCTATGTATCTCAGTTCAAATTCACTTGGGATTCCTGTTTTACGCATGTAGTGTTCTAATATGTTTTAGTTTTATTGTTAGTGTTTACAGTGTAGTTTTCCTTCATGGGATTTTTGAATTATAGTGGGTGTGAAGATCTGTGAAGGTTGATCTGTAGCTATTTTAAAAATATGTGGTTCCGAATTGTATTTTAGCGGAGGTTGTAAAGTTCTATAATTGTAACCACTGTGCAGGGATTTTTTTTTTTTTTTTGCTGAGTCTGAGGGGTTAAGGTACTAGCTGAGAATTTTAAGTTGACTGTTCCAACCTTGTAAACACAGTGCAGTCCTCAGGAAGAGTCATAGTAATTCCAGAAAGAAGCAGCATTGCTAAATTGTCTGTCTCTCCTGAACTGATTCTTCATCCAAGTCAGTTCTGTTTGGTTTTCTATAAAGCCTGCTGAGCTTTGGAAAGTGTGTGTGTGCTATGTATGTTTGTGTTACAGTACCTTTAGTGAGGGGAGGGATAGCAACACAGCTTTTTTTATTTATGTTGACTGTCTGATGATGGTTTTTTCCTATTGCACTTCGAGTCGGATGACAACAGAACCTTTATATTCGTTTATTTCATTATGAAGTCCAGTTAACTGGTACACGAAAAAAGATCTAATTTAATTTGAAGTTGGTGGAAAGTTTTTAGTTACCTTTGAGAGAGAAGTATTTAAATCTGTTAGTACCAAGAGTTGCAAATTTGAATAAGCTCCGAAGTTCTAGTGTCCCCTTGGGAAAACAATATGTATATTAATTCAGCCATGTCTGAATGAAAAGGTATTTCCTTTTCTTTTCATAAAACATCTTAGTATTTTTTTTTTTTTAGAATTTTGACACTTCTGCAAGCATAGATCTCTTGAAACATAAGTCCTTACATTAATTTTGTAAGTATATCTCTTATTGATGATAGCAAAGCTTCACAGACTTAATCTTTCTTGAAGTGGAAGTCATTCTTAGAGTGCTTTACACTTTGCACTGTTTTTCATTTGACATCTTTTTCTTTTCCATTAGTACCAAATTTATCTGCATGCTGTACAATTTTTTACTTTGTATTTAGTTATTATTTTATTCACCACTATTAAAACTTCTCTTATAAAGGTCTCCAGTGATCACCAAATTTCTAAAGCCACCAGTCATCCTGCTTGACTGTCCAGTTGCACATTAAATGCTTGTGACCTCCGTATTTCCTGAAAGCCTCAAATCCCCAGCAGAGGGTCTCTCCTGGTCCTTTCTGACCTTAGTCACTGTCCCTACCTCTCCAGCTCACTCCCAGTGGGTTTCTTGGTTATTTCGATCACTGCTGTGACTTTATCTACCGTTCACATCTGTTGTTTGTTTCTTATCCTCTACTCCCAGCCCTATGCTCTTCTGATCTTTCTAATGACTTCCTAATGACTTCTAGACCCAAAATGTACATGTTTAGAAGTTCTTAGGTCTTCTTTCTCTCCCTTCATCCCCTCTGCCTTTTGACTTCCTTAGTTAATGACATTTCCATGTACCTGGTTGTCCAAGCTGTACATTTCCCCCTAGGGTAGGACACTGAATCTTACTAATTCAAACTCCTAAAGAGCTGTTCATCTTTTTCTTTATTTCTCTTATCATTATCCCAGTCTAAACTCTGATCTTTTCTTGCATGAATTTTTTTTAAGCAGTCTCTAGTTTCCCCTGCTGATTTCAGAGTATTCTGCACAATGCTATCAGAAGTTACCTTTCTAAAAACAGTCTTGACTATGCCAGTCCTTGCTTTTAATACCTTTAAATTCCCATGTCCTTCAGAATAAAGGTCAGATTCTTCCAAGATGCCACCAAGGCCATCTGAAGTAGTGGGAGTGGCAGGGGCTTTGTCATCACAGATTTGAGATTCCAGCTGTGCCACGTTCTAGGCAAATGAAGTCTTGAGCAAGTAGCTTCTCTTGAGTTCTGTTGCTGAGCTCTCTACTGATAACCATCGTGTGTCAGTTCAGGGTACTCCGTGCTTCACAGCTCAGTGGAGAGGGATAAATAAGCTCAGTCACACTAAGATGCTTCCAGTAGATCCTGCCCTTATCTGTTGCTGTTCTTTTCTTTAAGATTTTATAATCTGACCACCATCGTTTGTCTTTCCCCCCCACCAGTCCTTACTTTTCTTTACATGCTATATACAGAATTTTTATTCTCATGCTACATGGTATGCTTTTGGCTCCCTCTTGCCTTTTGCTAGAATTCATTGCTCTTTTTTATGTATGTTCAACATACATTTTATTAACATTCCTGTTGGTATTTACTACATTATGTTTATTATTATATTATTATTTTTGTACATGCTTTTGATGCCACTTACCAACTGTTTGAGGGAGAACCAGGTTTTACTTATTTTTCACTTATTTCTTATACTCAGTAATATTGATAGGATGGTCTTGATTACAGTGAGTCCCAGACTGTGAGGTAAGATCCATGAAGCATCTATTCTTATAGCGCTTTTCATAGAAATTATATTATGTGTGATGTGTATTCATCATTGTTATTTAAACTCAGAAAATACAACCATTAGTTTCAAAGAAGCTCTGTTATTAAAAGCCATATGTGTTGTGTGTGTATAGGTATATAAATGCATATATATCCTATGTCTGGTAACCGTGCTTGTCACACATCTACTCTTATGTGCTATACTTACCGTATTATAGTAATTAGTATTTGCATGTGGGCATTACATTATTTTCCAGAATCAAACTCCTCCAGAATAGAATTATGAATTTTTACGTATTTTGTTAAAATGTATCTAATTACAATGCTGAATAATTTTTCATTAACTTAGATTGTTTATAATTTTATTGTGAGAATGGTATGCATTTTCACTTTGTTGATCAAAGTCTTTCATTGTTCCTTGTGTTTCAAGACTAAACTTGTCTTATTAATAAACTGTTGCAGAGACCTTTTTACTTAATAAGCTACCGAAGAGTGGATTCATCTCTAGAGCTGAAAGCAGGCTATGACCGTGTGTCTTTTTTTCCTGCCCTCTGTGCTGGGGATTGAACTCAGCTTGGTACATGGTAGGCAAACACTCTACCACTGACCTACACACCAGTCAGCTGTGTGTGTGCCATAAAACTCCATATTAAGTACAAAAGTTATTTCTTTTGCTTTAGTAGTAATTTCTCATTTAAAGATATTTATGAACATATTACTTGGCTATTCAAGCTAAAAATGTCAAGTAGTTTTTTTGTTGAGAAGGGACTGCATCTCAGTATGATCTTGACTCCTGTGTCTTACAGTTATGACAGTGTTTACATTTGGTAAAGCTTTTTATTTTTTTCCTATTGAAAAATAGACCTGAAAGGAGAATCAAACTTGGTTTCTAGTTCTGGTTCTTTAGCTGAGTAAGTTACATAATTTCTTTCAACATTAGTTTCTTTATATTTCAGGGAAGTTCTAGATCATCTGAGGGATTGTCTAGTGCCAAAGTACTATTTTGTTAGCTTTCTTCCTTTCTTCTTTCCTTCCTTTTATCCTTTCTTCTTTTAAGACTATAAATGCACCCATGTGAACTCTAGAAATGCATTTATAAGCATTGCATATATTTGGTTCTTAGTCCCATTAGGATATGATCATGTTAATAAAGGTGACTTAGCAGAGAGGTGATTATAGTTGAACCTTTTTTTTAACTTCTATATTTAGAATGATAGGAGTTTTATAGATTATAATTTTTTTTTTTTTTGGATGGAGAGGTTATTTGATTTGTTACTTTATGGAGACGTTAAATAGCCAGGATATGATAAGGTCCCTGATTAGTGCTACTTATGCTGTGACATAGAGCCTGGAAAAATCTGTCTTTTGTAATGTAGTATTTAATTACACATGAAGCGCAAACTGTCAACATTGGAGAAAAATCTTTTACTACATAGTAAAAAGCTCAGGTCAGAGGTGAATTGGATTATTGGGCAGAAAAAAGATTTCAGGTTAAGTCTATCATAGTCTTATGTAGTCTTTTAAAAAGAAAATGAATTTACAATAGGGACGTACCACTGGGTGTGGGGTTTCTAGGCCTCTCTGCCGCTTGCCATCAGGTGTTTTGCTCTGAACTAGTAATATGTTGAATTGAACATAGTTGCTTGTGTAAAAATCTCAGAACTTTGGGGTATAGAATATTAAGTATTGAATTTAGACCTCTAGTCCTGAGTATAAATTAGACATGAAAGAGGTATAACTACATGGAAAAGTTTATTCAAATTATTTTGAGCAGTAGCTGAGTTTTTTCTCATATGGTCACTTGCACACTGAATTAAATCTGAAGTGTTAAGTCAGTTATCCATGTAGATTAAGGCTTGAGCATGAAAAACGTTTGGGTATTTTTTTCCTCTTAATTCATGAAAATGTTTTATATATTTTATAAGGAAAATCATAAAAATTCAAATCAGGATATTGAATCATATTGCCACAAAAATAAGTTTTTAAAGATTGAACAGAGGTGCTTTAAAAAAAAAACACAAGTTTTTAAAAGTTTATTTAGATAAACTTGATAATATCACACAGAATCTCCACTGACCCTAGAATAGTTGGAAGAATGATTTTAAAGAGGCTGAGGCGAAACTGCTTTCTTCTCGTCATAACATTTCACTGTTGATGTTGCTGAGCGACCGTAAACTACCAGACCGGAAGCTGGAGCGGAAGCTCTTCCGGCGCACGCTGCGGAGGTAGTTGCGGTACAGCATGACGCTGATGACGCGCGCCTGGAACTGTTTGGACACAATGTAGTAGAGAATCACGTCGAGGCAGGTGCTGAGGTTCATGAGGAAGGTGGTGAAGGCGCCCCAGGGGTTGTAGCTGTTGTCTTCCCCGTCCAGCATCAGGAAGGCGAAGCAGATGTGGAAAGGCGTGAAGCAGATGAGCACCTGCAGCAGGAGTGTGATGATGATCCTGATGGACTTCTCCTTGACCTTGGGTTTCAGCTTGGACGTCCTGCCGCGGAGCAGACTGTGGATAATGACAAGGTAGCACCCAATCATGATGAACAAAGGGATCAAGAAAAAAAATACCAGTCTAGTGAAGTTAAGCGCGTTCACGGCTTTTAGGTGGATGATGTCGGAGATCTTCAGGCAGGTAGCTGGGGAGGAGGCCCTGTCTGGGTCTTCATAGAGCAGTAGCAGGGGGACAGTTGTGGTCAGGGTCATTATCCAGATTCCTACACAGGCGAACACCGCTTTCCACGTGTTTTTAAGTTCTTTGGCATACTTTGGCTGCACAATCGCCATGTATCTGTCAGCACTAATAAAAGCGAAAAGCCACAGGGCAATGCTTGGGTAAAACACCACAAGAACCCCGAGGATGTGGCAGAAGTACTCACCAAACGGCCATTCACCTTTTGCATAGTAAAACATTCTGAAGGGCAAAGTCATTATGAATATTAAGTCTAGTAGTGCCACATTCATCATATAGATGGTTACGGTTGTTCTCTTCTTGGTGGTGCAACTGAACACCCATAGTGCAGTGACATTAACAAACAATCCGATTATGAAGATACAGCTGTAGAAAACAAGGGCGGCGATTGTAAATTCGTCTGGATGTGATCCGTTGGAAGAGACAGGTTGGTCTGGATTGCTTGGTGTAGTCATCTTATAGCTCCTTGGTGGGCATGATACTCAGAAACTGTAAACATAGTTTAAAAAAATTAGAAGAAGACCCTTGGTTGACAAGTAGATGCTCATTATTCTTACATTGTTTCTGGGTTAATGAATTTTAATTTTAAAATCTTAAGAGCATTTAATGTTGTAGGCCCAATATGGAGTATGTGCTTTAGAGGTAATTGCTATTATGCATTAATCTTTTTTTTATTTTTTGGCCCTGTGCTGGGACTCAAATACAGGGCATCATACATACCAGGCACACATTTTACCACTGAGCTATACCCCCAGTCTTTCTATCATACTTGTCTAGTAAAATGATTTGGGATGTCATAGCACTCTGGCAAAATCATTCATATTTATTCTCTCTGCTCCCCTTCTTTCCTGCCAAAGAATATGCCTTTCTTCATGATTCTCTTCTATAGTGTGAAATTGGGTAGCATTCTTTGATTGGACTAATTGGGTAACATCAGTGTGGATTTTAAATCTTATAAAAATGGTTTGTTGCCATTATTTATTATCCTCATTCAGTTTACACATTTAGTTACCAAAATTAGTAAGGTCCAAATACATTAGATACAATTTCAATGTAAAAAATACATTTTAGAAAACTAACAGAAAGAACCATGCTGGTTATTACTGGACAGTCCATATGAGAGGAGAAAGTTTCTCATTCCTGTGTCTTTCCTGTCCATTGAGCACATAGTGGCTACTCAGCAAGTAAATATTTGTCAGAGGAAGGATGGGTTTGATGAGGTGACCCTCATCAGCCCTTATCTGGTTTCTAAAGAAAGGCTTTCATAGCTGTCCATTAAATCCCTATTATTATTATTATTTTTTTAAAGTAGTAGTTACGTGGTAGCCTTTTGGCTAAGATCAAGTGTAGTATCTTTTCTTACCAGTTTAATATTTTATGTATCTTTTATCCAAGTACAATATATTGAATAGATTTTGGGGCTGGGAAATGGAATAGGAGCTTAATGTGTCACTCTGGGCATTGACTTGATATCATGGTACCTCCCAGAATGGTGTACCCTCTCAAGAGGAATAAATGTTTGCAAAGCTCAGGGGAAAAAAAGGTAAACATTTTTCCTCATAGTATTACATTATGTTCTCTCCGAGTTATCATAGGTCTAGAAGCAGCAGTGTTCTGTGTCGTGGTCCTCAAATAGAGAGCTGGACCATTGATGAGCTATTTGCAGCAAGCAGTAGGGTGTGCACAAAGTGGGGACTGCCTGGTCACCAACCTGTGCCCCGGAAGCTGATCTCAGCTGTGGTGCACAGAAAGCAGTGCCTTGAAAAAATTACTGCCAATAGGGTAACTTACACTGAAGCATCCGTACTATTTGTCAAGGTTTAAAAAGGAGGATGCAGCTGGGCATGGTGACTCATGCCTGTAATCCCAGCACTCAGGAGGCTGAGGCAGGAGGATTGCTGTGAGTTTGAGACCAGCCTGGGCTACAGAGTGAGGTCAAGGTGAGCCCAAACTGCATAGCAAGACCTTGTCTCAAAAAACCACACACGGAAAATAGGTGGCCACCAGCATGCCGCTCTGGTAAGTGGCTGTGGCCTGGCAAGCCACAGCTGCCCCAGGGCGAGAACCATATCAGCGTTTCCTGAGATCAGCAATGCGCCATGTTGGACCTTGGGAGGCTGGGAAAATGGGCAACCAGTTCACCCCTCTGGTGGGCGGCTGTGTGCCTACTGGGGTGCGGGCTAAGAATCAAACATTCATCCACCCCTCACCCCCTCTGTTAGCAAGTGAGAGCCGGCATATATGCGATATAGCAAATAAGGAGGATTTTCTTCTGCCATCTCTTTGAGGGCAAATATTTTTATCTCTGTTTTGCTCAGTGGTATTGCTCTATTCAATATTCTGTTCTTGTAGTTTTGGTATTTCCTTTGATATTGCTCTGCCTGATTGAAGGAACAACTATTGTGAAGAAAACCAGATGTACTATTGTGCATTGCTGTTGTCCCAGTGGCCTGCTGTGAGGTTCTGTGCCAGTTTCACTGTACTGCCTCAGCTGGCTATGTCCTGTCTTTTTCTGCTGTATTTTACTAGCTTCAAAACAAAATAAATAAATAAAATAAAAATAATAAATAAGAAAAAATTTTAAAAAGTAAATAACAACAAAACAGATCAGTAAGTTACTGAGCAACCTGAAACATGATATAACTAAACAGATAATGGACTTAAAAAGCAAAAGGAGGAAAAGCAGGTGCTCTAAAGGATATAACTGCATGTATATTTAAGGTTGTAGGATTGATAATTATGTTGCTAAGTTTTTGTTAGATCAGAGAACTGAGCTGTTTGCAGCACTTTGTATGCTTTGATTTTGTAACACGAACAACTACATCCAGGAAGACAGTATGTAATATATCAACTAGTGATTTCTTACTGTCCATTTTTTTTGAAATTCTGTATTGTTTTTACCCTTTTTTTTCTGCTTTGCTTTATTTTCCCCCTCTTTAAATAAAAAAAAAAATCACACACAAAAATAAATAAAATAAAATGGAGGAGCCAAGAGAAGAGGTGATAAGTCACTTGGCAATTTGATGTATATATAACAACTAGTACATTTCTCATCACCCAGAAAATGAGTCCATTTCAAGTGGGAAAGGATTGAGCTGTGACTGTAAATATCACTGACTCTGGTGGTGTGAAACTTCCCTAGCCCGTGAGGCAGCTGCCAACAGAGGTTTTAAAAATAGCCTTTCTGGGCTGAGGATTTAGTTCAATGGCACAAGCACCTGATTGGCAAGTGTGAGGTGTGAGTTTGGTCCCCAGTACAATAATAATAATAATAATAATATAAAAATAGCCTTTCTACAAAGAAGTAAAATCTTGAGGCATCTTCTAGAAATGTGGTGTTAGAAAAACGTCCTTCAAAAATGTCACTGTGTAGAATGACTTGTCTCACTCAGCCCTGATGTCTCCTCAGTGAGAGCCGTGGGGCACATGAGCAGCCCGTCGTCCGTGGCATCTTGGGCTGTTGATGAAAATTAATCTGAGCAATTGCTGTGGACAAACAAAAGATAAGGAGTTTGTTTCCTCTCCCCTGCCCTCCCTCCTTATTTTCCTGGCTTTCTTCTTTCCTGATTTCCTTAACTAATTTGCCAACTCTTTGGGTTAAATGTGATTTTGGAATAGGATTCTCTATATTTAAAAACCTATATAAGATTTTCCAAATCTTGACATAACTGGGTGTTAATTTCTGCAAAGTGAGAAAAGTACTACATAGAAAAAATTCAGACTTTCTGTATCGTACAGAAGAAAATACTTAGAGGCTTAAATCTTAAATTTTATTTTTAAATCTCAGTGAATTTTTATAAATAGTAGCAATTATAATGTAAATGAAATTTTGTTTTCTTTTTTCTCCACCCACCCTCTTCAGTCATAAATTTCTGTGTTTAAATGTTATCATAAGTAAACTTTCCCCCATTTGGGTTCAAGCTGCTTTTATGTAGTCCATTTGTCATCATTTGCGTTAGTTTGAAAAAAATGAGAGATGCATCCATGTATCTTAAAGGCATTATAGCATAGATCGTGGTGTGCAAATACAGAATTGTTTTGGAGAAGTATTAAATGATTGGCTTTCAAGTTAATTTTGAAAAGCTTTAGATTCCATAATTATCTCTAGTTACTCTTTTCTTAAAAGTAAGTAATTTCATGAAACAATGCAATTGAAACCATGTGGCAGAAACACCTAAATATATTTATCACATTAACATTTTCTTAACTTGAAAAAAATGATACTTACAGTTAATGTAAAAAAGTATATTGAAAAAGATACAAAATCATATAAATGGGAAGATGATAACATAACCTAGTTAAGGTCCTTTACCAATGTAGTTTCTGTAATTTTTAAAAACATAAAACGATGATGTCAAGTAGCTAGGTAAAGCGTTCTTCTGATAATAATCTATCACAAAGTTAATTGAATGTTACTTACCTTCCACCCATTAGAGGGCTGTTGTAGAAGTGAGCATTTTCTGGTGTACCCAGTTCTGTAAAAGAGATAGTTCTGAGTTGTTTGTGTCAAAGTATCTCTGTCTGGAAATGGTGCATTTCAGAAATGCTGTTTCTTTGGTGCTAAGCTCGCTTGTTGCTTTAAAAGGATGTTTCAGAGGTAGTTGTTGGTAGAGGAGTTGGCTGTAATTGCTTCTCTGCCTCTTTCAGGAAGTGCTCTTTGAAATATGTCTTTTCAGCTTACAACTTTACCCTGGATGTGGTTTTTCTCTTTCACAAGTAATTTGTTTATGAAGTCATGCTTAACATAAGCTCTTCTTGAAATGATGGCAAATATTTAACAGAGTCGTATAAAAAGAAATTTTCTTTAGCTATTTACTTTGATGTTTAAAGTCTGCATCATTTATGGAAAGAGAAGATTTGATGTTGAGTAGAACAGGGTTCAGTGCTTATTTACCTTCTAAGCTAGGTGACCTTATCTAAGCACTTAACTACTCTGAGCCTTTCTTCCTACTCAGTTTCTGTACAGTTAAAAAATAGATGTACCCATCTGATGAGATTGTGAGGACACAAACTCAGAAGAATCCCAAGCTCTTAACAAAGCACTGGGCACTTAGCAGGTACTCCTGAGCAGCTTTGCTAATTACAATCAGATATTCAATTACTTGTTTCCATATACACTTACTCCAGTTTTATTCTTTAAGTCTTCAGTGCTTTATGTCCCCTTTTTATCAGATGGAAGCCTAAATGTAATTTCTCTTGCCTAAATATCCTTGCAAATCTTAACAGAAAGGACTGTAGAAGTCTTCACATGGAATAATTTACATATTAGCAGTGTTCAGACCTAAAAAGGGAAATGAAACCAAGGGAAAAGGAAGTGAGCAGCCCATACCAGTGCCTGCCTAATTATATTCATGTCGAAACTTTCCCTTTTCTGTAAAAAAAAAAAAAAAAAATCTCATTTGCTTGGCCTATGGTGTTAATTATCTTTTGATTCAGTTCTGCCCAGTTTGTCAACTTTGAACAGGAACCTGAATTTAACTTCGTTCATGTTTTTAATTTCAGAGTCTGACGGCTGGTGTTTTCTTCGGCTAAGTGGTAGTAAGTCTGGGCCTGACAACAGTCACTTTAGGCCTTGCCTCTTCTGGTAACAAAATCCTTGAGTGTGGTAGCCTGCCAGCCTGCGCGGCTTTGGGAGCTTTGGAGACAACCAGAGTAACTTCTCATGTGCAGTCCTGGTCAGACCTTTGCATTATTTCACAGCCCATGACATGTTTTTCTAAATCAAGTATTGATTAGCTTTCTCTGTGCTGTTACAATCACCAGATGCAGCAGTGACATGTTCTCATTAAGACCTGAGCCCTGGCCTGTATATGACATTGCTTCTGAATTGTCAGTTTCTTAGAGGGGTTTCTAGGGGCGAATGTGGGGATCCCCACAGTACTGGCCTAAGGTCGGGATCCACTTTCCTGCCTTTGCATCCTACTCTTTGTTCATCCAGAGTGGGACCTTTTACCTGATCTCTACAGCCTCGCGCCTACCGCTCTCCCCCTGTTGCCCTTTATTTATAATCCTCAGAGCTGCCTTTTTCTGGCAGCGACCTCTGCCCTCCAAAGTGTCAGGTCTGTCAGTCCCTTAAGTTTCCTTCGCGATGTTGCTCCCCCCTGTGGTGGCGAGTGTGTATTACACCCTCACATTCCTTGTTTTCTGGTGTGGGTTGTGTCCATGTGCATAGAGGAGTGTTTAATGTTGGTTGAATGTGTGAACCAGTGGAGAGGTCGGGGGAGTAATGGACAAATACCTGAGCCCAGTGATAGCAGCAGAGACACCTGGAGAAATTTGTGAGATGCAGAGACACACGAGGGTCTGGGGTAGGAACAGCCCTCCCAGGGCCCCCGGAATCTGTGGCCTTCAACATCTCTGCCCCTGGCTCTTTATCATGCTTTGGGAAGGAATTACAGCCAGAACAAAACGGTCTTCCTGATCATTTACAACAAGTAACACTGAATCCAGGATTAAACTTTTATAATGTTTGGTTTTCTTCTTTAACACTTGAGCCCAATGAATTTTTTATTCAAACAGAGGAAGTTGTCTCAATCAGGAAGCATTCCTGCTGCTTTAATTTCCTCACTTACTTTGGGATGCAGGTCAAAGAGCATTTTTGGACCTCTCCAAAAAGAGGTCTCACATATTTCCAGGGGATTACACGGTTCCCCTCACTTCATGAAATAATCTATTTTAGCTCTGGTTTTGTGTTCTGGTTTAAATTTTAGAAGCTCTGAGTAAATATTTTAACATGAGAGCTGGGGCACTGAGTGAATATAATGTGATTCAGTTAAGCCAATTTTATAATTATTAGAAAGGATGCACTTCATAGATTTAGATGGTAGATCTCCACTGTGAAGCGTGTTCTGGATTAGAGGTTTGTCTGTGCCACAGATAAAATAGTGTTTCCTGTTCCTAACCGAGAATGACAGATGGGGAGGTCTTCTTATGTGGTTCTAACATTCTCCAATTTGTGTTTTGGAACTCTGGTTTCCTGCTTCTCCTTTTCTCACACTTGTGTCTAAACTGTACTTTTGGGGTGAGGGGAGCTGGACTAGGGTGAGGGGATTTGTTGAATATTAGGAGTTTCTTGATAGAGATTAAAAAGCCATTTGTCTAGATTGTGTATTTAAATCCCAGAAATTTATAGCTATAATCTTATAACCATTTTAGTGTCAAGTTCCTATTTAATTTCCTAAATTGTAAATTTAGCATTCCTCAATTCCTTTGGTGGTTGTGTGTAGTTAAAAATAAAATAAACTTATGCGTGTGTAAGTGATCACCTCACAGCCAACAACTTGAGCCCAGATATAACCATATATGTCATAGGCAAGCCTAATAAAAATAGATCTAAATAAGAATAAAAGCAGGAATTAAGATAGGAGTTACATTAAAGATTCTGTCACTGAAAAGATCCTCATAGGAAGGTTCCTACACGGTGGTTGGTCAGTCCTGGAACCACTGAAGTCCTGTGGGACCCAGGTAATAATTCACCATGTGACATTGCCCTACCTGAAGTGCTGTCAGAGGCCGATAGCAGCTGACTTAGACCTCTGAGTATTGCACTGTACTTGATCTTCTAACTGCAGATTCAGATCTCACAGTTAAAGGGGCTGACCTGGAGATGAGCCAAGAGGGTATAGCAGGTCAAAAGCAAGAGGCTCTGTGGAGGCCCTCAAGGGGCTCATCTGTGTTCCCCAGCGTATTGCAGGCTGTGCCTTCAGCTTGGTGCTGTGAAGATGGTGTAAAATCTTAAGAGGGAGCACCTGCTGGGGGGTTTAGGCCATGGACATGCTGCTCTCTGAGGACTGCTGTTTCCTCCTCTTTTTGTTTCATTTGCGGCTCTGAGGTGAACACCATGGGGCACTCCTGGCTGTGAAGTCTCTCCAGCATTCGTTCCCTGCCGTGACATGTGGCTTCATCATAGACCTGTTGAGGTTTCCTAGAGGGAGGAGCTGGGGATAAACACCTGGGCCTCAGGAGCCTGAATCCCCTCCAGCCTGGGTCCCACAGGTCATAAATGAAACCTCTAAAATCATGACCCCAAATAAGCCTTTATGTAATAAGTTGATTTATCTCGGATATTTGTTACAATGATAGAAAACATAGTGGTAGAAAAAGGACTGATAAAAAAGTAAAAGGTATATTATCAGGTTATTTAAATATAAACCTGCATTCCAGTTTATGTGAGATTGATTGTAAGGACTTTTGTGTAAAAGCATCTGTGTACTGAAAGCAACCATTCAGCTGTAAGGTTGTTGGTTTAGAGTGAGTTATTTAGGATTTTAAAATCATCTCTTCCATCATTTCATCTGTATCATCAAAGGCAGTAGAGGTGAATCATCAGATAGGGTTTTAAGTGCTTTATAAGCACTGTCTAATTCATTTTTCATGCTGACCCCAAAGTATGTTTATGTCGAGTGTTCAGAGTGTATCTCACAGATGGTGTGACCCAAGGATATTTTTTTTCATAATTCACAGATTGTATGCTCGTTCCTTATAGTGTATCACAGCATTGTACTTTGTTTTAGTAAGTTTCACTGAGGTTGGTTATCAGAAATAACAATTTGACCTGTAGCAAACAATCTTATTGGGGAATGTCCTTTCCTTCCTGTCTGTCACTATTGAGTAGATATTCCCAAGGGATGGTTGGATTCTGTTAGCCTCTCGGTGTTACTGGGCCTAGAAAGAGCTCAATCATTTAGGGAGCTGAAGACTTGGGTAAACACTCAAAAATGAATATGTCAAATGGCCAATGAAGATATGAACCCACTCAGCTTCATTTGTAATCAGAGAAATGAAAAGTAAAATCACAAAAAGGCATTACTTGTGCACCAAAATGCTCACAGTGAGAAAGTCAGAAAACATCAAGTGCTGACAAGGCTGTTGAACAATGGGGCGCTCTTATGCATTGCTGGTGGGAGTTTAAATGTGGAAGAGTTTGTTATTAAATACTAAAATGAAGGTTTGCATTTTTTGTGCATCAGAAGACACAGGCAAGAATGTTCATAGTGACATCATAATAACTCCAAATTAGGAACAACCCAGATGTTAAACAGCAGTTGAGTGGATAGGTCAGTGGTGTAGACTTAGAAGGGGGTGCTGCTTGTAGTGAGATTGAATGGTATGCAAGGCAGATGTGCCAGTGTGAATGAATCTGATAAATGGTGTTAAATACAGAAACAGAAAAACCACACATGAATTCATAGTGAATGATTCCATTTGTATGAAATTCAAGAAGCAGGCCATACCTAAGTATTTAGGAGTTCACTCTTAGATGGTCATATCTCTTTTATAGGATTACAGGAGTAGTAATACTAAGAAAGGGGAAATGACCATATTACCAATAGCAATCTACAGGGTCAGTATAATTCCTACCAAGAAACCAGTGATACTACCACAGAATTAGAAGAGATAATGAAATTCATACGAAGGCATAAAGACCTAGAGTAGCCAAAGCAATCCTGAACAAAAGAGCAGTGCTAAAGCCACGTGTGGTGGGGGCACACCTGTAATCCTGGCATGGGAAAGCTGAGGCAGGAGGATCGAGACAAGTTTGAGGCCAGTCTGGGCTACAAAATGAGTTCAAGGCCAACCTAAACTGCATAGTTAGACCTTGTCTCAAAAAGACAAACAAACAAAAAAAGAGCCGTGCTATTCCTGATTTCAAAATATCCTACAAAGCCGCCATAGTGACAAAGCACTATAGTGCTGGCACAAAAATAGATACATAGACCATTAGAAGAGAGGATGGAGCAACAAACACAACAGCAGCCACCTTATTCTTGACAAAGGGCCCAAAAGCATATGTTGCATAAAAGATGGCCTTTTTAATAAATATTTCTGGAAAAATTGTATATCCTTACTAGAAGGCTAAATCTAGATCCCTGTCTCTTGCCTTGTACAGAAAGCCAATTTAAAATGGATCAAAGGACCATCAAATTAAAAAGCTTCTTTACAGCAAAAGAAACAGCAGAGTGAAGAAACAGCCAACCGAATGGGGGGAAAGTCTTTGTAAGGACTCTTCTGACAGAGGATGGATATCCAGAAGCGATGAAGAACTCAAAAAGCTTGATAATAACAAATAGACAAAACCCAAAGAGCTCAATGACTAAGTGGGCAGGGAACTTAACAGACCCTTCTCAAAAGAAGGATAATGACCAATAAGTATATATAAATATATATGTTAAAAAAATGTTCACTGTCGCTAACCAGCAGGGGAATGCAAATCAAAACTACGCTGGGCTGGGGTTCCATCTCAACCCAGTCAGAATGGCAGTTAGCCAAAATACAAAACATCTGTAAATGCTGGCGAGGATGTGTGGATAACAAGAACTCTAATGCACTGTTGATGGGACTGTAAATTAGCACAGCCTTTATGGAAATCAATATGGAGGTTTCTTAAAAAACTAAACATGGATTTAGCAATTGATCCAACCATGTACTGCCTCCTATTACCATAAGAATTACAGTTAGCAGGGTGGGGATACCTACACACTCACGTTTATTGAAGTGCAGTTCATAACAGCTAAACTAGGAGACAGAGGCCCATCAGTGATGAGTGCATAAAGCAAATGTGGCAGATCTACACAATGGAATATTATTCAGCTATAGAGACAAAATCATGTCATTTTCAGGAAAACAGTCCAGAGACCATCATGTTCAGGGAAATAAGCCAGACCAAGGAAGTCAAGTACCACATTTCTTTCATACGAGGAATCCAGGGGAAAAGAGAAAGAAATGCTGTGAAAGGAGAGAGGAGGCTGGTAAGGGAGACAACCGGAGGAGGAGGAGGAGGGAGTCCATGACCATGGTGCCTGTGCAAACAGCAACACGAAACGCCCCGGTGCACCGAATGTGCTTATGCTAAATAAAAAAATAAAACATCTGGCACATGGAAGGAAGGGACACTGGACATCTGCTTGGCAGGACCTCGTGGCTATTGCTTGGTTGTTACTCTCGCCATGGGGGACCCAGGCAGCTCGAGGGCGGTGGAGTCGGGCGCCAGAGCCCATTGAGTGGGCCTCCTGGAGACAGGCGTGGTTTCTGTTGAGGTTTCCTAGAGGGAGGAGCTGGGGATAAACACCTGGGCCTCAGGAGCCTGAATCCCCTCCAGCCTTCCCATGAGCAGGACTCAGCCGGAAGCCAGGGGACCAGGGTCAGGCAGAGAGGACAGGAAGCCGTGGAGTGCCAGCCTGCCACACCTCTCGAGGTGTAGCACGTTTCATATTCAAAAAGGCTGCTCAGAGAAAGCTCGGGCCATGGGGTCCGCAGGAACCGAGTGTACAGGCGTCTCTGCCACTGGCAGTAGTGTCTGTAGCACCGGAATCTGCTTGTGAACCACCATCCTCCCTCGTGGCTGTGGCACTCATGTGCTGTAGACACCAAAGGCTGGTTCTGTCACTCTCCCGTCTAAAATGTTCCCTTTCCTTTTCGACATATTTCTTTCTTTGTCTTCTGAATTTCTGTAGGACTGAAGCAGGGATGGGGTGGGGTGGGGGGTGGGCGCCATGGTAACAGGAAGCTTTAAGGTGTCTGGGACAGATTGAATGAAACCTCTCCCCACAGAGGATTGGCGCCAGTCCCTCCTTTCCTCCTTTGTCTTTTTTTTTTTTCTCTTTATGATTTTACCTTATATTTAATTGGTTCTTACGGCATCCTCTTGGGGACATTGCAACAAGCCTACAGAGGAGGAGAAAAAGTGTGCCTGCTTTTTTGTTTTGTTTTCTTGAGAGTAAACTGCATTGATTGGACTACTCAGGAGAGCTGTTGATCCGCACTGTGCCCTTTATTTTTGCAGTAACTAGCACCAGTGGCAGGTGAGCTGAGCTTCGGCTGCAGGGCTGCCTCCTTTTTTTTTTTCTTTTGCCTTTTTGAAGCAGGATCTCGCTGTGTGGTTCAGGCTGGCCTTGGGCTCACTTTGTAGCCCAGGCTGGTCTCAAGCTCACAACGATGCTCCTGCCTCAGCCTCCAGGGCTGCCGCTTAGGGCTAACGTGTTTCATACAGGTGTTCCTCCCGAGGCGCTGCTGACTCAGCTCCTACAGCCCCTGGCCGCACCTCCAGCCGTCTAAACAGGATCCCAGGAGGAAAGGGAAGGAAGTCGGGTAGTGCCCCGCTCTGCGAAACACGGGGCGGCTTGCTCGAGTGTTTGTATGTGGGGAGGGACTGTCCCTGTCTCTGGTTTTGGGTTTATATTTCTAACATTAGTGGCACATTTTATTGAACATTTATAATCAGAGGTTTTAGAACTAGGGCCTTGAGGTACCTTGAGGTATCTGTGATTTTTTTTTGTTTGTTTTTGTTTTTTGACTTTCGAGACAGGGTCTTGGTTTGCAGTCTAAGCTGTCCTTGAGCTCACTTTTTAGCTCAGGCTGGTCTTAAACTTGCAACAATCCTCCTGCCTCAGCCTCCCAAGCACTGGGATTATAGGCATGTGCCACCATGCCTGGCTGACAGCTCTCTTTTGCAGCTGTATTGTTGCTGACTGGATTGTACTCTCTTCCCTTGTGTATTCATCTCATCTTGTATGCGGCTTATTAGCAAAGGCACATACATCTGTGGGCATATCTTTCTGTATATATTTGTGTGCACAGCTCCGTAAGTGGCTTGGGGATCCCATTAGCGTTTGTGTTTTTCTATAAGAAAGTTATGCCATGTCTCATGGGTAATGTTTCCAGGTAGAAATGGTCATAAAGACAACAAATGAAAGCACTAGACTAGAAAAGAAATAGGTATGCTAGGATTGGCTGTGTGGAGGCCCTCAGTTGAAAGTGTTGTGTCAAAGAACATCATTGCTGTTTACGTAATGTAGGAGCACTTCTGTGGTTAACTGAACATAAAGTAAAACATTTAGATGCCTTATCTTTTATCTTTTTACATACTGACTGGTATTTCAAGCCTCCTTTGATAATCACTGTGCTTTTACTGCCACCTACAGATGCATGGAGAGACTTAGAGCTCTTGCATTTGAAGTCTCATTGAAGTTGAAATAATTTTTAGATTGAATAATTGGTGAAAGGACATGAAATATTTTAATTTATGAATATTTTTATGTTATATAGTATTATGTAATAGACATGTCCCTGTTTCTCTAAAACATTTTTAGTTTTTAGATTATTTCTGTCCTTATTAGAAGCATACTCTTTAAGGGAACAGGTCTTCTGCACAGGATAATGGATTCCTGGGCCATGAAGAGCTAAACATAAATGCAGATTTGGAACAGCATTAGCATATTTAAACATAAATACATACAGACATCTGTCTGTATTTAAAATCGTAACCATTGGCAGCATACAGTTCAGTAGTGCTGTGTCCATTCATATTGTTCTGCAAACAATCTTCAGAGCCTCTTGTCTCCCCAAACTGGAATTCTCCACCCACTAAAGACCTCCTCGTTCCTCGCCATTCTGTTCCCCTAGCATCTCCACTCCTTTCTGTCCTCATGAATTTGACTCTTGAGTACCCCAGAAAGGTGGAATCACACAGGGTTTGTACTTTTGTGATGGGTTACTGCACTTAGCATGAAATCCTCAAGGTCCATCCATGTTAAACCATATGTCAGAATCTCCTTTTTAAGGGTGAACAATATTCCATTGTGTGCACATACCACATTTGTTTACCCAAGGACATCTGGGTTGTTTTTACCTTTTGGCTTCTGTGACCAATGTGCTATGAATGTGGTGTGGTTCTTTGGGACTCTGCTTTCAGATTTTTAGGTATATATCAGAAGTAGAATTGCTGGACCATGTGATATCATTTTAATTCTTAAAGACTCACAATACGATTTTCCATAGTAGCTGAACCATTTTACATTCCCACCATCTGTGCAGGAGAACTCCAGGTTCTGCATCCTTGCCAGCACATCTTACGTCTCTCCCTCCCTCTCATATTCTCTCTCTTCTCCCCTTCCCTCCCTTCCTCTTCTCCTTCCTCCTTTCCATCCTCCTTCTCATTTCACTCATTTCATGACCATCCTAGTGGTGCGACGTGGCATTTTGCTGTGGTTTTGATTTCTTTTTCCCTGATGATTAGTGCTGTAGAACAGCTTCTCATGTGCCTGTTGCCATTTGTATTATCATCTCTGGGGAAATGTCTACCCAAGACCTTTGTCCATTTTTTAACTGGGTTTCTTTTTGTTGTTGGATGGTGGGAGTTCTTCATATAGTATAGATATTAACTGCTTTTCAGATATAATTTGCAGGGTTTTTCTCTCTTGTTAGCCTTTTGATCGTGTCCTTTGACATGGTTGTTTTGTATGGTTTTCGTTCTGCCGATGCATCATGTTCTAATGATAGGGTGAATTTAAAGCTTTACATTTTTACATGAAGGGCAGGGTAAGAGTGGGTTTTCCTAGGTTAAATCTGTGCGTCCTGTGAGGACTTTTCCCAGTGACCTCAACTTGGACAGAGTTTCCCTGCAGACATGAACATGTTTATTTCTTCCAGGAGAGTAAGAGGCAGGGTGGAAAGACTGCTGCCACATCAGAGCCTTCTTCTGGTTAGGGAGCCTTCTTGTGTTCTGAGAGCCATCTGCCCTTATTGTTGCACTAATGTGAAAATGAAACATTTACCTTTTCATAGCATTCATTTATTTGCTCTGTGCTAGTTAAACCAGTTTCGATGATTAATACAAAAATATAGCGTGTCCATCAAATTTGCAAATCACAGAAGCCAAGAGAGTACCTCAGTAGTAGTAGGGGCTAAGCTTCCATATCATCAAGCTGTAATGGGGCTCAAAGAGGGGCAGCCGAAGCAGGGTATGGCAAAATAGGCCATCCCAGCACTGGGAGGCTGAGGCAGGAGGATTGCCTTGAGTTCCAGCCTGGGCCATAGTGAGTTCAAGGCTAGCCTGAATAGAAAGCGAGACGAAACCCTGGCTCAAGAAACAACAACCAACAACAAAAAAAGTACAGCTGTGCACTCTTGTGCACCCAGCCTGAGGGGAAGGCGGGCAGTGCCGTGGTCTGTGTGTCCTCCAGGAGAGGAGTGAAGGGAGCCCTAATGAGGGCTTCTTTCCCAGGTGCCTTGAGGTTGCAGGTGACACTGGTCCTCCCAAAGTCTTGGCGAGACCTTAATCACCCAGTCACGGCGGCGCCTGCTCAGTAGGCTGAGTGCAGGCACCACCTCTGCAGGCACCAAGTCTTGGGTTTCGCTGTCCTGTATACAAACTGCTTAAAAGAACAGAATGTGAAATGGCAAATAGCACTAAAATAATAGCTTAGTAGTGGGTTGTTAAGGTGACGACTTTCCGACATTCATAAAATCAAATGTCCAAAATAAAATATAGGTGCATGTGTTACTAAGTATTACAGAATTTAAGCATGGACTTCACGTTAAAGCTTTTGATCCGTTCTGAAATGAGCAACCGGTAGTTTAAATGGGCTTTGCCTGTAGTTATACACATAACCACTAGGTAGCAGTGTTGGATAGCAGTTAATAACGGCAGAACCCCCCCCACCCCCGAAATGTTTTTTACAGTAAATGGGACTCAGATAGTGTTAATAAATGGGGCTAAAAATATTACTAAATGGTAAAATATTTTGTGGTAATATAAATGAGAGACATATATGTTAAATCTGCTTATATATAAGCAGATTTAACATATATGCCGTAGTTAAAATTAAAAACAGGTACTGTGTTGCGTGTTCATTTTCTCCTAAACGACATGATAAAGTATTTCAACACCATTGGTGAAACAGTTGTGAAACTTATGACGTAAACATAACAGTAATTTTAGGTTCCAATTGTTTGTGGGTCTGATACTTGACATTTATAGTAATCTTAAGGAAAAATATTCATCATTATTTGAAAATTATTGAACTAACCAAAGAGACTTACAAGTAGAGATTTTTGTCAAAGGGATACAATAAATATTACTTAATAATTTTTGTGTCTTGAAGTCCTGTATGAGTCATAAGCTGTGTTTTACCACAGTGCTCACGTATGTGAGTATTCACAAGAAAACCGTTGGAGTAGGTGCAGTGGCAGTGCTGATAATCTCAGCTGCCTGGGAGACTGAGGCAGAAGGATCACAAGTTCGAGGCCAGCTTGGGCAACTTGATGAGAAAGAGCTTTGTGAAAAGGGAGTGGGGGTATAACTCAGAAGTAGAACACTTAAATAAAAAAGAAAGAAAACAGTCGGACATGAATATTGCAAGCCTATGTTAGAGACATCAACTGTCATCTTCCCAAATAATGTGCCTTAGCTAATTTTTGGGTCAGAGGAAATGGCAGATTTTAATACTTACTTTTTGCATTCTTTATCAGTAACCATGGTTATAAGTATCAGTAGTAAATGGATGTTCTCAACATCCAGAAAGTCAGTGAGGAGGGGGCCAGGCTGGGACAGGAGTTGGTACTGCGAAACATAGAAATGAATGGGTATTGGGGGTGCCTGTGAGTTCTGAGGAAGGGTAAAAATAAGGAACAGAAAGCTGAACTATGAAAGTGATATTTATGACACTGTGTCCTTTTGGTAACTTAAAAAATATGTTAACATGTTCCAGTGTATTATGTTCTGAAAACCCAGTTTTGGCTGCATTCTAGGAGAAGGAAGAATTGGCAAAGTGAGGAGGCAGACCGCAGCTTGCCCTCCTACTGGCAAATGTTTGTGTGCATGAAACTGAAGGAGCGAATTTCACCTATCTTAGGAGTGACTGCTGCTTTTTTGTCCCCATCTCTGTTTGCATTCTCTTTTCAGCAAATGTTTACTGAGCACTTGCTGTATGATAGGCACTGTCCTGTGCGTGGGAACAAACCAAATCTTTGCATTCACAGTACAGTGGGAGTGAAAGCCAGCAAACAAAGCGAAAAAGCACCGTCTATGTTATGTCAGGTGTACGCTGTGCAAAGATCCGCCAGGGAGGGAATGCTAGGGTGTGAGCAGGGTAGCCACTTTATTGGGTGCAAGTTTCAGGGGTCAGATGATGTTTGAACCAGAGAGTGGGACCGTGCCCATGAGTATGGGGACTATTTGAGGTCTAAGGAACCACCAGTGAGGAAGCCCTGAGGAGGAGGTGTGACCTCCATACGGTGTAGCTGGAGACCCCTGGGGTGATGGAGGAGTCCCAGAACCTCAGGGACCCTTGTGCAAAATGGGCTTTCACTCAGAGGGTGGCTCGTTCCTTGGGAGTTGGAGGCATGCTGGCTCGTACTGTTTTTCCTCCTTTATTCTGGTTCCTGTCTGTTATAAAAAGTAATCATTTTATGCCTATTTACAGTTTTCAGCTTTTTCATTTCTAGTTCTCACTGTCAGACTCTTCCAGGATTTCCTGTTGTCCAACTAACTACCAACTAATGTTGGTAGTTTTTATTGTGAGCTCGCACTCAATGGATTTTGTTTTCTCCTGGAGGCCCTTTGTGCTTGAGCTCATGCAAGGATCTGTACCAGGGACTTTGCACTTGCTAAAACCCTTGCAGGAGTTTTGTTGTCCTGAGTTTTGACTGTCGTTCTTTCCTTACCTTAGAGCTCCCATGCCATTCAAACAGGATAAATCTAGACTACAAATTCAGGTGTGGTCTTGACCTTAGATTTTTGTCTTGTGGGAACTGGCTGTTCTTTTTCTTTCCCAAGACTATTAATGCAAGTGAAGTTTCTTTGGAGTTACAGGGGTGTGTTTAGTCTTCTCTGGGAGAGACAGATCTCTGGTGGCTGGGCTCAGGCCAGCTCTTCCTCCTTGAGCAGCTTCAGGCCTTGTCTGAGCTTTAAAAATCCCAGCCCATGACTCCAGGGGTTTCTATCTAGGTCAGGTCCCTGTAGGTCCCCGAAGCAGCCGTAGCTTGATTTCTGCCTTTGTTTCAGATGGGCGAGTTTATTACTGAAGTCTTAAGCATGTGGACAAGTGGAGGGACCACTGTAACATGCTCCATATTGCAGTATTCCCATTTCCAGTCAGCTCGTGGCCACTGCCTTTTGTCTGTGTCCCTACTCGCTGTTATGGGATTCCCTCTGCAGAGTACTGCACAGAGTACTGCAGACTGGGAGGCACATATGGCAGAAATTTATTTTGTCACAGTTCTGAGATGTAAATTCCTACATAAAGGAGCCAGCATGGTCAGGTGCTGGTGGGGTACCTGCTCTGACTTGCAAATGGCCTCTTCTTGCTGTGTCTTCACATGGTCAAGACAGAGAATAAGAGCCCTGGTCTCTTCCAGAGACATGGGAGGCATGAATGCCATCATGGGACCCACCTTCACGACCTCTTCTAAACCTGGTTGCTTCCCACCAGCTCGACCTTCAAATGCCGTCATATCGCAGGTCAGGACTCCAGCCCGGGTCGTGGTGCTGCAGGTGCAGTCCAGCCCGGCAGGGTGGTATATGTGTTCACCCCTGCATGTGTCCTTTTTCATTCTCTGTTATGTTGTATTTATCCCTCAACAGTTGATGCTATAATACTTGTAATTTTTTAAACCATTTTAAGGTACATATATTAATACCTGGTAGAATTTGTCTTTTTTTGCATTACCATTTCCAGATTATGCTAAATATTCATGTATTGTTATTTTTCAATACAAACTTTAGACTAAATTTAGATGGATTTTGAGAAAGTACTGAATTTATATATTGATTTTGGGGAAAGCTGATACATTTTTGTCCCATATAAAAGCATGAATTGTCTCCCTATTTCATTAATTAATTATCTGTGTTGTTTATTAGATTTAAAATTTTTCTCATGTGGGTCTTTTGCCATATGTTTTTATAGTGGTGAATTTATTTATGTTCCTAAGTGTATTTTGTTGCTGGAGTAGAGAAATACTATTGGTTTTTGTGAGAATAGACACTTAAACAATATAGAGTCTCCTATTACATGAGCATGGTATATCTCTATTTATTTAGATTTTTAAATTTCCCTCATCACTTTTTTATAGTTTTCATTATATAAATTTTGCGTATAATTTGTTATATTCACACCAAAGCAGTTTGTAGTTTTTATTGTTATGGCAAATGATAAATTTTTAAATTTTCAATAATTGCTTGCTATTATATAGAAATGCAACTAAATTTTATTCCAGGTGGGATTTAGTCTGAGAATCCTGGTGTGTTGATTGGCTTTCCCACTGCAAGGACAAAATACTTGACACTTAAAAAGAGGAGCAGTTTATTTGGCTCATCGTTTCAGAGGCTCCAGTTCACGGTTTGTTGACTCCAAGGCAGGAATGTCGTGGCGGAAGGGGAGGGTAGAGCAAAAGTTGCATCTTCGTGGTAGCCACGAATGCACAGCACAGGGGAAGAGATCTAGGAAGGGATCTGCCTGCCCCTCAAAAGGCACCGCCAGTGAATGTGAACGTCAGTCGGTTAATCCAGTGATGAGTGCAGTGTCCCCATGAGCCAGCCACTGCTCTAGAGATCTCCTAATCCAGTCAAGTTAACAATTAACTGGCCTGACTGGTATAGCCGAATGCAAACAAATGTAATAGCATATACTGTATATTTCATTATACCAGTAGGTCAAAGGCAACAGCTAGAATTATTTTACAATTCAGTCATACTCAAGTCAGACCCATTCCTAGAATACAGCTGTGGCTTCCTGTTGCTTTATTAAAGAGAAATTATTTTTAATCATGGTAAAAAACTCATGACATGATATTACCATGTTAACCACTTTAAATGTGTAGTCAGGTAGTGTTTACCATAGGCACACTGTTGTGTGACCCATCTCCGCAGCTTTCTCATCTGGAGTATCTGTGTTTATCAAAGCTCTGAGTCCTTGTACATCCAAAGGTGCTTTTTCACATGCAGTTTACTTTGTTGAAATTCTTTATCTTCTGTATTTTAAATGTATTACCCCATTATCTTACTGAATCCCCTTTGTCTTTGAGAAAAGTAATGTGGATATGAGTCTTACTCCTTTGTAATTTATTCTTAGCCTTTGGAAACTTTAGAATTTTTTGCTGTCTCTATTCTTAGCATCTTATAATTTTCCTAGGTACATCTTATAATTTTCCTTACCTAAACTGGCTTTCAGAGACCTTGTCGTATTCTTTAAATAGCATCATTTCTATAAATAGGTCCTCTCCATCTCCCCCATTCAGCATTTTATACTGTGCTGACTCAAAGTTCCCCATTCTGATATATTTCTAGCTTGCTAATTTATTCTTTAGCTGTAATTATGCCATTGATCATGTTTCTCATATTTACTATTTCCACATAGTCTAATTTTTTTTTTTTTTTTTTTTAAGTTGTGCTGGGGATTGAACCCATGCCCTTGTGACTGCTAAGCATGCACTTTGTTTGCCACTGGGCTGTACCTCCAACCCTGACGTCTTTTTTCACTACTTTCTTATGTTTTCTGTAGTGCGGTTATTGATATATTTTGCAAGTTGGAGTTCATGTGTATTCTAAAAATTCTACTTTTATTAATAATATTGCTCCTTTGTTTCTCTTTCATTGTGATTGTGTTTCCAGGATGTCTAGTGATTTTGGATTCTGAACTCACATTACCCTGAGGGCATTAAACTACCATCCTCAGGTAGTGCCGGATAGAGTAAGAGGAGGAATGAGTTCCTGTAGTAGAGAACCTACAGGGCACCTTCATCACCCGCTCCTGTGTGCCAAGGTCCCAGCAGGCACCTAGGCTGGTCAGAAATTTCCCTTTAAACTCTTTAAAAAGGAAAAGCAGACAGATATCCCTCATTGGATAACCCACCTGTTTAATGATGGTTCAGACTTAGGATGAGGCCTGTTGTTTGATCTGGGACCCGCTACTCAGACCCACACTGCATGTGGGCTCCCGATGCAGGAACTGAAGGCTCTACGGCCTTTGGAGGCTTCTCCTGCAGCACAGCACTGCAATTCTTGCTGGTCGTGTTGTACAGTATGATGCTGCTGTTATGCAAATAGAAGCAAAGTCAAGGTGGAGTTTCTTCTGACCATATCTTTGTTCTGAATATTGCAGTGTGCATGCTACACAATTCCTCATTTAGTGACCAGTTCAGTTCATGGCTGGTCACAGGAAGTGAACTCGATCATTGTAGGAGGGACGTCTGTATTGAACAGCTTTTAAAATATGGCTCTTTGCTTATATGGGGAGGAAGGATGAATAGGAAGAGATGGATGAGACACTGTTATCTTGTCACTGTCACCGACCTTCCACTACAGCTGCTTGGTACTCAGTACTTTGTGACGACTCCGAGGCCCTGGAGTGATCATCCTGCTTGCCGTGTGTGTGGTGTGGGCCCTGCCAGTCAGGACTCTTCCTGCATTTCTTGAATTTTTTCCTGAATTATTTTTATCATCTCTTTTCTTTTTTTGTACCAGGGATTGAACTCACAATCTCGCACTTGCCAGGCAGGTGCTTAAGCCACTGAGCTAAATCCCTGGCCCCATCTCTCTCTTTTCTTTCAGTTCTTTTTTTCTATGAAGGCTGTTGAGCTACTTGGACAGATCTAGTTTTACTTTCTTTTATGTTTCTCTTTCTTTCTCTTTGTATTTATAAAATTACGTTTATTGGTATAATTTGGACAAACGCAGTTATCACATTCATCATAGGGAACTTGTACCTGTACATGAAGTATCTTGATTCCATTCCTCTTTCCTCCTTTCAGCCCTTTTTTCTCTCCTTATTTACAAAGCTTTGTTTCTATTTTATCTTTTTCCCATTTTTTCTTTTCCTTTCCTTCTTTACCCTCTTCCCCTCTCTAGTTCTTTCCTTTTGAACAATTTCTCACTATTTCGTAATTATCTAATATACATGTTGATTCTTTTTTAAAGTTTTTAAACATTTTTTTACTTTAAAGAGGGTAAAACAAAACATAAGAAAACAGAACAAAGCAGATCAGAAGAAAACACTGTGATACAGATTTCAAAGCAAAACAATAGATCAACAGTGGTTACCATAATGTCTCTTGTTTTCTTCTAAATAATTGTATCTTCACACACAATGAATTCATATAAAACAAAATAGTATAAAACTGATCAAAACAGAGTAACGAAGGCATTACATGCCTTCAAAACCAGACAGTGGGAAAATCAGTAATGGCTACTGTAATGTCTCTTGTTCTTTTCAAGATAGCTGTCCATACCTTCATGTATGTTGAAATTAAATAATACAAAACAGACTAAAACCACTCTGAACAAAGAATAAAAGCATTACTAGACTTCACAGCATGATGATAGGAAATCAGCAATGGGTACCATGTCTCTTTTTCTTCAAAGTAGCTGTTCATTTCATCACACATAATACAGTTGATTCTTACAAACTTTTTAGGAGAAGTTCTAGGCATGTATAAGCCTCTACATGTACACCTGACCTTTCACATTTTGGTTCTTATTTACACTTTTCAGTTTCTCACACCAGAGAGAGAATGTGATATTTACACATATGTGTCCAATTTGTATTACTTAAGAGTATGGTCTCAAAGTGCATCCATTTACTTATAAATGACTCAAGTTTATCCTTCTTTATGGCTGAGGAATAATCCTCTGTATTTAAAAAAAAACCCCACATCTCTTTTAATCTGTTCATAGGTTGATAGACATTTGGGTTGTTTCCAAGATTTGGCTATTACAGACTAATACAGACTATTGCTGCCGCAAACATGGGTGTGCCGATATCACTGTGCTATGATGGCTTTAATTCTTTCAGGAAGATATCAAGAAAGGGATAGTTGGGTCAGATGAAACCTGTAGTCCTAGTTTTTTGAGGAATCTCCACACTGATTTCCACAGTGGTTGCACCAGTCTGTGCTCCCACCAACAGTGAAGAAGCATTTCTTTTTCCCCGACAGCCCTGCCAGAATTTGTTAGTGTTTGATTTCTTGATCATAGCCATTCTTTCTTGAATGAGATAGAATTGCAGCATTGTTTTAATTTGTATTTATTGAATGACCAGTGATGTTGACCATTTTTTTCATATATTTATTTGCCATTTGTACTTGTTCATCTGAGAAGTATATATTTATCTCAGATGCCCATTTTTAAACTGGATCTTTAAATTTGGGGGTGGTCTGATTTTTTTCAATTCTTTTTGGGTTCTAAATATTAGTCCTTTGTCTGAGGAACAACTGGCTAAAATTTTTCCCCACTCTGTGGGGTATCTTTTCCTCTGTTGGTGATTGCTTTTGCTATGCAAAGGCTTTTTGATGAGATGAGATCTCAGTTGTTGATTTTTTTATAGTATTTCTGTTGCAATCAGGGTTTTGTGCATGAAGTCTTTGCCTCCACATCTGTCTTCAAGAGTTCTACTTATTCTCTCTCCCAGCAGATTTAGTGTTTCTGTTTTAATACTTAGATCTTTGATCCATGGAAAACAGGAGAAATGAATAGATTCCTGGATACATGTGAATTGCCAAAGTTGAATCAAGAAGATAGAAAATTCTAAATAATCCAGTAATAGTTAATGAAATTGGGAATGTAATAAAAAACTTACCTACAAAGAAAAATCCAGGTCCTAAAAGATTCACTGCTGAATTCTACAAGAAATTTAGAGAAGATCTAATGGCATTACTGTGCAGATTCTTTAATGAATTTGGAAGGGAAGCAGTACTCCCAAAGTCATTCCTGGACGCAAGTTTTACCCTGATACCAAAAGTAAAGAAGCACCCAACAAAAAACAAGAACTACAGGCCAATCTCCCTAGTGAATATAGATGCAAAAATCCTCAATAAGATACTGGTAAACAGAATGCAACAAATCATCAAGAAGATTGTACACCATGACCAAATAGTGTTCATCCCAGAGATGCAGGGATGCTTCAACATACAAATCAATAAATGTAATATACTGTATCAGCAGAGCCAAAGACAAAACTTACATGATCATCTCGATAGTTATATCAAAAGCTTTTGGCAAAGTCCAACACCCATTCATGAGAAAAACTCTACAAAAAATTGAAATAGATGATCTTTATCTCAATCTGATAAAAGCCATCTATGACAAACCAACAGCCAACATCATAATAAATGATCAAAACCTGAAAACTTTCACTCTAAAATCAAGAGCAAGCAAAGATGTCTACTGTCACCACTCCTATTCAGTATAGTTCTGGAAACATTAGCCAGAGCAGTTAGACAAGGAAAAGATACAAAAAGAATAACGATAGAAAAGGAAGAAGTTAAACTATTGTTATTTGCAGATGACGTGATACTCTACATAGAAGATCCCCAAAACTCCACCAAAAGACTTCTAGGTTTAATAATTCAGTCATGTAGCTGAATACAAATTCAATATCAAATCAGTAGCACTCCTGTATACAAATAACAAACTCACTGAGAAAGAAATTAGGGAAACAACACCTTTCACAATAGCATTGAAAAAAATGAAATACTTTGGAATAAATCTAACAAAAGGAGTGAAAGATCTCTACATTGAAAACTATAGTACTCTGAGAAAGGAGATTGAAGAATATATTAGACAATGCAAAGATTCTGGCATGACAGCATACACCTATAATTCCAGCACTCAGGAGGGTGAATGAGGCAGGTGGATTGCTGCAAGTTTGAAGCCAGCCTGGGCTACACAGTTCAAGGCTAACCCACATAGGGGGACCCTGTCTCAAAAAAAAAAAAAAGGAGAAGGAAAAGAAGAGGAGGAGAGAGGAGAGAGAAAGAGAGAACAAGAAAGAAAACGGAAAATGAAAAGATACCTCTTGCTCTTGGGTAGGAAGAACCAACATAGTGAAAAAGGCCATTATATTTAATGCAATCCCAATGAAAATACCACTAGTGGACTTCACAGAATTAGAGAAACATATTCCTAAAACTCATTTGGAACCAGAAGAAACCTAAAATAGCAAAAACAATTCTGGTCCCCAAAGGTAAGGTAGGGACATCACAATCCCTGACTGGAAATTATACTACAGAGCTACTGTGATAAAAACAGCATAATACTGTCAAAAAAAATAAAAAATAAAAAGTGAAACAAACAAACAAAAAAATAGACCCAGGGATCAGTGGGACAGATTAGAACATGCAGAAACAACTCCAAACACACTCAGCCACCATCTCTCTCTCTCTCTCTCTTTTCAGCCACCTTATCTTTGACAGAGAAGTCAAACATGTTCACTGGAAGCAAAATAGTCTCTTTAATAAATGATGCTGGAAAAACTGGCTTTTCACATGCTGAAGATTAAAACTAGACCCGTGTCTCTTACCATGCACTAATCTTGCTGTGTTTTTGATCTCCTTGCTGGGAGATATTCCAAGTTGTGTCTTCCAACTCTTCTTCTTAGTACTTAAAAATAAATCTTAGATGAAAAAATGTACATACCACGAATTCAGAACTTAATGAGTTTTTACAAGGTGACACCCTTCTAAATGCTATGCAAGTGAAGAAATAGAATATTCCAGTATTTATACCCTGGAAATCTAACTTTTGCTGCCTCCCAGTCACTACTTCCTGCCAAAAGTCTATGTTGACTTTAACGCCCTGGTTTAGGCTCTTCTCTTATCTGAGATGTATCTTTCAGTATTATGTTCACTTGACTTTTAATGGACATGGCATTGTTTGTAATTTGGGGCACTACAGATACAGTTGCTGTGAATACCCTGAAACATGTCTTTTGTCCTATGCCTGTACACATTTCTTTTGTGTGTGTACCTAGGGTACGCCTATGTTTAGCTATTGAAGACCTTGCCTTTCTTCCTGTGGGCCAGGAATTTAGGAGCAGGTTAGCTGGGTGGGCCTGGAGTTGGAGTCAGAATGTCAGCAGGGACCACTGTGGCCTGCAGGCTTTGTTGGGGCTGAAGACCTTCCATCCTGGCTCGCTCATCCGGCTGGGGTGGGAGGTCCTGTGTGTCACCATGGTCCTGCTCATCTTCCTGGCAGGATGGCCAGCTCCTCCCGTGTTAGTGGTCCCCAAGTGATAGCAGACCTTCCAATTTTGGTCGTCCCACTCTGTGTTAGGATTGCATTATTGTGACTTTCTTTAGCTCATTTTTTCTTGATGATGAGTGAGATTGAGTACCTTTCATATATTTGTTGCTTTATCTTTTTAAAAATTCAGCTATCCTATTTTAAGTTTTCAGTAGTTCTTTTTAAATTTCCTGAACATTCACTTTCCTTAGCATCCTGTTTCTGTTTCACGGATGCAATGTTTTTTAAAACCTCATGTTATTAAGGATGGTTTCCCAGTTCCCCTCAAAGCTTTCATTTCTCTGTACTGTTTCTTTCTTCTAAAATCCCTTTTACCTCCTTGTTTTCTGCTTTGGATGTTAAGAGTTTCCCTTAAATGTCTCTGAGCCTTTTACTGTTTATATTTAAGGTCTAACTTTTAAAAAGCAGATTGATGTCTCTGTGTGAGGTGACCGTGTGCTCCATTGCTGGGCCCCCGTTGGGATGTGCCCCTGGGAATGTCCACTGTCAGGCTCTAGAGTGCTGTGTCACCCTGCCACTGCCTGCCCCACAAGTGAGTCATGTTCTCAGGAGCAAACTCTGTCATCTCAGCCTGGAGTCTCAACAGTCAGTTTAGAAACTGACTTGAGCAAATGAATTTGACTGTGATTAGCGCCTTTGAACTCTCACCTGTGCATGCGAGTTCCCCAATCCCCATATCTTCCATTTGTCATTTCTAGGTAGCAGAACTCCAGCTTCTCCGGGACTCGGGATGCGGTGAGGCAGGGAGAGGTGTTTACCCAACATCAACATCCAGTTCTCCCATTCCCGTCAGGCACTGGCTGGATGCGTAACAATTCAGAGTAGTTCTGACACTGTGTACCTAGAGTCAGTGTCAGATGTTCCAAAGTCTAGGAGCCCATCCCAGGACACTGTCCCCTCGGATGCCAGTCACAGCCCTGGGCTGCCTGTGTTTCTGATTGGCTGTAAATTGGGGGTTGCCACAATCCACTTCCAGTTTGATGTTGTTAGAGTGGCTCACAGAACTCAGCAACATACTTTACTTACATTTACTGGATATCAAAAAGGGTACAACTCAGAAACAGCCAAAATGAAGAGATGCACAGTGCAAGGTGGGGTGAGGGGTACATGAGCTTCAGGCCCTCTCTAGCAGGCTGCCTGCCCTCCCAGGGCCTCCTGAGTTCAGTAACTTCTGAGCTCCCTAAAGCTGTCTCTCAGGGGTTTCTGGTAGCGCTCACACTCAGCCTCCCCCACCCTTTCCCAGAGGTTGGTGGGTGGGGCTGAAAGTTGCAGCCCTTGGATTACTTGGTCTTTCTGGTGACCAGCTCTCTTTGAGGCTGAGGGCTCTACCCTCAGCTTCCTTATTAGCATCACTCAGATGTGGTTAAAGGGGCTCCAAGTATGAGTGAAAAGATACTCCTTTCACTTAGGAAATGCCAGGGGTTTTAGAAGTTCTGTGCTAAGAATGGGGAGTCCAAGAGCAAATGCTTCTTTGTTATACCATAGGGGCAGCAGGTAGGTAGAGTGTTGGGAGGGATTGGATATTCTGCTTATCCCTTACCAGTTCCACAAAACCCTGGTACTGCAGCCCTTGGGTAGTCTAATGTTATATTGGTTGCTTTTCTGATTTCACTATTGCTGGTTTAAGGTTTGACTTTCTCAAGTTTGCCACATTAGTCACCTCTGTACCTCTGATTTATAGCCTAAAAGAAATGTTACCATCTTCAGCCCTTTTTTATCTTTGTGGATTCATGCCTCTAAAAATCCTTTTATTGTCAGTCTTAGGAGGTTGGGGGGGGATTAGAGGAGATAAATACATGTGCTCAATCTGCGTCTTTAACCAGTAGGGTTATTTTCTTTAACAAGTGATTTAAGAATACTTGCAATTGTGAAATTAAATTTTCTCTGTATTGGTTATATTAGGTTACCTTAGTATTCCAGATTTTATTAAGGTCATTGTACATCGTGCTGTTGTCAAACAGTACTCTTTTATTCAAAATAAAATAGCCATGGAAATCACTTGTTGTTCACTCCATGACCCTATTTCCTGGGTCTCCTGGCCCTGTAGTCAGTTTTGTTTCATCTCCACTCCCGTCTGATCCCACGGACCATGAGCATCTCTCAGGGCCCAGCCCTTCTTTGCAAGTTGTCTTTAAGCATCTGTGTACTGTTTTCTGGAAGCTGGGGGTTAGAGGTAGTAAAGGAAAGAATGGAATCTACAGGTTTTCAGCATCTGTGCCTAGGAATTAATGTTCTTTCTTCTGCAAATACGCAGTTTCATGCAGGATAAATTTTCTAACAGTCTCACCATTGTAGAACTTTCTCTTGTTCCTGATAAGCAAGTTGTATGTTTGTCACAGAGCTTGCTTCATCCAAACTTTGCAGTTCACAGAATAAAGCAAGCTGTCTGGGGCTGGGCACATGTGGCTCAGGGTGCTAAGCCATGAGTCTGGTACCACCAATATTACTGTGTGTTGCGGACTAGTTTGGTTATGTAGGCCTGTTTGAAACTACCGGTCATAGGTATTTTCTGCCATTATTTTTGAATTTTGTTACACATGGCAACAGGGCCCATACCAAGCAGTGATGATAGCAGTATCAGAAGCGCTGCGTGCAGAGGGATCGGGCTATCTGGAAGAGGGCACTTGGGTGCACAGCTCACACCTACAGCCCTCTGTGGTCACTGAATATCAACGGTTGGAATATTTTTAAGGGAAGTGGGTATTGTGGGCAAAGTTAGCAATAAGTGACTGTTAACTTTCTAAATTATTTCTCTCTCTGGTTTCAATTTGAACTGATCAACATGTAAATAATCATCATAACTTGAAAGATAATCTGTGTTTTTAACTTAGAAGTGAGTGATATTTCTCAAGGAACCACCAGATATTCCAACTTTGAAATGATGGAATTGATGTGTTTAGATTAATAAATTAGATCAGTTGAACTGACAGGCATTTTAGATATCTGTCATTTTACACACACACACACCTCCGCTTTTTTTAAAAAAGCTTGTTAAATTGGCTTGGCTTTATCTGTTATACTGGTTAAGAAAACTGATGGTAAGAAACCTGCTAGTAACAGACAACCTAATTGACTGAGCTGGGGTTTGAACCTAAATCAGTTGATTCTGAAGCCACAATGCCCCTGGCATGTTTGAACTTTCTGTCCTCGATGAGCTGCTCGGGATAAACCTGCTGTTTTGTACAGAGGCCTTTAGAATGGGGCTCTGTTCGGTTTCATCCTTCCTCTCACCATCCACCGCCTTCTCTTACCGAGAGAGAGAGAGAGAGAGAGAGAGAGAGAGAGAGAGAGAGAGAGAGAGAGAGGAGAGAGAGAAAATATGTTCTGTTTTTCTCTTGTGCCTCCACCTCCTGTTGTCCCCTCCCAACAAGACCTATTGGTTAGGCTTTGCTGGACAGAGCTTTCAGCAAATAGTTTATTTATTTGCATGCATGCAGATGTGATTGCACAGAGCAAAGTTGATTAATGGAAAATATAATTTTCAAGATTTTTATTTACAAAGAGGGATGTGAGGTAGGAGGGCCATCACCATGGGCTTTCAGGAGAAGTGTGAAAGTCACTTCCTGCGAAGCATTCTTTGGTCAGCTCCACACTCAAACCAGGTCCCAGGCTCCTGTGAAGGACTTTATCTTAGCATTTGTCATCATAGAAATGAAATTACAGGTAATGAATGATTGGATACCTAGCTTTTCCACTAGAATACATACTTCATACAAGCAGGAGACCGGGTCATTCTTACGAATGATGCCTCAGTGTCTTGGTCTGTTCAGGATCTTGTAACAAAAGACCATAGATTGTGTGGTTTATGAACAGTATTTGTTTCTTACTATTCTGGAGGATGGGAAGTTCAAAATCAAGGTGTCAGGGCATTTGGTGGTTGGTGATGGTGCATTTCCTGACTCTTGGATGACCTGCTTTTCTCTGTCTCTTTGTATGGTGGGAGGGTAAGACATTTATTTGGGGCCTCTTTTATAAGTGTGCCAATCCCATTCTCAGGACTCCACTCTTGGGACCTAACACCTCACACAAGCCCCACCTACTATTACCATCACTTAGCATTTTAACCTGGAGATTGGTTGTGGGCAGGAGGAACATTCAGTTGATAGCACTTCGTTTAGTGGTTCCCACGTAAAGGATTCCTATGAAAACAGATGGTTGGATGGATCTCAGTAGACCAAAGAAATAAAGGAGCAGTCATCCGTCTTTTGATTATATTTCATCTACTCTTGGGATCACTGCAGTGGCCTCTGCACTGTCCTCCCTGTCATCATGATGCTGTCATCTGCACTGCCCCACCCCACAGTTGTATCTCTAAAAGAGATCTGCTCTTGTTTTTGTATACTGTGAGGACCTTCCTGTGGCTCGCTCCTGCTCTTTTACCAAGTTTAACTTGTTAGTGTCATTCCTGCACACCAGCTTGCAACTTGGTAGACTTGTGCCAAGCAAGCAGGACAGCTCCAAGGACCCCGTGTGTATCAGTGCTGTGAATCCCTACCCCGGCCGAAATGTACCTCCCCTGTCTATGTGCTTACAGATGACTTCATGCTTACAAGGCAGGCAGACACTGAGCATTTAGCACTGTGACTACTCATCTGATTGTGTCCTCTGCTTGGTACTTTTGAAAGATCAGAATCTCATTCTTTCTTGTAGCTCCCTCAGTATGGAGGAGTAAAAAGAGTGTATATTAAAACTAAGAATATCTGACTGATTGAAATTTTAGTTTGCTGCATGTTATTTCTTTTTTTAAATTGGTGTCTTTTTTAAACTTTAAAAAAATTCTTATTGAGTACATGTTTGCAGTATATAATGATGACATTCACTGTGGGCAGTTGGTACATATACATAAAACATCTTAATTCTCTTCTACTCTCCTGCCTTTCCCTTCCTCCCTTCCCTAGAGCTAGGTGTTTCAGTTGATTTTTTCTGTGAACTAGTGATAGAAAAATCACAACGTTAGAAGACACAGGAGTGGTAGCTTTTCTTGTTACACTCGGGCATTGGTTGTTGTCTGAGGAGTGGTTACAGAAGGAGATGCTTGCCAATTTTGTCAAGACCTTAGTAAGCTCTGTGCCTTTGGAATCGAAGCTGCATGCAGTTATTTACCATGGATACTTGTTCAACGAGAAAGAGACGCAGGCTTTTAACACTGTAGGGATTTCAGTGGCCAGAGTGTTTGCAGGGGATAGACTGAATGTGTCCTGTTTAAAAGGGTCTGTGAACCATCACCAGGAAGTTGCATGAACCTATGTCTGGGATTTCATATTTATTATGAAGAGCAAGTGGCACTGTTGACCCAAACTAGAGTTTTCTCAACTGACACTTCCTACGATTTGTCTGCTGAGTTCTTTGTGGAATGCTGCACATGATTAGGGCCATCCCTGCCCTCTACCCAGTAGATACTTGTAGCCTCTTTCTGGCAGGGAGAATGAACAGTGTCTCAAATATTGCTAGATGTAGATATTGCTAAATGAGGTGTGGGGGGCACAGTCAGCCCTGGCAGTGGGTCTGGTGTGCACGGTGTGGGTGGGAGGCAGAGCCTTGGCAGGAGGCAGCCCACACGCTTGAGGAGCTTGTGACCTGTGACATTTGTTGAGATTTCTTGACCAGGTAGAATATTTCTAGTAGTTGACTGAAATAGCTTTGGTCAAGGCTATTAGTAAAAATCTTTTTTTCAAAGAAGTTCAACATCTGCTTTCACTTCTGCTTTTGTAAGTTGCTTTGCTACTCAATTCCTTTATTTTAGCTATCTTCCTCTTGGGACCTAAAATATTTGAGTAAGTCAGAATTTCCAGTACATTTGGAAATTGGCTTTGTTCTAAAAGGAATAAAATATTAGTAACTAGTAGGATAGAATGATAGGAAGTTTAATGCTGGTAAGTCAGACTTGGGTGGTAGCAAAGTAGATCATTTAATAAGAAAGAGAACTACAAGTCTGGTTTTATTCAAGATTCACTTCCTGTTCTTGTTTATTGTTGGAAAGTTGCACCTTATGAAAGATTTTAGATGCAGATAATTGTATTATTCTAAGAAAAAGATTTCAACATACCAACCATGTCTGATTGTATAGCAAAATATACAACACATAAAAACAATCTCATACCTATCTTGGAATTGAGGTTTTTCGTACATGTTGTATACGTTGAGTTCTGAGATACCTCTGTGCTTCGGTTAGCCAAGGTTAAAGGAAAAGGGGTTTTACCCACTCCGAGAGCTCAGGCATGGCTGCTTGGGCAGGACTGTTAGCTGAAGTAATGAACGAACCTCCCTAATTGAACAGAAGAAGAATGTGTTAGTAAAGTAAATGTGTTAGTTAGTAAAATCCTCTTGCCTAAAATTACATTTTTATTTGCTTAATATTTAACAGTGACTGACAGGACGTAAACTAAGATTCTGAGGTCTGTCTGATCTGTGTTATTGTCAGCTGTCATCCTAGTGTCTAGAACAGTGCCTGTCTCATTTTTTTAGATACTGAGTAAATATTTGTTGTATGGAGGAATAACTAGACCAAGGATATTTGTCTATCACTGGTAACATGGAGAGAAAATGTGGAGTTATATCATGAAATATTAAGGTTATTCCATTGGAGACTTTTAGTGGTAGAATTTACGTTTTCTGCTAAGAAATCTTTATTATTATTATTATTATTATTTAAAGAGAAACAAAAGCATGTAAAGGGTAGAGGTAATACAGAATTCCAAAAAAAAGAAAAAAGATAAACAATAAGAAATCACTAGTTAAAATTACATATTGTCCTCTTAGACAAGTTACAAAATTAAACCATACAAAGTAGATAGTAAAACAGTGAGAGTGTAGACAGCTACGCATGCATGAATATCTGCATGTATATCTATACTTTCTGTATTAGAGGGAAAAACAAAACTTAGCAAGGCAAAACAAAGCAAATTTCTATAAAGACATGAAACCAAAAAGTATAAAACCACAGTTCAAGGTGATCTACAATGATTACTGTGTTGTTTCTTATTATCTTCAACAGAATGTTTATATCAACAGGCATAATTGAATATAGCAGTATGATTGAGTACAGCAGTAAATAACAATATTAGTAAAAATAAAACATTGTAGACAGTATCAAACTTCAAAGGCAGGTAATAATCAAACCAGAGTGGATATTCTAGTGGATCTTGTCATCTTAAGTGCAGTTGCCTATACTCTCAGACTTGATATTATCAATCATAACAGCTTTGAATAAAATCTATCAGTACAAAACAGCGATCCAACAAACCAGATTCGGTTACGATCAGTCATGGTAAAACAGTGTAGGTTTTACAGAGCTTTAGATTAAGTTAATAGGAAATTAAGGATGATTACCGTACTATATCCTGTTATTTTCGGGTCTGTACCCTCAAATCTAGTACAGGTAAAAATGACTGGAACAGAATATAATACATCTAAGCAGAGTAGTGTGGGTAATGTGGGTTTTAAATCCTGGTGCACTATTTACAATATAGCATATCAAGACCATCTATATTATAGTTTCTAGTTATCCTTCTCTGCCTCATTTCTGCTATGCTATTTTTCTGCCTTTGTTTGTCTAGTTTTCTCCTTCATTCTACTGCCTACCCCACTCATTGAGGCCTTTCTGCCACTGTTCCTAAAATGCTGGTATTTTTTTTTTCTCTGTCTCTAGAATGTCCTTCAGGATTCTCTGTAGTGTTGGATTGGTGGTTACAAACTCCCCCAGTTCCTCTTTGTCATGGAAGCATCTTGTTTCTCCGTCAACTTCTAGTGACAGTTTTAAAGGTTACATCAATCTGGGCTGGAGGTTATTTTCTTTCAGGGCCTGTAACACTTCACCCCAACCTCTTCTTGATCTGATGGTCTGTGTTGAGAAGTCAGCCGTGATTCTGATGGGCTTACCTTTATAGGTAATCTGTTTCTTTTCTCTGATGGCTTTTAATATTCTGTTTTTATATTGAATTTCTGGCATCTTGATTATTATATGTCTGGGTGTAGATCTGCTTTGGTTGTAGGTGGCTGGAATTCTGTATGCCTCACACAATCGAATGTCATTTTCTTTTCCCATGCTTGGGAAGTTTTCCTTAATTATTTCTGTGAATAGCCTTTGTAATTCACCTGTATGTATTCCTGCTTCTTTGTTCACGTTTCTTATTCTTAAATTGTAGATTCTCTTGTCATCTTCTAGCCTTTGTATTGTTACTGCCTGTTTCCTTGTTATTTTTAAGAGATCTTTCCTTTCATGATCACACACTGCCAACTTGTCTTCAAGTTTTGATAGTTTATCCTTAGTTTGTTTTAAAGAGTTTTGCCAGCTTTCAATGGAGTTTTTAATTTCCTGGTAATCTCTTTGAATCTGCTTCATGTATTCTATATTTTCTTTATATTCTTTATCGAATGTTTCTCTCCTTTTTTTGTGTTCCTCCCTTCTTCCGTCTGTATCATCCTGAGAGATGCTTCCTCAGAGCATTTCTTTTATTACTCTTCTCATATCCTGCTTTACCTGATTTAATATTTCAGTTTTGAGCTTGTCTACAAGGTCCTGAAGATATCTCTTAATGTCCATTGAAGCCATGTCTGATGTTGTGTGTTTGCCACCTTCAGTCTCCCTTGTTTTTCCTTCTCCTGGATCAGTGCTCTCAGGGTTCTGGGCTGAGGGTCTCCTCCTGCCTCTCTCTTCTGTCACGGCCCTGGCTTCCTCCACACGGGTTACAGTGCAGGTCCCAGCCCCCTTCCCTGTTGGCCACGTTTCCTACAAAGCATGCTGGCAAGGGACCTCTGCCCTCTCCTGCCTGCTCTTGTCACTGAGCTGTAAGCAGCAGCTGTGTATGCCTGCCCCTCCCCACCAGGCCAACCAAACTTCAACTGCCTTCACCAAATTAATGTGTGCTAGGCACAGGAAATCGATTTGGAATGGCTCACTGGGTCCCGGCCAGGGTCGCGGCCCAGTCCAAGCAAATCTCACGAATCTGCTCTGGGGAGGAAGCAGTCAACTGAAGTCACTGTCGCTCCCAGTTCAGGCTCCTTCTGCCCGATTCCAACATGTCGCCCATTTGATCGTGCCCTTCCCATGGGGGGGTGTCTCAATCCCAGCACTGACCTTGGATTAATGAAGGTCCCTTTGCTGGCTCCACTCTCTGTTGGGCTCACCAACCCCCGACTTCAGCGCTGCTGTGCTTCCTGTGAGTGGTGGCAGGAACGTGTTTGGGCTGCTCTGCTGCCGGCTGCACGGATTCAAGCTGGCGCAGACTTGGCGAGTCACCGTGAAAACTGTGTCCCTTAATTTTTAGCTGTTTCAGTTGTAGTCCCGAAATATTTGACAAGCCTTTTTTACGTTTTAATTTCTTCCTGTGTCAGGAGGATCTGTCTCCCTCTGTCTGAGTCTTTCCAGGGTGTTTCATTCTGGCATGTGAATTGTTTCTCCCATGAGGCTTTGTATTTTGTTGTTCACTGATCAGCCATCTTGTCTTCTCAAGAAATCTTATAGATACATATTGACTAGCCCTCCTGTATCCTAGAGCCATGGCCTTGTATGTTCCCAATGTAAATGAATATCCAGAACAGCCTCATGGGTAGACATTGTTACTACTGTGTTCTCCATGGGAAAGCCGAGGTAGAGGATCTGCCGAGCTACTGGTTGATGGCTGTTAAGTGGCAAATATATGTGGGAAAAATTTGTGCATGTTTCTCTCCAGGCAACATATCTAATGCTTTCTTTTTCAAAGTAAAAAAATCTAGTTAGTCGTTATCTATTCACTATACTAGAAAGTAATTTCAGTAGGTAAACATGTCAAACTGAAGTTTGCTATGTGTATTTTAACTTCAGCCTTATACAGAGATTTGTAAGAGCATATATTCATATCCAAAAACAACTTTATGATTACATTCAAATTTTGCTACTATGACAAGAAGCACAAAGTAAAGTAACACACTGCAAAAAAATTTCAGATGGGAAGTGTCATGCAGAATGAGACCTAAGAAGTGTGAATTATAGGGCCCTCCAGTCACTTATGTTACTTCTATTTAATTCAGTGAATGGATGCAGCTCTTCAGTTGCCCCTAAATACTGCTGCTTATACTTCATAAGTTCTTAGAACTAGTGCAGGCTTTTTTAAAAAGTTAGCAAAGTAGGACAGAGAGCTCCCTTATGTGATGTACCTGGATGTCTCAATTATTAACTTTCTCTCCATTGCTTATCATTCTATTTCTATATGTACATGATGTTTTTTCTGCATTATTTCTGCATTATTTGAGAGCAAATTGTAGATACAATGTCGCTTTACTCCTTCGCACATCAGTATGTTTTTATTCCTCTTTGGCAGTTTGTCCAGAATATCCTTTATAGCAGAAAGGAAAAAGGAAATTCTGGCCTGTGAGCCAGTCTAGTTTTACTTGTTGCGGTTAGGTGTATATCCCTTTCCTCTTTAATCTGAATATTCTTCAGTCTGTCTGTCGTGATGTTGATATTTTTGAAGAGAATAAGCCAGTATCTTTGTAGAAAATGATGGTTAGTACTGTGGTAATACTAAAGTTTTTAAAGTAAAACAATAATAGGTGACAGTAAGTTGTAATGGTGTAGCATTCTGATGTATTTTATTACAAAAATAGCTATCACACAAGCAGAGAGAATAATAAAATACAGATTATTACCCAAATTCAAAAATTAATATTTTTGCCACCCTTCCTTCTTGTATTACCCAGCATTGGTGGCTGAAATATTTTGAAGCAATTTCCAAACATCACAATATTTTATTCCATATGTTATTAAACTCTTAAAAAAATGACATTTAAAAAAAATCAGATTTATTGTAATTTTAGATATACATACTGATCACATTCACCCTAGAGAATTTGTACCTGTATATCATATAACTTGGTTGGTTTCCATTCCTCTCCCCTCCTGTCAACCCCTCCTCCCTTCTCCATTTACAGAAGCTTTGTTTCCATGTGATATTTCTTAAATAACCATAATATTACTTTATTTATAATTCCCAAATATTATGTACAAGTAAAGTATAGTCAGATTTCTTCTAATATAGGAGATTGAGCATCCAGACAGCAACCCAGAACCCACTTATTTATTACAAAGTGCTAATGCTGCAGTTAAACTTGAAAACAGGTTTTAGGTTAGAGAAAAACAGCCTTTACCCAGGGCTGAACCGCTGCAGCAGCTTGGCTCGCCTGCAGACAAGACAGTACTTCGTACCTGCTATGGCATGTGCACTGTAGGTTCAGCACTGCTTTTCTATACCTCAGAAATGCTTTTACCTTTAGGTCTTTTTTTGTGTGTGTGTGTGGTACTGGGGGTCGAACTCATGACTTTGCACTTGCCAGGCAGGCGCTTATACCACTGAGCTAGATCCCCAGCCCTACCTTTGGTTTTATATTTGTCTGCTCCTAAGATGCTCCTCACCTCTGACACTCCCTCCTCCCTTTTGCTACAGTCTTTTCATGCTCTGTTAAGATGGGAACAACCAAGATCCTAGATTGCCTCACTCAATATCTGCCTTGGGTTCCCCCGATTGCATCTCCACATGAAGCAGAGGTGGGAACATGGGGGCACGCGTGCCATGCTTACTTTGCCCCAGGGTGCTACAGATCCAGCCCCACTGGTAGTGCCAGGGCTGACATCTGCTCTCCCAGCTCGACTGCAGTGGTGACCCTGGAGTGCAGTGTTGCTACCAGAACTGATTTCCCAGCCTTCTTGCTGGATGACAGAGGAAGCATTTTCCGGTTTTTGTGAACTGCTCCAGGAGTTGACTCCTGGAGGCACAGTTGATCTGTTCTTCTAATCTTTTCAGCGGCTTTGTAAGTGCCTAATTCTGTATGCAGAACCTTTCTCCACCCAGAGTAGCTTGAGTGGTTTCTATTTTTGGATTCTGGCTGTCAGAACTGGTAATCAAAAGAAAATAACCTTTACATTTCACTTCACATGTGTGTATACAAAGCCGTGTACCCAGATCTGAAACATAGCAATTTGAATTGGGACATAGTTTTTCACTATGGGCATTAGTGTCAGGAGATAAAGTTCCTCAAAAGAGAACTCTGGTGTGTGTGTGTCAAAAATGCTGATCTCATGTGGATCCACCTCTTACTAGGGCTTCTTGAAGGTCTCATGCTGTTCCCTTCCCGTGTGAGGCCACTGTGCCTGCCAGTTTTATAGATTAAGACTGTCACAGTTAACTGGTTCGGGAAAGACTGGAAACCTGTCTCCCTCTTTAATCTCCCTTTCTAATCTTCCAGAATTTCTACTTACACCTGTTGGAATGAGAGTGTGGAAACATGTTGAAGACCATATCATGTTTTAAATATTACAGAAAACATCAAGCATACACAAATGCTGAAAGAATAGTATAGTGACTACCTTCTTAGCATTTGGTTCTTCATGCAAACTTCAAATTTGACAACCCCTAGTAAGATACTTTACCCCATTTTTCCTTTCACTGTCTACTTTCTGAATTCTACATGGCCCAGGCCTACTGCCCTCCTCACCCCATGGCTGTCTCAGACTTCCCAGGCTCTTGCTGAATCCCTCCAGAGACCCAAGGGCATGGGAACAGAACAGTCATGTAAAAGCAGTTTACATGGAGCCTGGAAAACACTGTTGAATCTTGAAACAAGAACTGCTTGGATTTCTTTTCACACAAGTGTCAGGTGTATGGCTTTCATGTCTTCTTCGCTGCTGGTGTTCTAGCAAAAATAATAACATTCAACTTGATGATCTTTTCCTTGCCCTTGCTCCATTAATGAAAAAAATACAGCCAGTCATACCTGAAATGTTTCTGGCAGTTGCTTTGATTGCTGATTTGAATTACAATACATGATAGGCCATTGTGTGATAATATCGTTTGCATTTGTATTTTTAAACCCTAATACAAGCAGTAACCTTAATGTTTTCACCGTATTTTAAAAAAAAATCAGATGTTTCACTGTAGGACTTAAGGAAGATTGTTGACCTACTGCCCCCGACCTGTAAGAACACATCAGAATGTTGCTTTTTTTAGAGGAAGATTCAAAGCCTTTGCAGCCTCCGTGTGGTTTCACTCTGACACACTCTTTTCTGCTCAAAACCTGCATGGGAAAAGTCATTCTTACATGATATAGAAACCAGAAATAACTGTTCTCACGCTCTGTAAAGATGGAAAAACGCCAATCAAAAAGTCTTAGAGTTCTTGTTTTGGATCAAATATACTTGGTCCCCTGTGGGACAGAAGCTAAGGTGGCTCCTGCTTGTGTCTGTCTTCTTGCAGCTTAGTTGAGTGCTCAGGACACCTTAAAAGCATTGTTACCATGGAGAAGCAGCACAGTAAGCATCCTTGTAGTCCTGTCTTCGGTGTTGTGGCAGAGAGAGAGAGAGAGGGAGAGAGAGAGAGAGGGAGAGAGAGAGAGAGGTCTGCAGAGTGTTTGAAACAAAAATTGTGTTTTGTTTTTCTCGTGTGTGGTACTTTCCTATATAGTTTCTTCTTTCTAAAGGTATAGTGTTGCAGTACAGAGATTTGTGTAAGTTTGAATGTGTGTTATAGGAGAGAAATAAAGAGTAAGTAGTCATGTGTCACTTTCTCTTAAGTGGAAGGAAGTGGAAAAGCTTGTGACACTCCTGTTACACTGTCAGCAGAAAATAAAAACAAATGCTGAAATACCATTCTGTTTTCCAAGTTAACATGTTTTCTATGATAATCTATTGCTGCCTAACACATCAGGGAATGCAGTGATATAAACCTTCTATCTGCTAGATTTTAATAACATAAACCATATAGCTAATATGTGGTGACCTATAGTCAGAATGTTTTCAGGTGTCGTCTGTGTTCAGGGGTACCAGAGCTATCCAGAGCAAAAAGCAGTAAAAGTCACTGTCTCTATCCCTTTGGAGTTTGTGTTTTAGTTGAACAATATAAGAAAAATGCATGTGAAAGAGAATGGGCTATGTAGTGGCTGGCCAAGCCTACATATTATCTGACATTTGTTTCACTGTCAAGAAAACTGAGGTCTAAAAGATTTAAAAGCTGGATATAGTGGGATGAAGGTGGTTAGGCCTCATGTCTCCAGGCTAGCATGGCATTTTCTTCTTTTTTTGCCAGGCAGTACATCTCCAAGTCCAAGCTATGTGCTGCAGCTGTAAAGGCCAAGTAAAATGAAGGAGGAAAAATGGGGGGAGGGTTTAAATCATCAAAGAAGAATTAGAGAGAAACAACAGTTTGGAGTGAAGCATGAACAACAGTAAGTGCAGGAATCAGGATGAGCCAGCCAATGAGAACCAAACATGGGCTGTATTCTTGGGGAGAGAGACAAATCTAGCCTGATGGATTGGAAAGGCACATACTGGGCAGTGTAGGGAAACTGGGTTTGAAGGAGTTGAAAGGAGGGAGAGGAACTTGGATTTGATGTGGTAGATGGTGAGGAACTCCTTTCAGTCCTGAGTGTGAAATGATCCAATGAAAATAGCATTAAGAAAACAATTTATGTGTTTACTGGGAGAGTTGGATGGTGTCTGCATTTTCCTTTTCTTACACCTGTGCATTGGTGTTTTGTTTTTTTTTGTTTGTTTCCAAATAGTCTAACACTGTATCAATCAAAATAAGCTAGCTTATGTGGTCACCACAAATGTAGCCTGAATCCCAGTGGCTGGGTACATATGTGTGTTTCTAGTTTGTGCTTCTTGTCCAACACAAGTAGATGGGGCTTCAGAGTGGTTCTGGTCTGTCTTTTTTGGGGACCCAGTCTAGCAGAGGTGCCACCACAGAGAAGATCACTGCTAACACTTTAGCCTGGAAATAACCATGCCACCCTCACCCCAAATTTGTTGGCTGGAAGTAGTCACACAAACCAGTGTGGGGTGGAGGTGGATGTGGAGGGATATAATTCTACTTGTTTAGGAGAGAAAATGTAGTGATTTGAGAATGCAGAGCTAGAGCTGGGCTGCCAGAGTTTGATGAGCCTTACAGAACTCTGTGAAGCTTAAATGAACTTAACCTGTGTAAAGCGTTTACAGCACCATGCTGTATAATCGTTAGCAAGTATTATGGTTGTTATATTAAAGTGCTGGCTTTCTGGAAACATCCTAAAGGAAGGCTAAAGTTTCTGACTCTGGCTGAGAGACCTGGAGGGGAGGAGGTGGTAGTAGTTTACATATGTGAAGGCCAACTTCCGGATTAGAATGAAGGTGTTGGGCAAAAAAGAAAAGACGAACTAGAAAGTGGCAGAGAAAAGGCGTGAAAGGATTTGTTCATTGACTATCTCCTATAAGTCAGGAAGAGGAGGAAATATTGTGAGAATGACAGTGGTGTTTGTAGAGAAGTTAGGACACCCTATGGGGAAGGGAGCTGAAGTTCAGATGTGATGGGGACAGGTCCAAGGCTTAGGAGGCCACCGGAAATGCAGGCAGTCAGAGGAAACTAGCCAGCCCTAGCAAGCCTGTGTCAGTAAGATGCAGCCTTGGGACTGCTCTAGGTCAGGCTGCAGATGAGTCCAGCCAGGTTCGGGGTTGAATCTCACCTCCCCTGCGCTCTGTGGCCTTGGTGTCTGGTTTCCTCATCAGTACAGTGGGGATCATAGAATCCAACTATTTAGGCCGTGATTCATTAAGATAACACCTGCACAGTGTTTGGAGCGCAGTGCGTACTACAGGATGAACAGTGTTCGTCATTACTTCATTAAGACTTTGTGTGTGTAGAAACGTGGGCCCTTCTTCTGAGCCTATGATAGTCTTTTTCAAGTGAGAGGCAAGACCTCCACCAGTGGTTCTGGTGAGCACTTTGTAGTCCTCGCTGGGTTCAGAGAATGGCCTTGACCCACAGCACTCTGATCCACATTCCTTTTATTTCTCATTCTTCATTTGATAGCTAATGAGCAAATGTTTTTAAGCTTTTCAGAGAGTAACAGATTACAGTGAGCTGAAAAGGAACCACAATAGACCATTTTGAGGGCTAATTTAAGAGCAGTGTTTCCCCTTTCAAATTTGCATGCTACCTTTTACTGGATGACAAGAGCGTCTTGAAATATGAAATTATTTCCAAGCCAAAATTTCTGTATCTAGTTTTGTCATTGACTTGTTGATTAATTGGTTCTGTTCTTAATGTATCTAGTTTAAATTGCAGGGTCTTCTGCAGCTCTTATTTGTATAACTGTCTTCAGGTACACATGCACTCTAGCATTTCTAGCATTTCTTTTCATTTTATTGAGAAATCAGAACTTCACAGGTATTTCAGTAGAACTTCAGAATATTGCTAGGAGTGGTTCAGAAATGTGCTATTCAGTTAAATGACTATTTGAGCGCTTTCTATGGGACAGGTGCTGGGCTGAGTTCTGTGTACAAGACAGACGTCACCTTCCTAGGACTCACAGGCTAGCCCAGATTGTCATCTACCAGTTGTTGGTTTATTGGTCCCATTTAAGGATTGTGTAGTCAGCTGGTGCAGAATGACACCATTCAGCCTTTTCACGTGCTTCGGAACTTCTTTATGGCTGGGATACAGAGTTAGGGCTGCTTTGCAGATGCTGCCTCTAACTGACCCGCTGCCTGTTTTGAACTTAGTGAGCGGGACAGGTCCAAGGCCCAGGAGGCCACAGGAAATGCACGCATGGGGTGCAGGCAGTCAGAGGAAACTAGCCAGCCCTAGCAAGCCTGTGTCAGTAAGATGCAGCCTTGGGATTGTTCTAGGTCAGGCTGCAGGGTGGTCCTGTCTGCTTATCTGTTCACAGAGCTGTGGAAATGAAGACATTATATAATGTGTGGACTATTTTGTAAATTTTTGACCTCTTCAAATATACCTGGTGCCATTTCTAACATTTGACATTCACTATTCTGTTCTATCACTGACTAGTCAAGGCATTTAGTGGATTTAGACAAATAGCTCAAAGGCTTAAAAAAAATAACCAAATGATGTTTTTAGAAATAAAAATGGGATTATGAAAGAGAGTATGTGCATCCTGTCTTATTTGCTTTCCCAGATGAGTTGTTCTAGCTCGCTTGTATTACTTAAACTTGTTAATATATCACCAGATTCATGTTGAAAATCATAATAGGATTGTGATTTTCAAATAGTGTGTTGGTACACAGTCACCTTCTTTGTTCTGTCGTGGAATACAAAGGTCCTCTATCACTGCCTCTGTGCTTCAAGTTTACCTACTGGTGAGAGGAATAAGCCAGAAATAAAAGTGAAGCCCAGGGTCACCAGCAGGCAGTGTGAGCATCTAGAAGGAGAGCTGATGGCTGAGTTGGACTGGATGAGAGACTTCAAAAAAAAAAAAAAAATTACCTGTAGTCAGAGATAGGTTTAGAATTTACCTTTCTGTTAGTTTGCTACTGATGATTAGGTAGAATTGTTCACATATAACTGATACACAGATTTGCGGTAAGGTGGAGGAAGAGGTAAACTTCATGAGGAAAAGGATTTGGAACCGATGCCCTTATTCCCTACCACAGGAATTTACTTTCTTGTTTGAAATGTCCTCAGAATTAGCCCCATTAGCACCCTGTCATTAACCTTAGGCAACCTTTTGGCTCAGACATAAGAGGGTCATAGAACTAGTTTACTGTGAAGAAGCTCTGAAAGTAAGGAAACTACATCTCTAGTTTTCCTTTCATATCCCTCACCGTGGTTTCTGTTTAGGGATGTGACTCAAATGATCACCTGAGTGATCACGAACTGTAGTGTTTGCCCTTCCTTCCCGTTCACTTGAACAGGCAATAGGTGGAGCAGGGAAAGGCACTTCCATCCATGTAGTTTCGCCTGCTTCCCTAAGGTCTAACAAAGACCAGAAGCTGTAAGGCCAGGAGGCTGTCTGTGAAATTTAATGCAATGCATATCTGAACTGTGCTCAGTGAAGTGTTGCATCAACCACTAAGATTTATTTCCTTGCAGGGTAAAAAATGAGCAAGATAAGAATTTAAATATTTCCAGGGTCTAAAGCCCAAGAAAAATTTAAGGGATGCCTCATGATTCAGCATTTTATTTCTTTATCTTCCATCTTCAAAATTAGTTTCACAGCCCACTGAGACACTGTCTTGGGGAGATTTGAGGGCCTGAGTAAAACAAATTTGAGCTGGCAGACGGATTGATGATACTTGGAAAGGTCACACTACTTACTCATAGTCAGGTATTCATTTGAGCAAATGTATAATATTGGAACAAATCCTGAGAACTCTTGATTTATAGTTTTGCATTTTACTTCCTGTCTTACTTAGGCAAGTAACAACTGTCTTCTGTTGCTTCCCCACCCTTCCCCAGACCTTCCTCATAACCCAAGAAATACAGACACAAGGTCCTAGCAACCTGGGAATACAATAGAAATGATCCTTTAGTGACTCCAGGAAAACTAGGCATACATGCATATTTTTTACTTCCAAGAAGAATTTGACAAATGGATTTCTTAATAGATATTGCCATGCAAAGTCCTGGTCTTGTTGCTTAGCTGTGGTCTTAAAATCCTAGGCTGACTTGTTTGAGAGGAAAAACTTGATGCTTTCATTGCCTCAGACACCATCAAAATTTACAGTGTTGTTAAAATCTCTTGCTGATTATATTCCCCTGTAACTTCTGCTGTTGTTAACAGTGAACATTGAGGGACATACTCATAACTTTGTAGCATCCTACTTTTTTATTCCAAAAGTATTCTATGAAACAGTTATGACTCAGAACAAAACAAAACAAAGCAAAATGTTAACTGAAGTGTAAAATCTAAAATAGAAAGCATAATGGATTTAAGAAATACATACCAAAAATACTGTACAGTATTAACATTTTTACACTGGTAGTATACAATCTATTCAGTCTTTTCTCTTTTGCCAAACTATTGGCAGGAAATTGGCAGTAATGACTGAGTTTTTATTATCAAAAACCTTCTGTTTTATGTTGTGTTAGGCATGACTTCTTAGCTGGACATGGCAGCACATCACTGTAATCCCAGCATTCAGGGAGGCCAAGGCAGGAGGATCATTCAACCTGGGTGACTTAGTGAGACTCTGTCTCCAAATTTGAAAAAATAAAAATAAAAAAGGATTGGAAGGAATTGAAAGGAATCCCAGTTGGAAGTTGAATGATCATTTGCCTTAGAAGTCCTGCAGAGCTGGCCATCCCAGTTTGCTTTAAGTCCACGATAGTCCTGTTTACTTTCCGTTTGAAGTCTTGGGCTGTATCATCATCTGTGACTCTGTCATCTCGCGTGAGTTTTCTTCAGGGGCTGACCTCACAGCACTGGAGAGAGACACACTGACTTGGCGTTTCAGCATCTTCATGACCTTCCTCTTGTACCCTTTACACGCAAAGAAATATATGAAAGGGTCCATGCAGCAGTTAAAGTTCATCAGGCACACCGTGAAGTGCAGCGAAATCTGGAATGAATGCTTTTGGCTGCATTCTAGAACATCATGAAAATGAAGCTTCTTAATCATGTGCTGAATGATTGCGATGTGGTAAGGTGTGAAACAGAGAACAAAAACAACAATAATAAAAATAATTGTGTTGAAAGCCTTTTTATTCACACCTGATTTCTCACTGAGAGGGTTTTGTTTGGCAGTTCTAAAGAGCTTGCAGCAGATCTGAGAGTAGCAGATGAGGATGATGACGAGGGGAAGCACAAATCCTATGAAGCATGCGCCAAGCAGAATCCAGGGGAGTGACTCTATGTCTTCAAAGTTTGGATATTCCATGCATGTGGTCCTTTCTGCCTCCTCCTTAGACATGGGGTTGATGAGTAATGGGAGTGTTTGAGCAAATACTAGGATCCAGACAAATATGCAAACCCCTTTTGCGTATTCGACTCTTTTCATTTTATTGTAGCGTAGCGGGTGCACCACAGCAAAGAAGCGGTCAATGCTCAGGCAGGTCATGAAGTTCACACCTGCGTATGTGTTGATGTAGAACACAAGCGCTGTTATCCTGCACAAGGCATCGCCCAGTCTCCAGTCAAAGCCCAGGGCATAGTAGGCTATCCGTGTAGGCAAAGCAGTGGTGAAAAGGATGTCAGAAATCACCAAATTTGTTGAATAGAGGGTGGTAGAGTTGATTTTTTTCCTGTTTTGAACAATGACAACCAAGGCCAACAGGTTTCCCACCAGCCCAATGATGAAGATGAGGCTGTAGTGTAGTGGCATAAGTATCCGGGCAGTGGTGTGGTGTGTGTAGAGGTCACAGCCATTTCCCTGAGGGGTTGGAGAGGGGGTAGTGAAATTGTTTGCCATTGCAGAAGCCAGCGGTAGCGGTCGGAGCCTCTAGGAAAAAACAAGAAGGGTCTGTTTCATTCAGAACATTCTCCAGCCAGCATAACCAGTCATTTGTATATCTAGGCCTTAAATTTTCAATATCTACATAGTTTTAAAAAATCTTTGCTATATCATACAGCTGTCTATATGATATGAAGAAGAGGGAATAAAATTTATTTTTAGCTCTCATAATTAGTGGCTTTGGTAAAGGAAATAGAGCCCTCTAAATAGGGCAAATGCATTTTTAGCTTTTTAGACTGAAATTCCCCTTCTTTTTTCTGAACCACTGTCTGGTTAAGAAGAAAATCAGGTTAGAGCACCCTGTATTTTAGACAGGCGGTAAGCTTCGCTTTTTAAATTGAATTTCAGTTGGACTTTTTTTTTTCTTTCCAAATGCGTTATCACTGCCAGGAAATGAAATCAGTCACACATTTATGTAGTGAAATATGAACTTACCACAGTGATCTGATTTGTGTTAACCTAAAAAGTATGAGAAATCAGCTTAGGCCTTGTTAGGAACTGAAAGTTAGGTTTTCTTTTTTAAAAAAAGAAGAAGAAGACTGTGACAACCATGACCAAAAGTTCAAAAAAGAATAGAAAGAAGAGAGAACATCACTTAAGTGACTTTGTAGGAAAAATTTTAAAGTAATTGTGAATTAGCTCGGCTCATAAGTAGCCTGGGGATGCATGGAACACACGTTACACATGGAGGCGAGCGTTACACGGGTGTTTTGTGCTTTATCTACTGAATAGCCTGTGTCATTGTAGTCTTCATATTTTTATGTCTAGATTTCATGCAGACATTTGATGGAATTCTACAGTATTCTAATGTGTTAATGGACAATAATGCTATTCCCATGGTGTAATTTTGGATTATTTCCAATTCTTACAGATACTATTGATAGAAACTTCAGGAAATTGAAATTTTCTGCAATAAAGGTCAACATAGGAGGGCAAACTGTGGTGAAAGTAGAAAGAGCAGAGCAGTAAACCCTGTGTGATTATTTTTAGGAAAAAAAAAGAATTTTACTTGTGGGACTCCGTAAAATCTTATGTGAAAGTCACCAAAATTAAGGGAAAATTTTCACATATCTAGTGATGCTGGTGCTGTATTTTAAAGCACTACCCTGACTGAAAGCACTGACTACAAGTCCACTTTTCTGCCTGCTGTGTTGAATGAACTGGGTCTCTGCTGACGTCATTCTAATGGTCTGACAGCAGGGACTGTCAAGCAAGCACTGAGGGCCATCCGAGGGTAGCTCTTATGTTTTAGCCTGGACTGCACCCAGTGTTGGTAGGCAAATCCTTACAGAATGCAAATATGGTCTCCAGGGAAGAAAACAAACATAGAAACAAAACATTTCTTATCCAAGACCACACTAGCAGGCAAACTGGTGTAGGGGCGTGGGAGGATGGTTAGTAGAAAACACAGTAAGGTAGTAGAAATCCCAACAGATTTACATTAATTTGAGCTTGTCTAACAATAGACTGCCTGGAAGAGAATATAATTCAAAGTGATTGAAAAAGGTTAGAAATTAAAAGCATGGGAAAACACATACCAGGCACATCCTAACCAATGCAAAGGTAGAGATTTTAATATTAGAAAAACTAGAATTCAAAGCAAACTCAATATTATTAGGAATAAAGAAGATTGCTGCAAGAGTTAAAAACAGTTCACAGGAAAGAAACATCATTCTAAAATATGCGTGTACCAGCATTTTTGACAGAATTGAAAGCAGAAATTGACAAATCCACAGTTGGTTTTTTAAAATTTTATTTTAAAGAGAATAAAACAAAAGAGGACAGAACAAAGCATATCAGAACAGAACAATGTAAGCAACACAGCACTTAACAACAAGACAACCGGGTATTAACAGTAGCTACCGTAATGTCTCTTTCTTTAAAATAGTTGAGCACAGCTTCACACACAATAATATCAAACATAACAAAATAGTATAAAACCATTCAAGAGAATGAAAGTATTACAGGGCATTCTAAACCAGATAACAGAAAATGAACAGTGGCTACTATAATATCTCATTTTCCATAAAAATTTTGTTATATTATCACACATATTAAAATCCAATAAGACACAACGTGGTAGAACCAGTGGTAATAGAAGAACAAAAGCATGGTATTTAATATCATCAGAGCAAGATGATATTAAATCAGCAATGGCTGCCGTAATGTCTTGTTTTCAAAATAGCTGTTCATACAAATCCACAGTTGTAATGGGTGATCTTACGCATTTCTGTTAGCATTTGCTAGATAAAAAAAGAGGCTGAAGACTTTGAAGATGGACCCAACATGATTTAGAAGCTACTAGAATTTGTACCAGAGGCACGTGGACCTATCTGAAATTTTACCATACTCTAAGTCATAAGAAATGTCTCGAAACCTTTAGAAAATTACTGAACAGACCATATTGCCTGGATGCAGTGCAATTAAATTAGAAAACAATATTTAAAAGAGTAAAAGATAAATTTGAAAACTAAAAAGTATATTCCTAAGGAGCTTTTGGGTTAAGGAGGAAGGCTTTCTGAGAATTTTGAAATGCTTAGAACTAAATTACAAAAATAATTCCTACTAAAACTGTGTGATACAGCTAAGGAATGAATCCAAGAGGAGGCAGTGTCCTGAGTGCATTATTAAGACTGGAACTGGGTAAGTTATATATATAGCTCAAGAAGCTGGAGAGGAGCTGAACTTACCTTAGGAAAATAATAAAGACAATTGCCGAAGTTAGTGAAATAGAAAACAAAACAAGCAACAAACAATAGATATGGGCTTTGTATTTTGTGCAGAAAAAAATGAAGTGATTCATAAATAGAAATCATGGGAATGGCATTGTGGGACAAAAGTGGAAAAAAAACTGTTTATTTGCAGAAGGCTTCCTGTGAGAAATGGCTGTGAAGTCACTAAGCCTGGACCCAAGGGAGAAGTAAAGATTCCAGGGTAGGATGTCAGTGAGCAGGCATCAAAAACTACTTCTGTTAATTTTCTAATAGCTGAGAAAATGGATTTTTCTAAAAATCTCAACTTAGGAAAGCCAGATACATAGGAAATGATTTTAAAATAGATGGCAGGAAAAACCCTCAGTGTGGAGTGGGAGAATCCTCTGTATAAATAATTCTGATTGTAGAGATTGGAAACAGCACAGGAATGTGAGGAGGAGGTATCATTCTGACAGCTTGTAAGTGACATCTGATGCTTCCCGGAGTGAACAGTAGCATTGGTAGAGCCGGAAATGATGGGGATTTCAGAACAGTGTAAGTTCAACAGCGCTTGACGCAGTGTTCATTACAAAAGTGAGTTTGCGAACAGTCCAGATGCCTTTCATTAGGGGATATTAAGTATTTTATGGTATAGTCATACAGTGGAATAGGTATTAGATGGCCTCTAAAAGTGGCAGTATAGAAGCTTACTTCTTGACAGGGAGTTATGTTAAGGAAAACATACATAACATTACTTTTTTTGGACAGTGGTACTGGGGATTGAATGTCGGGTCTTCTATATCCCAGCTATATCCCAGCCTTGTTTTGTTTTTTGATTTGGGCCAGGTTCTTGCCAAATTGCCCAAGATGGGCTCAAGCTTACAGTGCTTCTGCCTCAGCCTCCGAGAGAACTAGGATTATGCAGTAACATGCTGCTTTTACTATTGAAAGCAAACACAAAACATGTGCAGAGAAGAGTGTCTCATGTCAAAACAGTGCTATACAGGTAACTTGAAGGCTTTATCTATATAGTCTAAGTGTTAACACCTAACATGAATTAACTGAAATGAATAAGTGGTAAATGAGCTTTTTAATCTAAGAGAAGAACTATTTTTGGTACTGGGAATTGAACTCAGGACCTTGCACTTGGTAGGTAGGCACTTGTGCTGCTGAGCTATGTCCTCAGCCCAAGAATAATTTTTTTATTTAGTTGTTTTCACAAAAACTTGATCAACTGACATGCTTTTCAGAGTGACCCTTTAATGCCATTCATTCACATGTTTGCATTAACCACTAGTAGTTTGCTTTAGGTCGTGTCCTGTAGGGATTCACAGCAGCCTGCACACTTGGGATTGCTTGCTGCTTTCCAGGTGAGGAAAGAAGTACCTTGTTACTAATACAGTACCCAGGGTCCTTATGTGCTGAATCCTTTTCTCTGATGCTCATCTAGGCCTTTGCAGGAGAAGTTGCCTGAGAAGAACTGAGAGTTTGTGGTTTCAAAATGCAGACAGCTTGGTCACAACGTGATGACTCTTCCTAGGTGTCTTGGTTACTTTTCTCGTTGCTAAGACAAAACACCTGACATCCAAAGTAAGCAGGAGAAAGGTTTATTTAGCTCACAGTTTATGGAGGTTTCAGTCCATAATTGACTGGCTCCAAGGACGGGGGCACATGACAGAGGGGCCACCATTCATGGCAGGCATAAGACAGCAAAGCAACAAGGGGCAGTCCAGCCTCTTTCTGTCCTTGATATTGTATCCAGTCTGTTGGCACTGGGGCAGTGCCAATCCAGTCAGTGGGCTGATTTAGTAATCACTGTTAATCCTAGCACTGCACTGAGAATCAGTCATATACTCCGGATTTAGCCACCTCTGAAAAAGGCCCACCTCTGACCGCCTGACGCTTTGGGGGGACATCTAGATACAAACCATGACATTAGGGGAAGGGACCCCATTCCAGGGAGCACCTTTCTGAGGGGAAGCCTGTCCAGTGCTTGCTTACTGAATACTGCTGGGCCATAGCTGGCTGAAGAAATCCCCAGATACAGTCAATGGGATCAATCAGAAAGGATCTTGGGTAAAGGGGAATGGAGGAGGTGCTGACATAAGTTCTTTCTGGATATTTAGTAGCCTCCCCAGGATTGAGTCCACAAGGTCACTAAGTTCTTAATGCCTGTGTTACTAATACAGTACTATAGTTGTAGCCAGTATTATCCCCAAGTTGAGGGAGAAATCCTTTCATGGCATTGACTGTCACCTACCCTGTTAAAAAATCCCACCTTATACCTTCCTTTAGTCATTTTAGGGTTTACTTTCCTGAAACTTGAATTAGCTCCTTTCTTTTAGTAGCAGACATTGCTTTTAGGATGTCCTGTGCTATATCCTAGGAGTACAGAAACGATTGCTTTCCTCTGAGAGGACCTGGGCCCGAAGGATGAACGGAAAAGGTTGGCAGTGTGGGAGGAGCTAGCTTGGTCCTGTAAGCCCCCAACTTTTACAGGGGTGCTTTGTGAGATCCACTTCATCAGCTTACAAATGAACCTGACTTACGAACAGTTCTCCCGTCTTTGCTATGTGGCTTCTTGTTCTCACTACTGTCCTGCTCACTCTTTGCATACCAGTGTGCTTCTAGCAGCTTTCGGATTGTGAATTCCCCTTTTAATCATTTTCGAGGTTCAACTTATGTCTACTCTTAAATATATTTTAAGTAGCATACATTTTCTTGTTAGGCGGCAGGTGCGGAGATGTTATTTAGCGTGCAGATGTGTATATGTGTATCTGAGTTAAGCTTGAAAGTACCATAACTTGTCATGGCACTGCCTAGGGAAAATACCACAGAAATGTTTGTGCTGAATCTTTTTTCCCCCTTTAGAAACTAACATCCATAGAATTGTAGTTCCTTGAAATATTTTTGTGAAAGCTCCACAACCCGAGGGTCAGGAATCAGGACTGCGGCTCTTCCCTGAGGACACAGCGGCTTCAGAGAAGGTGGGCATTCATTCATGTGGGTGGGCTGAGGACAGCAGGGCCTGCTTGGCTTCCGGAACACCTGTTCCTCGTGTAAATGGACAGCCTGGAAGCCACCTCGGCCATTCTCTTATTCTTTTGATAAGCAAAGGAGACCATCCCTGTTCTGTCTCTGTAATGGAATATTTCATCCTTTTGACTTTCCTGTTATCCTGACATGTAAAACAGTCAATTCTGTTCTCAACAAAATACCTTCGAAAGTCTTTTCACTTATAATTTTGGAGGCAGGCCTGTGCATGATTTTCAGTAGAAGTTACTTCATTGCTAATGGAGTTACTAGCATGTCTTGAGATATTATCGTGTCTTTTTTTACATAACCGGACATGTTGACATGAACTAGGTATTTTTTTTTCCCCCTAGCCACAAAAAAATAAAAGCCCTCATTTAGTAGTAGTTGAGAAAGTTGTCTTAAAGTTGGTTTATGCTCTGGAAATTTGCTCCCTGGGAACCAACTTGAAGGTATTTGTGATTTTTCAAAGTATATATGTGTCTACTACTGTCCTAATTTACTTGCTTGGATAATTAAAGTGGTTTATTAGTTTTCACTCATGATAGAACAAAACCTTCACCGTATTGAAATATTTACTTCATGCTACACTAATAGTTTTGGGTTTTTGCTCAAAATTTCCTAAAATATCACTACTACCCTCTAAGATTTATTTTAATAATTATCGACACCTTAAATGCAAGGGGGCTAAGCCTGTAATTGCAGCACTCTGGGAAGCTGAAGCAGGAGGATTGCAAATTCAAGCCCAGCCTGGGCAACCTAGTGACTTGGTGAGCCCGTGTCTCAAATAAAAAAGGGCAAAAGCTCATGGTTCCATTCCCAGTACAATTTTTAAAAAATTTTTTTAAAAGGGCTAAAAGTACTAAGAATTTTGTTAACTTCAGATTTTTTATAAGAAATCAATTGAGTGAGATGGTCACTGATCACCTGATCAAAAGTGACCTCCCTGTAAGGTCAGGTCTGGTCACTTGAGGTCCACCTCCCTCAAGAGGGGACCTGGCCTAAAGTGGTTACTTTTTGAAATGAACCAGAGAAGAAATACTGGGAACATGCTTTCATAAGCAGCCAGGGAGTTCCTGAAATGTGGACAGACAAATATTAATTATAGTTTCATTGTTAAATAATGAATGTTGTTTGAGCCGCTGGCCTCAAACTCATAGCGATCCTCCTGCCTCAGCCCCCACAGTACTGGGTTTACAGCCATGCACTACACGCCTGGCCTCTGATTTCTCTTGATAAACTGTCTTTTGGCTATTTTCTTGAGAAAAAGTAATATTGAGGAAAAATTCCTGGAATGAGAAGTAAAATCAGCCTAAGGTTGATTGGAGTAACTAGGATGTGGTCTAACTGGGGAAGTACAGACCAGTGCAGACCTAACCAGGACAGGAGGGAGGCTTTGTCATATCCCTTGAGAACAACAAGCTTCCTGGGAGAAAGAATCTATCCATGACTTCTTGTGATCATCTCATGTTTGGCAAGTATTTGCAAAAGCCTCCCATTCTTGTTCAAACAAGGGGAGTGTCTCACACACAGGGCCTGGCGCTCTGTTGCTGATTGACTTCACTTTCTGGCTGGTTGCCTAAGCAAACATCCCCTGAACTGCCGTGTGTGCCCCTGGCCTGTGGGTGACATGGCAGGTGGAAGACCTCACTTCCTGACTGTGAGTGAGGAACCTGAGGCAGCTGCTGCCTCCTCCTCCTCCTGTTTCTTGGTTGGTAAAGTCAGATCGTCCCTTTCAGGGTGCTGCTCATTATTACCTCAGCATTCCATGTATTCTCCTAAAAAGTCCTGGGTACCAACATGATTATCTTCAGAGTCACCCTGAGCACAGTCAGTGTGTCTGAGGGGATGTGCCCTGCCTTGTGGGGAGCTCACTTTCTCTGGCTTGTAGGAGGGTGACAAACCAAGGGGCCACAGTGGGCAGCCTTCTGAACATCATCAGCTTGGTGATGTTCCTGAGACCCTAGCAAAGTCTACATCAGACCGTCTTTCAAGACATCTGAAGAAGGTCATCAGCAGCATAAAACTCAAGGCAGGGCCTTTGATGAAGATAGATGAAACCATGGTCAGCAGTCTACAGTTTCCTCTCAGCGCCTCTGACAGATTCCGGCCCTAGTGAGCACTCAGTGAGGACCAACTTTGACGCGTTAAACTGCCCATCAGAACAGGGGAGGCGGAAGGTGCCTGGCAGTGGGGACTTTGGTTAAATACTCACTTGCACATTTGGGGTTTACATTTTTGAGCTCTTGTCTTTCACCTTTCACTGATGGTTCACTCCTGCCAGCTTTTGAGGCTTTAATGCTTGTTGCAATCTGTGGATGCCACACAGTCCCTCACATATCTGTACCTGCTCACATTCTTCTCTGCATCCCCTTGGAAACCAGCTATGCCTGGAAACTTCCCCAGGAAGGCAAGTGAGAGGCTTAGCTGGGGCCCTGTGCTGTGTGACAGGCGTGTGTGGTTCAGACTCTCCTGTGAGCCTGTGTGGGGCTGGGTGATGCCCACTTCTCATATCTGCTGCCAGCTGATGGTGGACACTCATGAGTACCTCCGGCTACACAGCCAAACCCCAGCTCTCCCGATTCTCTACTCAATGACAGTAGGCCCTTGAGGTAGAGTAGTGACCCTTACCATTCATACAGGCTGTGTCTGGGCCCCGCCTTGGCTACCACACATGTAGTCACTCACCAAAGCCTCAGACTTCACCAGTCCGTTTACAGAGGATAAAACTGAGGCACAGAGCACCAAAGACAGCGCTGTTCAGTGTCAGGCCATTTGGCTTCAAAAATCACATTTAGTATAATACATTTTGTCCCTGGTTCTTGTCTTCCAGTGTGATCTGATACTATGGGTGGAAAAAAATAAAAAGTCATCTCAGATCTTTTAATGTATACCTGCTCATTCCTGAGTCAACAAAAGAGAAGAGGGTTGGGAGGGGAGGGAGACATGTGGGTTAAAGTGAAGGACTTCATCGGATTGTGGCATATTTTGAAGTAGGAAAAGGTTTTTAAGATACTTTAGAATTTGCTCTTTAGCAGTATTTTAATAACAGAACATTTTAGGCTGAAATTTCAATCAAAAGAAGATGGCAATTACCTGAAAAGCTTTTGTGCTGTGATTTTTTTTTTTATAGCTATTTGCAGATATTTAACGAGGTATTTTTTTTCTTCTTCTCTTTGCACTTGCAAAATACTGTGAGAGTTCCATAGCTTGGGGAGGCTTTTCACATGCCTGTCTCATCATGGGCAGACTTCCTGGGAAGCTGATAGACTGGGGGTTTCCTCACAGCCTCAGTGCCTGCGCCTGTGCCTGCCAGGACCTCTTACCAACTTCAGGGGCCTCCAGCCCTGGCAGCAGTGATCGGCTCCCTGAAGAGCTCCTGTTGGGTGGTGGGCTCTCTCTTAGAAGGGAGCAGCCTGAGGATGGCTTCGTCTCATACCTTTCTGTCCTGCACACCTGCCTGCAGTAGATATCTAGCAAATGCCTACAGTTGTATACATGCGTGAGAGTCATATAGTGACCCAAGCTGGTATTTAGGACTGGTTGTGGTGAATGAGATTGCTTTGTGGAGCCATGAGGCTATTGCAGTTTTAGGTTCAAAAGTATGATATTCATTTATATTTTTATTTATTTGGAGACAGGGTCGCCCAATGCAGTTTAGACTGACCTTGAACTCACCATGTAGCCCAGGCTGGCCTTGAACTCATACCAATCCTTTTGCCTCGGCCTCCCGAGGGCTGAGATTATAGCATCTACTGCCACGCCTGTCCTCAAAAGTACAGTTAACCCCAGAGACAAAGCATGCTCTGAAATACTAGAAAGCAGAGGTAGATGTTTATAAGCACACATAGACTCAGAGTCCTTTTGTAAAACATTTCATAAAATAAAGAACTTCAGATAAATTTGAGGAAAAGAATTTTCACAGAAATGGCAGGGCAAGGAAACTTTGCCTGTTGGATTCATCCTTTGGTAGTTTAATAGGCAGAGGCAGAAAGAAAAATTCTAGACAGAATGTTCATATTTACTACGAAAGTCATTGTTAGAAGGACTCGACAGAAATATTCTCCATTTTCCAAAAGAAGCAGCCAGAATCAGAGATGTTAAGCAACTTTCATGAGGACACACAGCTGGTAAATAATGGAGCCCAGGGCTGAGCCTAATTCCAGATCCCCTACTCGCCAACATTCTGTTGCATCGGAGTGATACCAAAAAACTGAAGACCATACCAAAAACAACAGTAACAAAAACCAACACCCATCTTTAGAGGAAGTCTCTTCACAGCTGTCGTTTCACCAAGAGTCTGACATGACCATTCTCAACCTGCATGTACACACTGGCAAATTACAACAGAGAATTCAGAGAATTCTTGGTTTGGTGATTTTTTTTTTTTTTTTTAAGGCAAGAAGTTAAGAAAAAATACGGAGGTGTCCATACTGATCATCACACAGATTAAAGCTGAACTACAAAGTTTTTATTTGTTTGTTTGTTTGTTTGCTTATCTAATTAATAGTTTATCTTTAGAATTAAAATATCTGAGAGGCAATGAAGCCCAGACTGTTACTGTGTGCTGGTGGGAGGGTAAATTGGTAAAATATATTGGTAAACCAAAAAAATAGTGTTTTATGTCCAGAGCACTCTAAAATATACCCTTTGCTCAAGGAATTCTATTCATGAAATTCTGTCCTGAAAAATAATCTCAAATACAGAAAAGACTTATACATACAGATGCATAAAGGTCTGTTCACACAGTAAAATGTATTGCTTTCATTTTAAACTGTGCTTTATATCACTTATAAAATACATTCAAATGTAAAACACTTCATTTTAAATAACCATATTCCTTTCCCTGCATATTAAAGTACCCTGAAATATTGGCTGCACTTGCTAATACACTTGAGACAGCTTTCTGTCATTGTGAGTCCACACCAAAGCACACAGATTTGGCAATATTTTAGCATCACCCATTCATTGCTTCCACCTTGCTTCATAATAGCTCGTGAGAACTTCCAGCAAGCTGAGAATTGACACTGCATTGGGACTGTCATTTTTCTTAGAAATGTTTATAATTGATCCTTTTACCTTTAAACTTAGGCCATTAAAGTTTTCCCTGAAGCTGTTGTCAAAGCACAGATTCTAGTACTTACATAGCAGCAACTTGTCCCAGCCTCTGTACAGCGGTTAGTATTTGCCCGGACTGAAGTCAGTTGAGCTTGGCATGTTGCTTTAAGAGACACTGTGCAGACACCCTTTTATGGTGTCGCTTTTTTCCTGTCACCCTGTGACTGAGCATAGTAGTGATCGGTTAGTCTCACATATGCGTGTGCACTTTTTTTTTTTTTAAATGGGAAGTGAAATTTTTCTAATACTGATTTTAAAAAAAAAACTATCCAAAAGCCCCTTGGAATTTATGAACTGTTGGTGTTCATGGAACTTTATAAAATTTTGCGTGGATTTAAGTAGTATCAAAAAAATCTTTAAAGCAATAAAGCTTTTAGGAAAAAAAGAATCATAGTTTCTGATGATTTTATATTGATATTCAGTGTAAACGCATAGGGTTTTTTTTTTAATGCTTTAAAGAAAAAAACGTTAACGTTGATGATGCTATCTGCTTGGAAACTTGGTATCAGGAATGGTCTACCGAGGGTGCATCTTATCATCAGCTCATGACAAACAGCAGGTTTCTGTGGTGAGTGAAGGTGACATTCCGGCGGTATACAGGCCCATGAGAGGCCACCTGGCCCACCCATTGGCTGCCAGGAGACAGGAATGACGAGGACAGTTGGGGGGGCACCTTAGAAGTAAGAAGCCTAAGTAGCCTTGTGGGGGGAAGGACGAGAGAAAGAGACCTCCACTGCTTACCTCACTCTGCCCACCTTGTGTGGGGACTCAGTTTAAACCAGCAGTGTCACATGCTGTCAAGTGCAATTTGTTTGTAAGCTTAAGTACTAGAAATTCTGTGCTCCAAGCTAGAGGTGCCACTCACCCTTCGTCGGGACCAATCTGGCCACTCGAGGTCAGTGCTGGTGGCTGGGTGGCAAGGGCCCTGGGTAGCAGCAGGTCTTAGGGAAATGGTTGGATAAGCTGAGACAGTTAGGCATCGCAGAGATTTGATCATTATCCTCATGCACTTGGAAACTGTCTTGCAGAAGAGGATTTGGATGGTTTTTGTCTCTGTTCCCTGCTCCAAAGAATAGAAGGAAGGCCAGTAAGGGAAAGTTACTAGAGATCGTCTTCAGATCAGACAATGATAGTCATTCCTGAAAGTTGAAATTACTTTTTTAATGGAACATGCTGTTTCTTATTTTGATGCTTGGGTAGACCAGATGATGATGTTGAGTGATGCTAGAGAATTGAATCATTTGGTAGGAATTTGTGTGACAAAGCTATATGACTCCAGAGCCCTTTTCACGCCTGGATTCTATAAAAATGCTCACGTGGCTTTAGCCTCTCAGTGATGTCCATTGAGTTGTTCTGAGCTCTAAAATGTGAAAGATTTGTGGAAGAATATTTTTCAAACTGAAGAATAAGATAAGCGATACAGGGACTAACAGAGTGGTCACCAAGATAATCCCTTGGGAAATACAGAGATTGTATGATTAGGTGGAGGAACATGGCGTAATGTTCTAGAATGTGTTCATTTGAAATGTGAGTGGAGGCTGTGGGTGTTGCTCAGTGGCAGAGCGCTTGTCTAGCATGTGTGAGGCCCTGGCTTTGATTGCCAACAGCACAAAAACAAAACAGAACAACAGCGCTAACAAAAATGCAGATTCACACTGTTGTGGAATTTTACAATTTGTTGAAAGGCCACGTAGGTGGGGTTTTGTGGCTTTTAATTTTGGAAATTGGTATTAGTAAAATATGAGAGACTCAGCTAGTGTAAATAGCTGTCCTAGCAAACTTGATCCATCCAGGTTTTGGTAATTTAGTAATCAAGTGTATAAAAAAGAGGTAACATCCTGCAGATGCCGTTGAAGTTCTATGTGAAATAATTTCATGAGCTCATAGGCCTTCATTTTATTGTTGTTAAAAGCAGGGTTTCTTCAGCTGTGACTGTACTATAAACTGGAGTTGCTGTCTTTTTCTATATGAGAGGAAAGATGACATGATATTAACCAAAAGTCTCCAGTATTTATCTGTTGCCTGCATGATGAGCACAGAGCAAGCACTCAGTATCTAACATGATGTTAGAAATGAAGGAATGCTTTATAATCTTATGTTCTCTTTTTTGTACTTCTAACATCATATGTTTAAGGCTTCCAGAAGTTTCTACTCACAGTATACAAAAGGTCAAACTGAATTGTTGTTGGCATATAAAGAACAGATGTTTTCATGAAATAAGGAAAAGAGAAAAACTGGTCAGTGACTAATTACATTTTGGTATTTTGTGAAGTCTATGTGTGCAGAAATAGCAACAGAAATTTTCTACAAAACAACCTGTATAATTCTGGTCTAGAATGTGTGCTTTTGTATTATGCGTATATGTGGTCTAGTGTTGAGTCATTCAAAAATATACACTGGTTATAACGTTTAAGGGATTTTTAAACTTCTCCTATTGGTGTATAAGATGTAAACTGTGGTTGTTAAAATTCCTGTCAGTATTTTTTTTGGTTTATGTTGAAATGTGACCTCAAACAAGAACACTGCTTCAGGTTATTTAATTATAGCATCACTAATTACATTTAACCTTATTGCTAAATGTAAACAGAACTTCTATGAATGAGTCCCCCAGGGGACATGTTCTTTGAGGAGAGCCCACTGCAGTTGGCTGATCAAAATGTGGTTCTGTTGCTTCTAGGTGATCACCAAGTCATATTTTAAGTATGTGTGCAAGATTATCTATTTTAATCAAATGTAAAATAATAAAGCAAGAAAAGGGAATTTTAAATAAAAGTTACATTCTGCTATATGCTTCTATTGTTTAAAAGGAAAATTGTTCTGCAAATATTTACTGGGCATCTAGTTAGTGCCAAGCTCAGTTCTAGACAGTAAGGGTAAAGCAATGACCAGAGCAGACCAAAATCCCTATGCTGTGGAACTCGCATCCTGGCTGTGGAGGGAGATGACATGAAAATGAATCACGCAGGAGATGGGAAAGTCACAGATGCCCTGGGGAAAGGTGGCCAGTAAAGGAAATGGAGTGCAGAGTATGGTGTGTGTGTGTGTGTGTGTGTGTGTGTGTGTGTGTGTGTGAATGCGTTTGCACCCAGGATTGGTCATTGAGGGCCGCTCTGAGTAGTAGGACATGCACCTTGTAGTCTTGGTGGTGACACTGACCTTCATTACGAGGTGAAAAGTCATTGGAACATTTTAAGCCCAAGAATGTCTTAACTTGTACTTTTCAAGAAAACATTGTGGTTTAACCAACTATGTTTGAGTTTAGAATCAGACAAAGCCAGTTCTTTTGTGAGAAAGTGCTTTAATTTTTTTAACCCAGCAGACACTGAGTGTGGATTATGGGTAGGAATCTGCATTAGGCATAAAGAGATGCAAAGCTCTGTAAATTAGTGCCTTCTCTCAGTATTAATAATCTAGTGGGAGATTTTTTAAATCCCTACATAGTTCACTAAAATGCAGGACAAGAATAAGAATTATTTTATTTCCCCAAATGTAATGAGTTCTGAAGTGGTGCCAATCACAGCGCAGAGGGGAGCAGCAGGACTCTGCCACCTCCCAGCTTTCCCCTGTTCCCCCCATAGGAGGAGAGTGGCAGCATACCCGACCACTGCTCATCAGCGCCCAGGCTGCTGCCTGGGGCCCCCACTTCACTGGGTCTGCGGCCCGGAGCCCCACACAGATCCGTGTTACCAGTCTGAAGGCAGAGTGTCGGCTGCTGCTTGGTTTTTCCTCTCCACACTTGCTTCTCCATACTACTGTTATTGCTCCCCCATACCACCTGTGTGTGTGTGTGTGTGTGTGTGTGTGTGTGTGTGTGTGTGTGTGTGTGTTCATGTGCACATGTGTCCAGTTGTGAGGTGGAGGAGAGCAGGAACACACTGTGTAGTGTATGTGTGTGTGATGAGGAAGATGGGAAGGAAGGTAGGCTGTAGGAGTAGGATAAGGGAGTTTCAGGTCTTCTTTATTTCGTGGTGGTCTTTGAATTCCATTTTGGACCCTGGAGCCTGAGAGAGGAATGGTGGTAAGCTGTTGAGTGATGGGACCAGATGCCTGTCTTCTGGCATAGGGCCTGGGGAGCCTAGCAGGGAAGACCTCCTGTTTTGAGAAAAGTAACGTTAACTGTGTTGAGAGATGGATTGGAGAGAAGCATCATAGGACACTTGTGATTTGTGAATACTTCAAGTTCATGATATCAAATTGAAGTTCAGAGCCAGAGCATGGGATAGGCCACAGTGTTAGGACTGGTGTCATTTTCCTAGTTGAAGCCATTGAAAGTGTTGAGCTTGTTCAGGGTGAAACTGGAGCAAAGAGAAAAGGCTGTTGTCATGGAGTCCTGGAGAGTCGGGGTGTGGTGAGAAGTCCCTGGGAATCAGCAGGACACAGGGCCGGAACACAGGGTGAGAATACAGAGGAAGGCGTTGGAGGGAGGGAGGGTGAGACCACCACTCTGCCAAGGTGAGGCTTTTGGCTTCGACCCTGAACAAGCCTAATGTTTGTTGTCTGCTTCTCTTTCATTAGATTTTAAATTACTCATGGAAGAAAACATAGCACACATCTTAAATTTTCTCACAATGCCTCACAATTAGTTAGTAGAAGCAAAACCATTTCTTTGCAGTGGTTTTGAGAGGGTGAAAGGCTAGGTTGATTAGCATTTCTGTAAAGTGTTACATGTAATTCCAGATTATACTGTAAAGGATGCATGTGTGGAAACAACTTGTGTATCTAAGACTGTGCTTTCAGACTGAATAGATGATAAGCAGTGTTACTGCAATGTCTGTGTGCCATTGGTGTTTTGAATTCAACCTTATGCGATAGTGATTTTTCTCATTTTGTTTGCATAGCTTGGCACCTGTGTTTGCTCTGTTTGTACCATTTTACTGCTCCATACCGAGAGTCCAAGTGGCACAGATTCTGGGCCCGTTGTCCATCACAAACAAGACATTGATTTATATATTGGGACTACAGGTACAGTATGCATTTTATGTTCACTTTTCTTTGAGCTGCTCTTTTTTTTTGTTTGTTTTGTTTTGTTTTGGTCTTTTTTCTTATTTGATCTCCTTGAAAACGATGCTTTTTCCCATAAGTTTGGCTTCATGATCTATATCAAATGTTCAGAGGAAGCGTTACAGAACAAGAACATCAAGGTGTAGAAGGTACTAGAATACTTTCATAGCCTTTAGAAATCTGATAAGCGCTTTCACTGTAATTTGTATCAGTGGAAAATATTTTCACTTAATTGTACGATTGCATGTAAATACTTTTAAAAATCATAGTTTGAAGTAGAAACATGAAAACAATGAAAAGTGGAAAATTAACTTACTGAATACAGTGTCACAAATAAAGCTGGAAGAAGAAACCTGAAATGCTGTATTAATCTGAACTTTGGGGTTTTTCTGAAGCACTATCAACTTTATTGCTTCTGTGTTCATGCAGACATGATGGTAATGTTACCCATTTGCTAACTGGTCTGCTGTGAAGACCATTAGAGTCCTCCTTTCCTGTCTGAACTTAAAACCTGAACTTAAAAGTTTATCACACCCACATTCAGTGAGTATTGGTTGCTCCCTGATGAGTTCCAGGCCCTGAGCTAGATACATGCCCATTTTTCAGTTTTCTCTCTGTATCTTTTGTAATTTTTCCTCTCACAGTTGTTAAGGTACAGTTGTATTCTACAGGTTCTGTGGTACCAAGCATAGCTTGGCCTTTTGATCCACTAATTAATACTCAAAACATTCCTTATCCCACACATAGTGAGCCGGATGCCAGTGTCACTTGAAGATACCCTCCTCCCTCCCCTTTTAACCTTTAGCATTTCCTCTAACTTCTGTAGTTGTTATCACCCTTATCAATGGCTCATCTGGGGTGACTGTTTCCTTACCACTTTTACAACCGTTTCTCATGAAATAGATGTATTCTTCACCTTTCAACACATGTATTTTTGCTCCCCTCCAACCAACCTAATATTCCCATAACCAAATATTTCATTTCTGTACTTTATTCTTCTAGCTAGGATTTGCTGTAGCAAGCTTTTCATCTTTAGTTTTTCTAAGTGCTCATGACAGGTCCTCTGGGATGGTGGAGGAGCATGCTGGACCTGATGCCAGAAACCCACCTTCTAGTTGCAGTATGACTCCTGTGGGCTCAGAGACTTAGGTCCCATTCTGGTTCTTTGGTGGTCTCACTGGCTGTAAGACCTGGGCTAAGTCCTCGAACCCCTCTGAGCCTCAGGTGTGCTATACCATTCCTTTCAGCTTTAAATCAAAAGGATGGAAAACATTGCTTTCTCAGTTATGGGAATTCAGTGTGGCACATGGAGAGTCTTTGGGCCCCTATGGACTTTGGCTTAATGACTTGGTTTGCTATTTGCCGTGTTTCTTTTTTAAGTCTCTATTTCCCCACCTGTGAAGATATAATGTCCCCATCAGTAGAGATAAAATGTCCATGTAACATAGTTATTTTAAGGTTTAAAGATCATAGTATAGGATGTTTAGTGTACTCTGCAGAGAGAAGAGCTAAGTCCATAGGTTTTCATTATTAATCATTTATTTCTGTACCTGCCCCTAGTAGTTTTTCCAGGATTATAAATATATTACTGTGAGGGGAGTTTTTTTAGGTGGTGAACAAAACCAGTAACACGTTTCATCTCTTACAGAAAAGGGGCTCCAGTTAGATAAAAGGGAGCTGCATTTAGTGTGACTTGTGCAGTATTACATGGCCTACAGTGAAAATATCCTCTTAGCCCTGCCAAAGACAAAATGTAGACACAACTATTGCAGGTGCATTTATTGAAATGATAGAATTTTCTAAAATTGTCCAATACATCCAGTATCTTTTTGAGTTAGAAGTCAGTATCCAAAGGTAGAAGCAGGAGTTCCTTGTTGGCTTCTGGATCAAACCTAACTCTTGGCCTGAGTGCGGTTCAGGATTCTTGTCTCCCCAACATTTGTTCCCAATCTTCCCTGCCTGGAAGCAAACATGACTGAAGTTCTGTCCTCTCACTGCATCCCTTCTGTGGGCTTCATTCATGTTCCTGTGCCTTCCTCTCTTCCTGCCTCAGCTACCGGAAGACAGGGACATTTGCTGGATGGATTGGTGGATGGATGGATGAATGGATGGATGGATGGATGGATGGATGGATGGATGGATGTGTGAATGGATGGATGGGTGGATGGATGGATTTAATCCTTACCAGAAGGGCCAAAATGCTTATCACAGAACCTGTACACATCAAATGGTTTGAGAGCTGGCCCTGTAGTGCCCTGTGCTGGGGGCTATGGAGCATGTGTGAGATGTGGCACCTGTCCTGGAGTCTAGCAGTGATGACCACTCACACCCTATTAGAACACAAGCAGACACAGTTGGCACCACCCACACAGTAGCATGAGGGCCTCAAAGTCCAAAGGAAATCTGTTTGTGCTGGAGAAAGATTGGCCCTACTTGTGTGTGAGGCATAGCAGTGAACACAGAGCTGAGGAGGCATGTGCCCAGCTCCTCCATCTGTGGCTTATAGCCTGGAGCAACTTGCGTAGCCACTGGGTCTCCCTCACTTGGAACAGAATTCACAGAACTTTCCCTGTGAGTGCTGAGTTCAGCCTGCCTTGTAGAAGGTGATCGCTAGTTCATTATTCTTCCTATTTTCAGAAGAGAACTACAGCAGCACATCTGTCTAATGGTTCTCATTCTTGTTATCATGGCCCACACCTCAGAGCCAGGGCCAGGAGTACGCGGGGAGAGGCAGCCAGAGCTGCTGGCCAGCTGAGCCAGCGCCCAGCAGAGCCTGCCAGGCACCAGCGCCTGTGTGTCGGCTCCCTCCCTTCCTGGTGGTCTGCTTTCCATGTGTCCTGGGGATGTGTGCACAAGTCTGAGGCTGTGTCAGCAACAGCAATCAGCCTGGTGGCCCACTTGAGCAGCCCGTGCTTTCTCTACAATGAGATGCCTGGAAGTCCAACTCAGTACCAGGCACAAGGCATTTCTTCTACATAGGGACACTGGGTTGTCTTAGGAATTTTTTTTTTTTTAACCCCAGGCACAACTCTGATAGGAATGATCTGAAAAACAAAGGGAGAGATTACATGAAATGTAATTACTGTTGCCATTGCCATTAACTTTTTTAGTAGTTTACTCTTTCTGGGTGAACCAGAATGAAGCTATTCACACATATGGCATGGACCTGTATGTTGGCATAAGTTTTCCCATCAACATTTAGAGAAGCAGAAGCATTTAGAGAAGTGCTAAGAAATTAACATATATAGTGCAGGCCTATCTCAGCACTTGGGAGGCTAAGGCAGGAGAGTTGCCACATGTTCCAAGCCAACTGGGCTCCATAGTGAGTTCAAGAACATCCTGAACTACATATCGAGACCCTGTTTTATAAAACAAAATGAAACAAAAAAAAGAAATTAAAATGAAATTTATATATGCAGATATCATAGGTTATTACTTAATACCAAGCATTGGATGGGGTGATGAATACATATTTTTATGTTAATCTAATAATTTCTTTAATTTATAGTATTTTATGTACTTAAGTCTTTTAGTGTCCATTCATAAATAAAATTGTAATTTAATTTCACTTATTTTTCTTTGTCTGTGTGTGGGCCAGTTTTAACCAATGTGTTTTCAATTAAACAAAGTCTAAGATGTAGGCAAAAAAATTATGTTACTTTCTTTTAGATAGCAATGTTGAGCAATTTGCTATTTGCTTATATATTGCATGTAATGAATACTTAATATAAGTGGTCATAACTATAGTTGTATAAAAATAAATATGCTGTGACTGGCAATTGAATTTCATTTTTAGTTGCCTTTTTTTTTCTTTTATAGCTTTTCACCTCTGGTTCCTACATCTGGATTGTAGCCATAAGTGGACTTGTAAGTGTAATTTTTTCCCCCATCCCCCAATTCCCTCTTTCTCCTGGAAAAACATTAGGAAAATGTCATGCTCCAATTGTGGGTCCTCCTTGTCTCTGCTGTCTGATCTTGTTAGGTCTGACTCAGTGTTGCTTCTTTGGTGGTTAAAAAGGGCCGGTCACATGGAAAATCAAGAAAAGGAGCCTCCTTTGTCTCATTTGCAAAATAACTGTGATAAACATCATAGCTGAGTTTTTTGTCAGAGTTGTTAAATTACATTTGTAGCCTAATTCATAATGAGACACACACACACACACACACACACACACACACACACGCACGCACGCACGCACGGCAGAGAATGAAGAAGTTGGGCCCACAAAGAGTGAGAAGAAAAGATGCTGTCATGTGAGGGAAGAAAATGAAGCTGGCCAGAAAGTGGGGTGGGTGGGAACGGACTGAAGCCTCATCTGGTCTCCAGAGCGGGAAGAAGGGAGGGAAGGGGTTTGGAGGACTTGGTCCTTCTGATGAGTGCTAGAGTTTCCTGCTCTCTCCCATGCCCACACTGCTTTATTATATTTTAGTAATAAGCATTTGCCTTTAGGAGGTATTTTAAAAGAAATCAAGAGCATGAAGTTGAGTTTTATGCTTCATAAATTAACTATGAACTCCCAAATTCATTAAAATAAATTAATAGTATGTACGGAGTATAGTTTAGTTATTCTTGGAAACAACTAAGAAAATTACCAAATGGATTTCTAGAAATATGTGTATTATCAAAGAGCAAAAGACTTGGAGACAACTACATCCCATTGCAGACCTTTGAAATAAGTCCACATTATTCATTGTTGATTCCTGCGTCAGTGACCACTGTGTTGGGCCATTGTGGCACTCTGTAAGCTTGTGTATCTCTCTCTCCCTTTAATCTCTCTCGTGCCTTTTCTGTGTTTGTTCTCTTCATCGAAAACTCAATCATCCATTCATTCCCTTCAGTTGCTGTGCTTTCAGCCACAGTTCTGGGGATCAAAGTCGCTTTGTTTCTTCCTCCCTCAGTATTTTCGCATTTGCCTGGGACCATGGAGCAGAGCTTCATGCGGAGGCCCTCAGAGCACCTGAATGAATACTAGTTCCCAGAACTCGTGGTGGCTTCAGGACATCCTGGGATTAGTCTCTTGTCCAGGGCACAGCTGCCAGGTTTCCTGCATTGAGCTCATCACCCCTTGAACTGTCAGCTCCACTGACAGTGACAGAGCCATAGGGCAACCAGTTGGGAGCTCTTGCTTTGCTGAGGAGAGCTCCATCAAGAGGCACTGTTTCTTGCATGATGTATCAGGTCTTAGAGGTGATAGGTTTTAGTCCTTTTTTGGATATTTTCCTAAAATATTCAAGAGTTTGCGATCTACCTTATTGTATCCTATTACATTTTGTTAGTTTACTATTAACATTTACTGTCAATATCCTTTCTACTCATTATGCGATTGTTGTTTCAGAATGTTTTGTTTCCTTATTCTGTTTTCAGAATTCTGATTTTAAATTAAGTGGTTGCTGTCACCTCAGAAAGTTTTATTTTGTGACATTCAGTAGTTAGAACTGAGGTTGCATTTTTCATCTCTTTGCAGTCTTTTTAGAATCCAAAATATGCATGTTGCTATCATAGTTAATTCTAGGACACATCTTTGACAGTTAGCAAGTGCTTATCTTGACTTTTTAAAAGGAATCAGATTAACCATTTTCTTTTTAACTGGAGATTAAACCTGGGCCCTTTGCACTGAGCTCCAGCCCCAGGCTTTTTTCATTTTAAGATGGGTCTTGCCCAGTTGCGCAGGCTGGGATTGAAACAGCAATCCTGCCTCAACCTCCCAGAGTCCTGAGATCTCAGGCGTATACCACCACATTTGGCCTGACAAGGAACTTTTAACAGAAAAACCCCTCATTTCAGAAGAGCAAATAAAATTGCAGTGTTTGGAATATAAATCCAAGATGACTTAACATTTTAAAGACTCCCACTAAAAATAAACATCTCTGAGCCAATGGAATTGTCACCTTTTGTATTAATTGAGTCAACCAAAATTCTTGACCTCTTACTATGACACAAGTCTGATAGATCTTCATATTAACCTTGATTTTTATTATTAGTCTACCATAATTAAATGGTACTGACCACATTTATTTAAAATAATTGAGGCTGAACAAACAATAAGTAAATGATAGCGATACAAATCATAGCCAGTTTTCCTTCCTGTTTACCATAAATGTTGGTACTTATTTTTAACTTAAAGAATATTTTCTTCCTTTGTGTAGGAAATCTACATTTTTGTTGTGAAATGTTTCATACAGTATGATATACTTTGGGTAAGAGTGATTGTAAATCATTACTTATGAGCGGCCACTTTACACAGCACTGACTATGGACCGACCCCAAGTCTGAGATTCACTGAGCCACAGTTTGCTGTTCCAGATGTCTCTTGCTCAATGTGTGACTTCTCCTCTTCCCATGTAGACCAACCAACTTCCCCTTTTTTCTTTTTTCTTTTGGTTTTATGCTAAATAAAATATGAAAGTGAGGTTCACACTTCCAAAAAGAAATGCAGAGATGGCATTCGTGGTGTGGGGAGAATATTACAAAAACTGTGGGCGAAATTTCAGCTTTCAGCATTGAAACCAATATTCCACCTAAAATACTGTGTGCATTAAGGAAGTAATATTATTCCACTGTGGTAACAAATGTATTTTCTAATAAAAAGAGCTTTTTAAAAGGAGATATTTATATAAAACATAAGTAATTTTGTGATCTGCTGGCATAGAAACCAAAAAATTTACTCATGATTTTCTGGAGAGCTGCTAACTTTGGATTATTTTATTCATTTAGTTATTGTTTGATTTTCTTGGGTTTGGCTAGTCTTTATCTTTCCTTGTGTCATTCATTCTTGCATGATCATAGATATCTGAGTTCATAACTTGAAAGTATCCTAGGGGTTTCAAACAGAGCTTGATAAAATACATGTGAAGTGTGGTGTTTCCCCTGCTAGTACCTCACTTTCTGTCTTCAGTGATGTCACAGAAAAGAACAAGGACTGAACCATTTCCCTGGGCTGAGGGAAAGCAAGGTCTTTAGCTTATCAGGAACAATAGGAAGTTAGTTTGCTAAAGATGCTGTCACTTTTCACATCATCCTGTGACGCCTTGGAGGTTTCACCTGCTACCCAGGAAGGATGGGGACATTCAGTTGAACTCTGTGGTTACTTTGAGGCTATTTAACAGTTCTGATTTTTAATACCAACATTTAATATTTTAGATATGACAGTTTTCAGGAAAGACTGCAAAATTGTGATTGGCAAGCTTGGCTACAGTAGCCAAATAAAATATTTCAGAGTTTCAAAATATTTAGTGAGTGCCTACTTCTATCATTAGCTACTACCATTGTGTTCAACTATTTCTCTATGTGTCTTCTGTAGAAATCTTGCAAAAACTGAGGCTCCTCTTTAGGTATTCATAATTCTGCTAGTCTTTTTTACACATTAAGACATTATTTCCTTTGAAGTGTTACTTACTTACTGAATTTTGTTCAAAGTATTTGTGATTCTACTGAGAGCCTTGGAACTCTCTCTGTCCCAGCACTTCTTGATTTTCTTGTTTTATGAATCACAGCAATGAGTCATTACCACTGGGATGTACCCCAGTGGTACAAAAGCTGAGGTCTTGCGCCTGATCTGATGCTGGCATGATTAAAATAGAAAGGCCTGATTTTGCCAATTTTTTCCTTTTACAATTCATGTATTTATCACTATTGTGTCTTCTTTCAAGCTATTTAGGAGCAGATCACCAACTCAGACTCTAGGCTTCTTCACTTTACCACATCCCTGTACTGTACCCATTGCTTGTCTGTGTCACTTGTTCTGTACAATGCACTACACTGTATCATGTGATCAAGCAACCTTAATGTGAAAGAAAAAAATATCTCCTACTGAATAGTAAGATTAGTAACGTAGATCTGCAGCAGATTATTTAGAACTTTGAATGTGCTTTGAGTTTGGATTGTTTTCTTTAGGCAGTAGGGCTCTGTAAGTCTTTTCAAAAAATGCTCTTCAGATGGTGCAAGATTATCAAGTCTTATTGGGTTATAAATGATAGAGGAAAAGGAAGGCAAACTATCCGGAAGGAGCTGAGATGGGTCACCTGTGGGCTGTGATTTTCTTTGTCTCTTCTCACCACAGTAGTTTTAAAGACAAAAGATAAGACATTGCCTTATAATAACTGAAAAAATAGAAATAGTACAGTCTGCTATGGTGATGTCAGCTTTCTTTGGAGCAAGTTTTGGGGCCCTGATAGGCTTCCTGGGTGATGATAATGGATCCCAGTCTGCCTCCTCCTGCTTGTGTATGTCTTTCTCTTCTCTTCATGCTTCCTTTCTACTGTGTACCCTTGTTTCCCTTAGATTTCTTCTCCAGACTGCCCACATCGGGGTATAGGGTGACTGGTAGCTCATCTGACTTTCAAGGACATCAGGAAACTACAGTTTGGGTAATTCTTTAGCAGTTCATTGAAGTGAAGACAGGGGATGCAAGAACAACCAAGACCAGCTAAAGCTATCATCTTGGCTGGACTTGGGAAGGATCCCATGCAGAAGTGGACCACCACCAGCATCTCCTTAGGAAACACCCAGCCTGAGAGCGTGCTTTCACTGTCTTATAACTAAAATAACAATTCCAATCCCAGCACTGAGTTGCTTGCTGTTGGTTCACTGTGCAACACATACACACACACACACACACACACACACACACACACATTTATGTGACTCATTCATACTTCCTTCCCTGCCTTCCTCTCTGCTCCCTCTTCCTCTATCCTGACCTCAGGAGGCCTGGCCCACCACACACTGCCTCGCTGGGGCAGTTGCAAGGCCCCGTCCAGGGCTGACAGCCAATGTTTTCCTAGACCAGTATTATACAGAGAGGCTGTGACTCAGATGAGTTTTAAATACTCGGTGCAAAATGAATGAAATTATGCTAATGTCTTGATAAAGCTAACAGAAGTGATTTATTAAATATAGCTCTTTAGCTTTTACCCATGGACCAAAGCCTAACCTCCTCCTAGAGCCTTTCCAGATTTGCCTTCTGCACATAGCACTGTTGCTCCTGCATGTCGTGAACTCCAGCAGCACTGGATGTTTTGTTCTTCCTAGACATCTTAGCCTCTCAGGATTCTGTGCTGTGGTGCAATGACTTTTTTTTGTTTTTAGCTAAGTACAACTTCTCGTTGGTTCAAGGATATGTGTTTAAAATATTTTCAGTATGCAGGAGGATGAAGCAGGAGGATCCCTATTAATTCAAGACCAACTGGAGATATGTAGTGAGTTCAAGACCAACCTGAGTTACAAAGAGAGACCCTGTCTCAAAAATAAATAAATAAAATCAGTCCCTCTCTGCAGGTAATAATCAAACCAGAGTGGGTATCCTAGTGAATCTTGTCATCTTCAGTGTAGTTGCCTTACTCTCAGACTTGATACTATCAATCATAACAGCTTTGAATAAAATCTATCAATACAAAACAGCGATCTAACAAACCAGATTCAATTAAGATCAGTCATGGTAAAACAGTGTAAGTTATACAGAGCTTCAGAGTAAGTTAATAGGAAATTAAGGATGATTACCATACTATATCCTGCTATTTTCGGGATAACTGTCTGTGTCCTCAAATCTAGTCCAAGTAGACAAATTGGAACAGGATATAATCCATTTAAGCAGAGTGGTGTGAATAATGAGGGGTTTAAATCCAGGTATACTATTAACAATATCCTCTGCCTTCTTTTTTTAGGCTATTCCTCCCCTTTCACTTCCACAGGGTGCTGCACATTTTGGGTCCCACCAATTCCCTCAGTTTTTAGATTGAGAGGGGGGCAACCTGCTTTTTACTTAAGTGGTTCTGAACCTTCTCACTCCTGGACTTGATCTCAAGCTGTATTCCTTTATCTACAAAAACCTCAAGGTTTTCCTTCATTATAGTTGAGTAGTTCTCTACTGCACATAAGCATCCTGTCTTTCCATCCTATCTGCAGGTGGTGGTCGAGTTGCTCCTATTTCTCTCTGGCTCCCTGTCACATAGAGTATTGTTTTCTCATATTTGATTTTAGGTCCATAAATTCTCTCTCAGGTTGATTATAGTTCCTATACAGAGCATCTCAATGGACCCTACCTCCTGATCTGCTCTGCCTTTTTTTTTTTTTTTTTTTTTTTTTTTTTTTTTTAGTGTATCAAGGCCATCTATGTTAGAGATTATAGCCAACCTTCTCTGCCTCATTTCTGCTATGCTATTTTTCTGCCTTTGTTTGTCTACTTTTCTCCTTCATTCTACTGCCTGCCCCATTCATTGAGGCCTTTCAGTCACTATTCCTGAAATCCTGGTATTTTTTTTTCTCTCTCTAGAATGTCCTTCAGTATTCTCTGTAGGGTTGGATTGTTGGTCACAAATTCCTCCAGTTCCTCTTTGTCATGGAAGCATCTTGTTTCTCCTTTAATTTCTAATGACAGTTTTGCAAGGTACATCAATCTGGGCTGGAGGTTATTTTCTTTCAGGGCTTGGAATACTTTGCTCCAAGATTTTCTTGATCTGATGGTCTGTGTCAGGAAGTCTGCCGTGATCTTGATGGGCTTACCTTTATAGGTAATCTGTTTCTTTTTTCTGACGGCTTTTAATATTCTGCTTTTATGTTGAATTTCTGGTATCTTGATTATTATATGTCTGGGTGTAGCTCTGTTTTGGTTGTAGGTGGCTGGAGTTCTGTATGCCTCACATAACCGAATATCATTTTCTTTTCCCATGCTTAGGAAGTTTTCTTAATTATTTCCGTGAATAGCCTTTGTAATTCGCCTGTTTTTATTCCTGCTTCTTCATTCACATTTCTTTTTCTTAAAATTATAGATTCTCTTGTCATCTTCTAGCCTTTGTATTTTGTTACTGCCTGTTTCCTTGTTATTTTTAAGAGATTTTTCCTTTCATGATCACACATTGCAAACTTGTCTTCAAGTTTTAATAGTCTATCCATAGTTTCTTTTAAGCAGTTTTGCCAGCTTTCAGTGGAGTTTTTAATTTCCTGATAATCTCTTTGAATCTGCTTCATATATTCTAGATTCTCTTTATATTCTTTATTGAATGTTTCTCTCCTTTTTTTGGGTTCCTCCCTTCTTCTGTGTCTTCTTGAGAGTGCTTAGCATTTCTTTTATTAATCTACTTATATCTTGCTTTACCTGATTTAATATTTCAGTTTTGAGCTCATCTACAAGGTCCCAAAGATATCTCTTAATGTCCATTGAAACCGTGTCTGATGTTGCATGTTTGCTGCCCTGTCTCTTTTGTATTTCCCTCTCCTGGATCAATGTTCTCAGGGTTTTGGGCTGGGGGCTTTTTCTTATTGTTTCTTTCTCTTGTCATGGTTTTGTTTTCTTCCCAGCCCCTTTGCTTGCTGATTATGGTTCTTCTGAAGCACGCTGGCAAGGGATTTCTGCCCTCTCCTGTTTGCACTTGTCACTGAGGTGTACACAGGGGCTGCACATGCTAGCCCCTCCCCCCCCGGACCAGTCAAACTTCAGGGGCCTTTACCAGGTTAGTGTGTGCTAGGCATAGGGAATCAGTTTGGGATGGCTTATTGGGTCCCAGCCAGGGCCGTGACCCAGGCTAAGCAAATCCCTTGAATCTGCTCTGGGGAGGGAGCAACCAACGAAGTCACTGTTGTTTCTAATTCAGGCTCCTCCTGCCTGATTCCAACATGTTGCCCATTTGGTCACGCCCTTCCCGTAGAGGGGTCTTATTCCCAGCACTGACTGTGGATTAATGAAGGTCCTGTCGCTGGCTCCATTCTCCACTGGGCTCACCAACCCCTGACTTCAGTGCAGCCGTAGCTCCTGTGAGTCACGGCGGGAATGAGTTTGGGCGGGTCTGCGGGTGGCAGTGGGTTGAAGCCAACGCAAGTTTGGAGGGCTTGGTGGGTCGCAGCTAATTTTAGCTGTTCCCATTGTAGCCCCAAGACTGCGTGTTTGACAAGCTTTTTTCGTTTTAATTTCTTCCTGTGTCAAGAGGATCCATCTCCCTCTGTCTGGATCTCTCCAGGATGTTTTATTCTGGCATATGAGTTGTTTCTTCCTCAGAGGCCTGTTGGTGACTGGGCCCGGCCCTCATGGCTGCTTGGTAGCCACCTGCCGCCGCTACCGCTGCTCTAAGCCCCCCCCCCCCAGTCACTTACGTCACTGTCGGGACTTGCCAGCTGACCTTATGAATTTGACTTAGATATTTCATAGAAATGATGCACTATTTGTCTTTTTGTGAGTGGTTTGTTTTGCTTAGTATAAGGTCATCCCGGTTGGTGTATGTCATTCCTGATTGGTTTTCTTGGCTCAATAATGTTTCATTGTATCCATATTCCACCTTCTGTCAGTGGATACTTATTTAGTTTCCCTATCTTGGCTGTTGTGGGTAATGCTGCAGTGAATGGAAGACTCTTCAAGATCTGATTTCAGTCCTTTTGGATATAAACCCAGGAGTGCTCATACAGTAGTTCTGTTTTTAATTTTTTAGGACCCTCAACAGTTTTCCATAGCTGCATTAACTGCATTTCTACCAGTATTACACAAAGGTTTCCAATTGTTACACATCCTCACCAGGACTTCTCTTTTATTGTGTTTTTTTAAAAATTTATAATAACCATCCTAACAGATGTGAGATGATATTCCTTTGTGGTTTTGATTTGCATTTCCCTGATGATAAGTAATGCTTTTTCCATGTGCCTGTTGGCCAGGTACATCTTCTTTGGAAAATTGCCTGTTCACTTGACCCATTTTTTAAGCAGATTATTCATTTATTTGCTATGAGGTTGTAGAAAAATCCTGTTTTTCAATTTAGGAATTACATGCTATCCTTTATTATTCCCAGTGCCTAGCATATTATCTGGCATTTCTGTAATTATCAAATGTCCCAATTTGATATTGTCAAAAGAATATTTTCTGTGCTGTAAAGCGCTGTGGTACATGGTTGTTAGGCTGCTTCAGCATGTTTTGCATTTTTGAGTTCTTGATGTGTCCTCCATCATGGTGGAGAACCTGGATATCCCACTTAAAGAAGGGGTCTGAGGTTCAGGCTGCACAACTGATTGGTGGCATAGAGCCGAGGCCACAGCCAGGCGACCTGTTCCAGGTCTGGTGAGTCCAGTCCTCTCTACTGCACACCACAAGGCTCTCATCCATGTCTGTTCCAACCACTAGGCGCTTATGCACACAGCGATTCCACGATCATCCCTTAACCACACCACCAAAATGAGTCCATCATCAAGGAGACAAAATTCTGGAGAGTAACCTTGCCTATGAAGTTGTCGAGTATCCAGAAACAGGGAAAGACATAATCAGCAACTTTCTGCAGCCTTCGTTATGAATTCTGTGTGCTGACCAGTCTCCAAGAAAACTTTACCTTGTGTATAGTCTCTCTTTCTCCCTGATATGAAAAGGCTTTCCTGTTTCCTGGCTCTGCCTTCCCCTTTAAGATTATCGAGACTACTGAGCGTCTGCTATGCTGTGTAAACATTGCGTTCAAATCACAAGTCCAACACACTCATTGTCTTGCATTGCTCACACTGTTGTGACCACAAATCTGAAGCAAAGATGGGTTATGGAAAATTTTAAGATAATTTAAAATGTATTAGACTGGTTTATTTACCCAGCTAGTTACCAAAAAAAGGAAATAAAGAAGAGGTTACCAAGAAACATCCTGAGACTGGAGTGGTGAGATCACTGGTAGATAGCAAGTCATTTGCAGCAGAGAGGTTTCCCACTGGGTCTTCCTTCACATTGTCTTCCTATCAAGTGGTAGAGTCTTGAATCAGTTTGATTTTATCTTAAAACTATTCGTTTGTCCAGCCTTTCTTCCTCTTTGGGGCTGATCGTGTTGATATTGCTCATCTTTCTTGATAACCTCTGGGAAAGGGCAATTTGAACCACAACTTTTACACAGCATAGGAGAGGACCAGTTAAGTCTCAATGATCTTAAAGGAGATGGCAGAGCCAGGAAGCAGGAAAGCCTTTTCATGTGCTATAAAATCAATACATACTATTTGCGATTTATTCTTTTTTTTTTTTTTTTTTTTGTACCAGGGATTGAACTCATGACCTTCTGCTTACCAGGCAAGTGCTTGAGCCACTGAGCTAAATCCCTGGCCCTTTTCATTATTTTTTAAAAACAGCATATATACAGATGTCTTTGGATGTTAGTTTATATCAGAAGCTGGAACATTTTCAAGACATCAGAGGTATTTTGTTATTAGTAGTTATTTTATTCTGCAAAAATCCCACTTGTTTTTAAAAAAGGTAAAAGAAGGCGTATTTCTGTACCTCTAGATTTTTTAGATCCTCACATTAACTTTTTTGAAAACTTTTTTCTTTTATTAAGGTGTTCCTTAAATACCAAAGAATTCACCAATTCTCAAGTACACAGTTTGTCAAGATAAAAAGCAGTCCTCTTACCCTGCGAAGATTCTTCCTATTTGACCTCTATCTCCACACCCAACTGCCAGACCCAAGTACACATGGATCTTTGTGTCATTATAGTTTTACCTTTTCTAGAACTTTATGTATTTGGGATTGTATACTATAAAGACTTTTATACTGTAAATTTTTCATTTAGCCTGATATTATTTGCTTTTGGGGGATGGGTTCGTTTTGGTTTGGGTTGTTGTTGTTGTTGTTATTGTTAGACTGGGTATTGCTGTGTTGTCCAGGCTGGTTTCTTATTCCTACACGTAAGTGGTCCTCCTGCCTCAGCCTCTTCAATAGCTGGGACTTCAGTTGCATGCTACCATGCTCACCTAATGTGATGTTTTTAGGACTCATCTGTTGTGTTAATATTTCATTCCCTGTTATTATAAGTATTGATCTCCAGTATGGATGTACCACAGTTTGTTTATCCATCTAGAATGTTAATGAACATTTGGATTGTTTCTAGGTTTAGGCTATTGTGAATAATGCTACTGTGAACATCTGTGTGTAGATATATTTCCAGTTCTCTGGGAATTGTTGGGTCATATGGCAAGTATGTATTTAACATTAAAAGGTTCTACCACATTATTTTATAAAATGACTATTTTGTATTTCCACCATCAGTGGATGAGTGTTCCAGTTGCTCCACATCAGTGTCAACATTTGTTATTGAGCCATTCTAGCTTTAGCCATTTCAAAGGGATAAATAGTGATATTTTGTGGTTTTAATTTACATGTTTCTAGTGACTAGTGACAGAAGGATCTTTTCATGGGCTTAGAGATCACTTGCATATCTTCTTCTGGCACATATCTTTTCAAACTTTTACTTATTTTAAAAATTGAGTGGTCTTCTGACTTTTAAAAATATTTCATGTATTGTGGGTGTAAGCCCTCTGTTGTATATGTTTTATAAAAATTTTATGCCAATCTGGCTTGCTTCTCTGTGTCTCTGTGTCTTTCAGAGACTAATATTTAAAAATCTTGATTAATTTGTTGTTACCAATTTTTTAAAGCTTGTGCCTTTGATGTTCTAGTTAAGAAATGTTTGTTCATTGTCACAAAGATTTTCTCCTATAATTTATTAGTTTTTGCTATTGTACTGAGATCTCTGATATATTTTGAATGGAATTCTTCTGAGGTAAGACTTGAGATTTGTTGTTTTGCGTGCAGATGTCCAATTGTTCCATCATCATTTATTGGAAAGACTCTTCTCCATTTTGCATTACTTTGGCACTTTGCAAAAACTCAGCAGACTGGTGTAGCTGTATTTCTTGACTTTTTTCTATCCCTGTGATTTATTATGAGTATTCTGACACACAGCCCATGCTGGCATGATTGTAATAGATGTATGAGTCTTGAAATGGGGCAACATAAGCCCTCTAGTTTGGTTCCTTTTTAAAACTTGCCTACATGTTTTAGGAACACTGACCTCTCCTATACTTCTTAAATTCCTTATAATTTCTTCGAAAAACAGTTTTGCATGAGATTATATTGAAACTATAGATCAACTTGGGAAGAATTGTCAGTGCTGGTTTTGAAATTTATCCACAAATTCTTTTATACTTTTAAAAGGTGTAGCTTATTTTCTCTTTCTTAGAAAAATGGGCTATACTCAGTGATTCACTTGTAAAATGAGAATGTGGCAAAAATGACAGAATGTGACTCCCTAAAGTGGGTCATGACAGACACACTGTGTGCCATTCTCTTGGGGAAGGAAGCTGCCATGACATAGGGGCACCAAAGCTGCCCTACGTTGAGCTCCACATGGCCGCAAGCTGTGCCTTCTTCCAGTAATCAACAGTACCTTGTGAAGTGTTTTTGAGCTATATTAGAAGCTTCTCTTCCAGCACCAGGCAAGTCTTAAATGAGTGCTGATAGGCTAACATTTTGACTGCAGTCTCCAGAGAGACCACAAACCATAATTACCCAGTCTACTCATAGATTCCTGCCCCACAAAAAAGAAAAATGTCAATAATAAGTGCTTATCATTCCAAGCCAGAATTTTGAGTAATGTATTACATGGTAATTCATAGCCAATATAATCATTTTAACAGTGTTGAATATTCCATCCGTGAACATATGTTACTTAGTTCTTTAGTTCTTTCTTTTGGAATTTTAAAGTTTTTAATGTTTAGACCTTGCATGTCTTTCATTAGGTATATTTTTTAGTAATTCTAGGTGATTTTTTTCTTTTGATGCTTCTATAAATGGAATTATTTTCATAGTTTTTCTCCAATTGTTTGTTTCTGGTATATAGAAATACTAGTTGATTTCTGTGAGTTGCTCCTGTATTCTGCAACTTTGCTAAATTTATTATTTTTGGTAGCTTTCCTATGAATTCTTTATAGTTTTTTACATACATGATATGAGTAAGTTTTGTTTCTCTGTTTTACTTTTTCCTTCCAATCTGTTCCTTTTGTTTTCTTGTCTTACTACACCAGCTACGGCCCCTAGTAAATGTCAAATAAAAATAGTAAGTGAACATCATTGTCTGGTTCCTAGCCTAGAATTGAAAGCAATGAGTTTTTAACCATTGATTTTATTTCTAAAAATTCAGAATCTTTTCAGTTCTTCACATTCACATTAAGTATATTTTTATTCCAATGTAAGAAACAAATTTTAGCTTAAGCCCATTTCCCCTTTAACTTTTAATTTAGCCTGGTGGTAAAATCCTTGGAATCTCAGTGTGGCCACTGCCAATCCTGACAGCCTAACTAGTAAGCTGTTAACACACACTTTGGTGCAGCTTCTGAGAAAGTTCTCTGAAGCAGACTTTCTCTCTCTCTCTCTCTCTCTCTCTCTCTCTCTCTCTCTCTCTCTTGTCTTTCCTTAGTTTTTTTCTTTTTATTGCTTGGAATTTTATTCACATGGTTGAAGATTTTTTTAATATGGGGTAAAAATTCTATTGTATTGAGATTTTCTACCTTTGAGATTTTTTTATTGTATTGAGATTTTCTACCATTGAGATTTTTTAATATGAGGGAATAATTCTATTGTATTGAGATTTTCTACCATTGTTTGAGATTTTCTGCTTTACACAGTTAACCTACCTCTCTAGATACATGGTTTTCCAAAAAGGAAAGCTTAGAGCAGCTTTTTAAAGACAATTTGTAAAAACAGACTGTGATTAGTCTCTTCCTGTCTCCATTCCAACTTAGTATCCTAAGAGTTGGAAAGATATCCAGCATGATAAGTGAATACCTCAAGTCTTTCATCCCTCTTCCTTCACATGAAAAGGAGGAGAGCTATAGAAATAGTTTAGTCCAAGTCACATTTGCACTTATGTATAAGAAAGCAAGTCTCTTATGATATGCATAGGATAGTTCAATTCCTTTGCATTTGCTTCAGCATGTTCTGTGTTCTAATATGTTGTTGATTTTTGAGAATGTCCATGTGCAGCAGAGAAGAGTATGTATTCTGATGTGGAGTGGAACACTGCACAGACATCTACTAAGTCCATTTGTTCAGAAGTTTGGTTCAGTTCTAATATTTCATTGTTGATTTTTTTGTCTAGTTGATCTGTCTGTGACAATGGGGTTTTGAGTTCCCCCATTACAGTTGTATTAGTGCTTTTTTGAGTTTTCATGCCTGTTAATATTTGTTTTATAGTTCAGTGTGCCAGTATTTAGTGAGCATGCATTTGTGATTATTATTGCTTCCTCTTGGATTGTTCCCTTTAGAAGGATGTAGTGACCTTCTTTGTCTCACTTAATTCGTCTTAGCTTGAAATCCACTTTGTCTGTAAGAAGAATAGCTGCTCCTGCTTTTGTCAGGTTCCTATAGCATGGAATATTGTTTTCCATCCTCTGATTTTCAATCCATGAATTTTTTTAAATTAAATGTGTTTCTTATGTGTAGCATATTGTTGGATCTTGCTTCTTAATCCATTCTGCCTATCTATTTCTTTTGATTGGTGAATTGAGACCATTGAAAATGGTTATAAATGATGTGTATTGACTTATCTTTGTCATGTTATTTTTCTATTTGCTTTCTTTTTTCCCCCCTCTGTTTGTTTTCCTTGCCTGGTAGATTTGTTCTGTTGGGGTTCATAGAGTTGCAATCCTTGGTATCTCTTTCTAGAATGTCTTTCAGAACATTTTGGAGTGCTGGTTTGGTGGTCATAAATTTCCTCAAATGTTCTTTGTCATGGAAGTATCTTATCTCTCCATCAATTTTGAAAGATAGTTTTGCAGGATTCATCAATCTATATTGGAGGTTTTCTTTTAGAGCTTGAAATACTTCAAGCTCTCCTCAGTTTGAGGGTTTGTGTTGAGAGGTCTGCTCTGATTCTGATGGACTTTCCTTTACAGGTGATTTGCTTGTTTTGTCTAACAGCTTTTTGTTTTTTGGGTTTTTTTTTTTGCTACTGGGGATCAAACCTATGACCTCTTGCTTGCCAGGCAAGTGTTTATGCCACTGAGCTAAATCCCCAGCCCCTCTCTAACAGCTTTTAATATTCTGTCCTTGTGTTAAATTTCTGAAATCTTGTCTGTTATATGCCTTGGTGTAGATTTCTTTTCTTTTCTTTTCTCTTTCTTTCTTTTTTTTTTTTTTGGTGTGTGTGTGTGTGTGTGTTTTGAATCATGGAACAAGACTCTTAGAGTAACTACCAAAATAGGCTGGGGATTTAGCTCAGCAGCATAAGCACCTGCCTGGCAAGCGTGAACTTGTGAGTTCAATCCCTGGTACCAAAAAAAAAAAATAATAATAACTACCAAAGCTGCATGTTTCTGTATGTTTTGAAAAAACAGTCTTTTCAAAATTAATCAGAAATGGCAGAAATAACTTTAGGCAAACCTGATTTGCACACATATTCTTTGGATGGTAAAAAGTTTCTTTCCTTTCCTTTCCTTTCCTTTCCTTTCCTTTCCTTTCCTTTCCTTTCCTTTCCTTTCCTTTTCTTGCTTGCTTGCTTTCTTGCTTTCTTTCTTTCTTTTGCATTTTGAATGCAGAAAGCAGCCTGGGAAATTATTGTGCCAATTAGAGCAAGGATTCTTCTTCTTTCCTCCCTGCTGTGTTCTGGTGTGTAGAAAAAAGCCTGCCATGTGGTAGTGTCCAGTAAGTACTTGTCAGATGACTAAAGGAGGCCTCAGTTTGTCTGTTTTCCTCAGCCCTTTATTGCACACAGAGTCTGTATGCTGGTGCCCAGGTACAGGAGAACATTGATTCTCTTGGCTTTTTTTCCATCATGTGGAGACGGTGTCATCCTCCATGAAAGCAGCCCCTGTGTCTGTCCAGTTGTCTCTTTAGAGGGTAGGTTTCTTGCGTGTAGGGTCAGTGGTTCACAGGGACTCCAGCAATGCATTGTATCCACTGGGGTTTTGTTCAGCCACTGTTGACTGAAGAAAGAGTTCAGCACCTGGCTGTCATTGCCTGGTCATGGTTTCACACCTTTGCCTGCTGTGGTTACAGGGGACAGTTGAGGTTGACCCTCTGCACTCAAGAGTGTTTGCTTGTTTTCCACTTGGCGAGTTCTTTATTTGCCTGATGAGCATCACTCAGTTAATCCTGTTTAAAAAAAAAAAAAAAAAGGAGTAATAGTCTGGAAAACCTGTATAGTGTGTAGTTATGTGCATGTTTACTAGTGGTTTAAAATAAAATTATTTGTTTTATTTGTCCCCCTGTCGCTATTGGCATACGGGGTACTCCCTGCTTCTGGTCTTTAGCCTATCCTCTCAACAGGATGTGAGCCAGAATATCCTCTGGTAACTTGACCTCTGTGTCCTTTTTCTTAGCTAATGTTTTTGATTCCTGCGCCTGAGTGCTGTGGTTCTACCCTTTGCTGGCCTTGTCAGGCAGCCCATTTGTTCCTTTTTGCTTTTATCTGGTCATCTCTTGCCTCCATCCTTATCTGTGGAGGCTCATAGTTCCTCTGATTGGTTCCCCTGCCCTGTTGACATGAAAACCCCTGTATGCAGTTGGTTATGTTTTGTTTTTCTGTTTTGCGGCATTGGGGATTGAACGCAGCTCCTCATCCAGGCCCGGCAGGTGTTCTACCACTGAGCTCATATTCCCGGCCATGGGCTATTTTTAAAGCATGTGGTTTTTGTTTTTTTTTTAAACAAGATTTCAAGAAAATGATTTTATTCAAAAGTCTTAATACGAGAATGGTTTATGAGATAATGAAAATCAAAGTTAAAAAGTAATGTATAATGTAAGGTACCATGATAATAAGTGATGCTTTTGGTAGTAAGTAGGTAAAATTTTAATGTAGTTATTCTTATCTCATCTTGTCATGAAATAGAGTGGTGTGATTACCAAGTGTTTATGGGAAACTAAATTTTTAAGCTCCATATGTTTTAATCCTTTATGAATGTCTGCGGCATGTTACCATAATGCTTTGTGTGACAACTCGAGGTCACGCGATATGTTAGAGGCATGGACAGGTGACCCCCACTGTAGCCCCTGCACATGCGGTCACTCTCTCCAAGCCTCGCTCTCGTGTCTACCGTCCAGTGGACAGATTGATCCGCTTACAGAAATAGCCAGCACCAGTGCAGTCTCCTATCCCTCCTTTTCTGTGCATTCGTTTTTAATTTAAACTTCAAATATCCACATAAGTTTGAGGATTTGTATTTATATTCCAACAAAATACTATTATGATTTTATTTTGAAATACATTGAATTTTTATTAGTTTGGTGAAAATTGGTATCTTAACAACTTTGCCTCTTCCCATTCATGGATAGTGGTATCAATGCTTATTACTAGGTTGTTGTTTGTTTTTTTTTTAATGTGCCTTTCTATACTTTTGTAAGTTTTTCTCTATCAAGGCTTTTGTAATGTTTTGTTTGTTTAATTCTAGTATCTTTTTTTGGCTATTATCTGCTAATGTTTTGTTTGTTTGTTTTATTTTTTCTCCTTTCCAGGGAGTCTTCATTTTGTTTTAGTTGCTTGTAAGGGTTTCTTTTTGTCTTGCTACAATGTGTCTAGAAGTAAATTTCGTTTTAGCCCCCTTCTGGAGACTAGTATTTTCAATGTGAGGACTCACATTCCTCCTTAGCTCTGGAAACCCTCGGCTGTCATTTCCTCCGCTGCAGCCCCACTCTGCCTATGCACCCTCTTCCTGTGGGCTCCCCAGGTAGGTGCCCCTTCCTCAGGCATAGACCCTGCTGGGTCCCTCCCCTGCAGCCTCCCTCCATGTTGCTGTGGGAGGAACAGGCTGATAGCTCTGAGGCTGTGCCAGCTGTGGGGAGAAGCAGGCTGCTTCCTTCTGTGCCTTCTGTAGCCACTGGCTGTGATCCCTGAACCTCTGCACCATTTGCATTTGCCCTCCCCGCCCACTAGTAGAGTACAGATGCTTCCGAGTTGCACTAAATGTGCAGTTTGTTTCTTTTCGTTCTTTTGTTGTTTTATAGAGGAGCAACACAGAAATTATTTGAAGCTAAAAGTCCTCTCCTCCGCTTGTACCACCTGTCTTTTGAGCTTGCAGCTGCCCCCAACACTCTAATAAAGTCATCTGAGCCCTCGTGCTGTGGGCACCTCTCCCCATCTCGCTTGACTGTCGCCTGTGTTAGAACTGTTCCTCTGCAGACATTGTTTGCTCTGCTTCACTGCTGCTAACCCTCCTAGTTTCACTCCTATCCCTCCCATTCCCTGGCAGCCTTTCTTAGAGTTCTCCATCTCTTCTGTCCCTGCACACGGTATTAGTTGGCATACAGCTGGCTTCATTCTGCTGTCCTCTCTTCTGTGATACATCTTCCACCCCGTGTTACCTTACAGATCCTGTCGGCCTGTATGCCATGGTATATCCAGAGGCGTGTCTTCCCTCTGCCTAACTGTCCCCTTGAGTTCCAGATTTGTATATCCAGCTCTCTATTTAATAGTTCCCTAAAATGCCTGGTAGATTCTCCCAAGCCGACTCCTCCGTAGCACTGGCTGTTTTCTTAGCTCAGCCTTCTTAACTCTTCAGTTCCCCAGCACCCTGTCATCCTTGCTGAAGCATCGCTTCCTCCAAGGGCTTCCCTCAGCACCCCGCCTAAAGTGGGTTCCTGTTCCAGATTCCTTCATAGATCTTGCCTGAGATTGTTCTTTGCAATCACTTGTTAACTGTCTTTTCTCTGAATGGTCCAGTGTTACTTCTGTGGGCGTCTGGGACTTTATCTTCTCCCTGCACTATCTGCAGTATAGGGGCATGTTAAATCCTTGCATGATTAACTTAAATTGCATTAATAAAACCTTACAGTGCACGTTTCTCAGATTAGACAGAAAGTTGTTAAGTGCTTTATTTGGTTTAAATAACTTCTTATCCTAAGAATTAAGTTAAACATTCTTATACAAAGACATAGCTATGGTTAAATTTACCTAGAAAACCAGTGTCTTGAGATTCCTCCATCCATATAAATTTCTTAAAAGATGAAAATATATTTGTAAAAAAAATTACTTGACTACTAATATTGATGAGGAATTATACATCTAGAAAACCCTGCACAGTACTTGAAAAACTTATTAAAACACTGTGTGAAGAAAAGCCAAGGTTTTAGATCATCTTTGCTTTCTGATGAACACATTAGTTGGTGGGATGAGATGACTGACCATCAGAGCAGGTTTCTTCTGCTGGCTCTGGTGCCCTCTGGCAGGGGGACAGCTGGAGTCAGTACAGTGTGGAATCATTTGGGTAATCAGATCTTTATGGCTTTTTTTTTAAGATGAAGACATTATTTTTTTTAATATTTTACCCATACTTTGTTAAATATCTAGCATTTTGTCATCTGCTTATTTAATAAAAACAATTTTATTTTCCTGTGTAAATTAAATTTTTGTTGGTTGTTACTGCGTAGTATTCTGTGACTTGGTCAGAGTTTTTGCTTGTCACCTAACACTGCTAAAACTAAGAGAAATACCATCTGGGATGTTTTGTAGTAGGGTTTTCTAGATGGTTTCTATGTGGAATGTACCCTTTAAATCTGTATTACATCTAAACAGTCTAGTTGGACTTTTTTCTTTTAGATTTCTGGTCTGTGCTATGACAGCAAGATGTTCAAAGTTCACCAGGTGCTCTGTGTCCCCACCTGGATGGCCCAGTTCTTCTCCTGGACACTCGAACCAATCTTCTCCTCCTCGGAACCCAGCAGTGAGGCCAGAGTTGGAATGGGCGCCACCGTGGACATCCAGAGGCAGCAGAGAATGGAGCAGCTCGACCGGCAGCTGATGCTCTCTCAGTTTGCACAGGCAAGGCGACAGAGACAGCAGCAGGTAACAGCCGGTGGCTTCCAGTGAGGCCCGCAGGCCTGGGTAGCCTTCCTACTGTGATGGCAGGTGCGATAGGGGCTGCGTGTTATTCCTGTGCTTTGTGATGTGGATTTGACATCTTTGCAGACAGAATGTAGGTCTCCGGTGGTGGCTGTTCTTGGTTGTTTTGAAAGCGCAAAGATATAAACTGCTGCTGAGTTATTGGTCAGACTGGACAGGCTTGTTCCACTTATATTAGATAAGCATTATTTCTTAGAGAAACACCAACCCAGTTGACAAGATAGGATATTTATCTGTTTATAATCTTGTAAAAACCACAGTGTCTTCCTGTTAAAATGCATATAAAGTGTGAAGCTTCATGATTTTTCTTTTTTGAAGTGAAGAGAATATGAAGGTAAGACAATTTTAAGAGAGCTGCCAATGAATAAATCAGATAAAAGCCATGTTTTCTTAGCTTGTAATCAAGTATTGCATATTTATCTACAAATACCACGCTGCAAACAATGTGATATAACCCTTGTCTTTCAAGGCAGGCATGGCAGAAGGGTTTCAGTGCCTAGGCCAAAACCTCAGGCCTGATCCTCCTTGGATACTTCTATGATCTAGCATACTGGGCTCTTCATATCTTGCTTCTGTCTTCTGTACTCTATGGGGTGCTGGGAGACATGGTTCTCTCCTGCTCTCTTTGTGCCTCCTGCCAGTCTGGGGTGCAGGACGTAAGTCTACACGTCTTGCAACAGCCGGGAGGTAGACAGTCAGATCTGACATCTTTGAAGTCCCATGGTGGGTGTTGGTCCCAGAGTTTATATCTGGGATAGGAGGAGAGGGCTGGGGTGGGGGGAGCACTGCTGTTTGGAGATGTATTTGAAGTGACTCTGGAACAAACCATAGAGAGTCATGAGGTATCTAAGAATGGAGGGTGCACCTTTCCCCCTTGGAGTCTGAGCTGGAGGGGTAGATGATGAGAGCTCTGCAGTGGTGAGAGATGAAAGCAAGGAATTAGATGAGTTTTGTAAAAGAACTCTGTGCAAGGTGAAGACAGGTTGCAGAGGAAGCCTTGTGTTTGCCAGGAGGAGGCAAATCCTGTAGGGAAATGGGAAGAATGAAAAGACAATGGTATCAGGGAACACAACAGGGTCTGTCTACTCAGATTCTTGTCTTCTTGTCTCCTCTGTGTAGCATTCCTTCCCCCCAGATACGGGACAAAAGCTCTGGGACAAAAGACTGAGAGTTACCAAAGGGGCAGGGAAAAAGTGACCTTCGTGGGCTTGATGACTTGCTTTGTGAGAAAGGGGTCCTGTTCTGTGACCTATCTGGGGAAGAGCAGTTCAGAGGAGGAAGGACCAGAGCCCAGACGATGGGCGATCAGAGACCTTACTCCTGAGCCCTTTCTGTGTCCTTCAGTTCAACATCCCCTGGAGCAAAGCTCCCTACTTTGCAGTATTGTGTTCTGAGCTCCGACACTGCCCATCTAAGGCTTCCAGTCCTGTAAGATTGCCTCAGGACCCTTTGTAATCTTCATTACCTCCCTTGTTTGAAGTACAGTCGTGTTGCGGGTTGGCTTCACTGCAGGCACATGGGGATCACAATTCAGTGTGTCCTGCTTGAGAATGAGGGGCAGATAGGGCTGTTGATGGCTGGTTGGATACATCACAGTGACAGTAGCTGCATGAGTGGGGCCCACACATAGCCTCCTTCCCCACCACCGTGGCCACTCAGTCTGTGTGTCCACCCTGGGGGGACCAGTGATGGAGCTGCAGCCACTCTGCCTGCCTCCAGTTCGGTACCTTTTCTGTGATACGTGTCCATGGTACACACTGGCCTGTAAAACAAATCACCACTGTGTTCCTTCAGTTGTGTCCACTTGCCACCTCTCCCTGAGTTTCCTTGTCCTCTCCTTCCCAGTCCCTGACTGACCAACTAAGTTGTTGACCACACCCAGCAAGTCCTCATGCTGTGTCTTATTACTTCTCCTGCTACACAAAGCAGATGACTGAGTACAGTACCCAGCTCAGCCCCCTGGGAGAATTTATTTTCTCCATTGCTGTCTTCCATGGGTTCCCCCAAGAGGAGCCACAGTGCAGCCAGAATCCCTTTCCACCCATGTGCCCACGCACTGGATTTGACTTTTGTGTTCTGTTGCTTGGTTGTCAGGAACCCATCACCTTGAGGCAGCAGGCATGAGCTGGGGAGGGGATTCTGGTGCAGCAGAGGAGGGTGACACGGTGTTCGGCACACCTGCCTGTGTCCTCTGGCCCTGTCCATGCTGGTCCAGTGTCCCATCTCCATCTCACGGTGGATTTCTGCTGGGCCCAGCAAACTTGCTGCCTTGGTGAGTCCCTGCTGCAGACAGCAGGTGCACCTGGCCCTTGGACAGTCACTGTAGCAGCTTTCAGCAGGAACATAGTTCTCTGCAGTAGAGGCACATCCTGCCCTTAGACAGGTTCCTCTGGTGACTGGCTGTACATGCACCCCAGGATCTTTCCTGACAGCAGACCACAGGATCACCTGGAGCCAGCCCAAGCTCAATGCGTGGCACACTGTAGTTCCTGTCTGCACTGAAGGTACCACCTGCATTGTCAGGCTCCTCTGCTTCTAGCTTGGTCTGAAGCCCGGTGCCTTTGTGTTGCATGGTCTGCTGGACAGCGATCGGCATACTCTATTTACCTAGGCTTACTGCGCCTTCTCGTTTATCTGCCTCAACCTCATTTTTACTTTCCCCTTATTAGCTTAGCCCCATGCCAAACATCCTCACAGTCCTTACACTGTAAATCACTGCATAGGGAGCTTCTCCATGGGCCACGCAGAGAGCACCTCTGCAAGCCACCACTGAGGAAGCCGCCCGTGCTGTGTGCGTCCAGAGCTGTGGATGGCAGTTCCACAGGCAAGGTTTGCTCTCTTCTCTGTGTCAACTTTTTATTACTTAGCACTAATACACTGGGCCTGGGGTAGCCTCGGGCTAGACACTCAGGTTACGGCTGTGGAAGCACAGCCATGGAACAGAATTGTCAGCAGGAAGAGAACCACCATGGGTGCCACTCGTATAGCAAGTACCCCACGTTATTGTCTCATTACTTGCCTTGAGAGTGTAGATTTTCCTTCATGACCCTAGTGCTCAGAAGGGTGCTTGCTTGTCAGGGACACAGGACTGCTGACGAAGGGTCTGGGCTTGGGACTCCAAGGCCTCTGCCTCAGATCCCTGCATCACACTATTTCTCTTTTTGCTTTGGCTGGCAGGAAACTCAGTGCCAGGTTTAAGGTTCAATCAAATCAACATTTTAACCCAGACTTAGAACTTTAGCTTCCACCTTCTGAAAGCTTCATGTGTATTTTTGTCTATTTCTGGTTTTTGAGTCAGGCTTTCACTTTGTAGTGCAGGCTGGCCTTGAACTCTCTGTGTAGCCCAAGCTCCCAGTGGTCCTGCTGCCTCAGCAGGTGTGCACCATGACGCCCAGCTCATGTGTATCTTTTTATTTGCTTTAATGCCTCTGAATCTTTTTATTGTAGGCAACCTCAAGTTGTGTCCTCTTATTTAAAATAAATCTATTGTTTGTTTAGAAGCTGTTGGTTTTCAGATAGTTGTCATAGCACTCAGTTTATTTGATCAGAAGGTTGTTCCGTAACTAGGGACTTGCCCGCAGCCTTTAATTTCAAGCTTTCAGGGGTAACCTAATTTATTTAATTGTGTCCCCAAAGAGGTCTTTGCCTACTTCATCTTCCAAGCCAGTCGAGCAGCTGCCCACCAGCTTGCTAATGCCCCATGTTCCTCAGTTGGCTCTGGGGGTGCAGCCAGACTGCTTGGGGAGCCCTCACCAAGACTGGAGGGTCCCCTGAAGTGCAAAAGAAGTGAAGGACACATCCCTTCCCTTAACGAGTTTGTGATCAGCCCCAGGAGCACTGGTAGAGTTGCCGGGAATAGATAAACATCCAGGGACCCTGAAACGCATGCTGCTGTGTCTATGGGAGGACAGCGCTGTCTCTGCTGGCTGATCTGTCTAGGTTTTGGTGGCTGAAGCACAGGCAGGCGTTGGAGGGACAGAGAGGTCAAGGCTCACTAGTCCTGGAGAGGGAAGCAGCAAGTATCCACATGGAGGGGACAGTGCAGCCCTGGATAGGAAAAACCTCCTGGAGCTGTGTGGGAGAAGCGTGTGGGGTGCACCTTGAGAAGTGGGGATTGCAAGGCTGCTGATCAGTGAGGAGGTGGTGTTGAACACACAGCTGATTCAGGGTCTGATGCTGGAAGCAGGGAAAGTGGTTTGCTCAGTAGCAAAGGTAGGATGCTCACCTCAGAGGATCACATCCGAGTGCCCTGTGAAAGGCAGAGGAGAAGGAGAGACCACGGAGGAGCAGCCACCCAGAAGGAGATTTTAAACCCAGCCCTCGGATGGTGGTGACAGTCTTCATGGGCTCCTCTTCCCAGTCTACTGTCAGGTGGGCTGTTTCTAGACTCTGGTCATCCACCTGCTGAGCTTCCTGCCACCACACAGGGTGACCACCAAACCCTGGCCTCACTCCCTGTTAGACCCATAGTGTCCAATCTAGATCAGGGACTGGGCCTTCCTCTCTGGGCTCCTGGTATGTTTATCCTGCCAGGTGCTGCCAGGTGCTGGACTCAAAATTCACCATTTCTTTGCTAAATGTGCCTCTCTGCCTCAGTTCCCACCTTGATGACAAGCCCCATCATTGCTGTAAGGCCCAAACATGAGGCTTTGCCTGGGGCATTTCCGACTTAGCATCTGTATCCCCCTTGGCCCTTCCTGGGGACCTCCTTGATGTAAGTCCATCATTCCCTCCCTCGCATCCCCACTGCCTCAGTCCAGGCCCACATCATCATTGTGTGGGTTCTGTGGGTAGCTCCTTTGCCATCTCTGTCACTACCTGCTTCCCTGTGGTCCAGCTGTCTCTGCCAAATGCAGCCTGATGCTTCCGCCCCCACTGAACACCCTCAGTGGTGCTCTATGACCCTCAGGGTGGTAAAAACCCAGACATCCTGAGGCACACCATGCTGAGCTGTTTGCATTACACTGGGGGCCTGAGCTTCCCCCCCCCCCCCCCCCCCCCCCCCCCCCCCCCCCCCCCCCCCCCCCCCCCCCCCCCCCC
>PVLA01003676.1:0-68366 GCA_004027455.1 Hydrochoerus hydrochaeris | reverse complement strand
AGTGGCCCCTGGCCCAGTCTCACTAAGGATAACTTCCTGTCTCCACCATGTGCCCTGGGATTGCCTGTCCAATATGTGAATTATTCTGGGCACACAGTAGGAACTCAATAAGTCTTTGGGGAATCAGTGAGTAGATACATGTACACTAAGTATTGACAAAATGACTTCAGCCAGTGAGGCCCGCTGCATGTAGGGTAAGTGGAAAGCAAGCCCCAGGGAGGAGGCCAAGTCTGTGCGGGAGTCTGAGCAAAGAGACGTGCAGTAGTCATTACACTGGCATCCGTTAAGGCTGCTGTTACCATGGTAACTACCATCTTAGGCTGCAGAGAACATTTTTCATCACTGTAGCAGCTTCCAGTTTCTCAGCTCTGAGGAGCAGAGTGGCAACTCAGTAGCCACCTCTGGAACTGTCCCCAGGGCGTGGACAGGGTCAGGGGCCAGGGGACTTTAGGTTCATCAAGCCCCAGCAGTGTGGTGATGCTCCAGAAGCACGTCAGCCTCTCATGGGTCTTTCTGGACACTTCTAAAAGTGATCACTAGGCAAAAGGTCTGGAGGGATCATGGCAAAGAGACTGGGTTCCTGCCGCAGTCAGTGACATGGCCTAGAAATTCAAGCAGGGGCAATATGTCAGGCACATTAACTCTGTTCCCTGAGCTCCTTGCCCTCCGCCTCACACTCCCCTGCCACATCCAGAGTGGGAAACATCACCATCACCTTGCTGCTTGTAGCTAAGAACGCTTTTCTGTGCTGGGACAATGCCTGACTCCATAGGCTTGTGCTGTACTCATCCTAGTGTGCTGGGGGCTCCTGGACAATGGGAACCATGACTGCATTTTCCTCACTTGTGCCCATCTCACCTCTAATGCATTGTGCAGCCCAGGTGGGCACAGAAGATGCTGTCATTCCCTCCTGGAAGTTTGCAGCTGCTGGGAAGATGAAGAGGCAGGAGGCAGGAGACAGGAGGCAGGGCCAGGCCTCTGCTAGAGTGCGTGTGTGTGTTTGTGGCCCTGAGGCTCTGCATGGCGCAGTGCATTTGAGGGAACCTTGAAGAGGCCAAACCTGGGGTCCTTATTCAGCACTGGGATGCTGAGGACAAGAATAGGAACCCCAAACAGCTCTGGGGCCAGCAAGGAATTGCATTTGCCTGAAATCAAGGTTGCCATAGGGATGCAGCAGGAAGAGAGCAAAAGCCAGGCAGTGGGGTTTCATCCTGTCAGCAGTGGATCATTGGGACCTTTGAAGCAGGAGACTGAGGCAGATTCAGCTTTAAGGAAGATTGATTTGGTTGCACTGTGCCTGTCCAAGGAAAAAGGTGATGCTAGAGGGAGAGATGCAGTTGGGAAATGATGGAGGCTGTCTGCATTCGGGACACTCATGGTGATGAGGTGGCGCTTGCTGTGTGAATCACTGAAAGACCAGACCCAGCTTCACCGACTCAACCCCCCAGAGCAGGCTTTGGACTCCCCTGTACCAGCAGCTGCAGGCAGCCATGTGGTGTCTCCTTTGTCCTGTGAGCCCTGCTGGAGGAAACCCTGAGATTCTGAGAGAGGATAAGAAATAATGTGTTTGGGCTCTACCTCTGGTTCGTGGTACACAGCACCTAAAATCCTTGGAAACTCCGCAGAGATCAGTGTCATTTTGTGTGCCAATCAGATGACTGGGGCCCTGTGTAGCCTCCAGGTGTGGAGCTGGTTGCCAGGGGAACCAGCTTTTGAGGAGAGGTTTGGAGATTTCAGCCCTGCCCTCCAGCTGCAGTCCTCAGGAGAGACTAAAGGTCACGTGGCCATCAGCTTAATCAGTCATGTCTTCACAGTGCAGCCTGCGTCAAAAACCCACAGGACCTGGTTGAGGGTACAGGGCTTCCCGGAGGGTGGCACCCCAGAAAGGACAAGGAAGTGTCACACCCCTCCATGTTCCCTGTGCCAGTGTCTCTTCCATCTGATTGTCCATCTGTATCCTTGGTGATAACCTTATAAAATGCGTAAATGTAAATAAAACATTTCTCCAAGTTCTCTGAGCCATCCTAGCAAATGACTCGGACCTGATGAGGGGGATGTGGGACACCAGTTGTCAAAAGCAAAAAACCTGGCGCTTGAGATTTGCATCTGAAGTGGAAGTAGGATGGTGGAACCAAGCAGTGACCTGAGATGTCCGATGCCAGCTCCAGGCGGATGGTGCCAGAGTCAGGTTTTGAGGCACCCAGGTGGTATCCCCTGGAGAACTGCTCGGGGTGTGGAGAAATCCTCACACTCACAACCTAGCACATTGGTATCAGAAGCACCAACCTCATGGGGTGCAAAAGTGGTTTGATACTTTTCTTCCCAAACCTATAAGCTTGCAGTGCACAGCGCAGCGTAATATAATGAAGGCGCAAGGAATCTGCACCTAGGAAGTCAGCCCTGCACTGACAGGGACCTAAACACAATCAGATATGATTGTCATGAAGGTTTTTTAAATTCATTAGTTATTTTATGTGTGAGAAGGATCTACCAAATATTAGTTGTTATCATGGTTTTGGGCTTCTGTTTTGTGGCCGCCAGAAAGCTTGAGAGGTAGTCCTGATTTGGAAGCTAACCCGATAGCTGTTACTCTTAACAGCTTTATCTGCTGGTTCAGGGGTAGACACAGCAATCTGTGGGCCAAACCGCCTTTTTCTGTAAAGCCAACAATGGTTTTTACATTTTAAGTATATTTGTCTGGACTGTAGCCTCAGTTTTGCCCCTTGACCTTCAGAGCCTAAAACTGAACACTGTCTGGCCCTTTCAGAGAAAAGTGCCAACAGCTGCCCTAGAAGCTTCTGTGACCAGCAGCTTTCCAAGCAACTTTTTCATTAGGAAATCCGAATTCTCTGGGTTTGGTCATCTGTTAACCTGTGAGAACCATCCCTTTCTTTGTTGGCAGATAGTGAAAATGTTGTATACCATGGCATATGCTTGTGAATAAAATGCCCTTAACATCTTTAATTTTGAGGCAGGATTAAGGTGAAGCCCACCATGAATGAGCCATGCTTGGTTGTAAGCCAAGTGGGCAATTTGCCAGCCAAGCAATGGAGTCAGTGATGTCTGTGTTGTCGCCCCTCATTGCATTGGCTGCCTGGTGCTTCCTGGTTTCAGTCACCAGCATTCTCTCACACCTGGTGGGACAGAAGATGTTGGTGCCCTCAGCATTTCACCATTGTTCACACTTGCAGCTCTGTTATTTTCTCAGTATTTGGTTAGAGAGAATCAGCTGCATTCTCTCACCCACCCTTAATAACATTTTGTGGCTGTGAAAATTGTTTCTGTCTTTATCCACCCCAGCAACAGTCGTTTGGTACCCACACGTGCATTCTTATGAGTCATACCTGCTTTGCAAGTCAGGAGCACTCCTGATGTTAATCAAGTAATTTAGTAAAATATTTGTAGTGTATGAAAAATGTCCTCAGCATATTTGTAACAGCTTTGAGACTGTGAGTCCACATACCATATAACTTACTCACTTTGAAGTTCACTGATTTTTAATACATTCAGAGTTGTGTAGCTGTCATCACCATCACTTGTAGAACATTTTATCCCCAAAGTAAGTGTTGTCCCCATTAGCAGCCACTCCCCAGCCCCAGCACTCCCATCTGCCCCGGCCTAGGCAACCACTAATCTGCTCTCTTCTCAGGCCACCTGTGTAATGGCAGCACACATTAGCTGGTATTCTTTCAGTTAGCATCATGTTTTCGAGACTCATGCACATTGCAACAATCTTGATTTTCCCTCAGCACGTTTTAGAGAGCAAGAGCCACCTAGAGGAGCTTCATGCTGCCAGGTGCCTCTCCACTGCGCAGTTTCTGGCTTTGCCTCTTTGACCAGCTTTCAGAGGGGTCTTCTGGTGCAGCTCACCCTCACCAGCATTTCTGCTTCCATTGGCATCTGGTCTACAAAATAAACTCATTACTGCCCATCGTGTACCAAGCCAGGTTCTGGGGAGTGTGGAGAGCAGGCAGTGTGATCTTCCCGGCTCTGAGCTGAGAAGGGAGGGAGACAGAGAGATGGACAGACACATACCACGAGACCACTTTTGTTTTTTTCACTTTGCTCTTTCACTTTTTGATGCAGTCTGATTTGAAAACCATCTTATCAAATTATTGTACTTCTTTGTCAACAAAGCAGCCTGATCAGGCAGAACTAGTTCTTTTATGACTTCTCTTTCATGGGTACATAAGTGTGTAGTATGAGATGTGGAATAAGTTACTAGTGCTGAGTTGATAAAAATCTGCAATTAAATGAAATTCAGGTGCAAGCACTGTTTTCAAGTGAAGTTGAAGCCGAGCTGTTTATCTCAATCTGTACCTCCTTGCAGAAACTACTGCTATTTCTGGTGCTTTTTTAGCTGTTCATACTGACCTTTTTGACAAAATTCAGCATAGACAGATAGAATCAATTAAAATTCTGATCCCTTTCCAAGACTGACTCAAAAGTGACCTCAAGAAAATTATTTCTGTTTTCCATTCTGCTTTGGTGTCTTCATGAGAAAGAAGAGCATGGTACAATCTCATGGTATTTAAGAAAACAGGTAAATGATGATGTGCTCTACATTTTAGCAATATAAAAGTTAGAAGCACCTGGGCATAGTAGCACATGCCCATAATCCCAGCTTTCTGGGAAGCTGATGTAGGAGAACCACAAGTTCGAGTCCCATCTGGGCAACTTAGTAAAAACCTGTTTAGGAAATAAAGAAAAGCAACCCTAATTGCTTTCCTGATTCTTCCCTTTCTGATCATTAATTAATTACTTTCCAAAACTGAGTTTAGAGATGTACTGTGAAGCAATATAATGTTAAACACAATCATTTGTGAAATTTTATTCTTCTCTGTGGGTTTTCAAAACCGGAAAACATTTTTCATGCAGGACAGAGCACAAGAGTATCCATGTGCATCTCAGGCAAAATCTTTAGGACATCTGAAGAAGCCTAAGATTTCAGGATTTCCTGCCTCCTTCCACTGCCTTATGTTCAGAGGTTGGAACAATGGGTGACAGATGTGGTTTTTATGAATACAGCATCTGGAGGCCAAGAATTTCCAGACATATCAACTGCCCAGATTGCGGCACAGATTAGCTGTACTGAGATTTATCATAGTCCTCCTCAAGAGCCTGTTCCCGGGGGGATGTGGGCAGTTTGTGGTTCAGAGCCTGACTTGGGATGGGAGAGGTGCTTCACACGACACCTGGTCTGGGTGGTCACCCACAGTGCTTGTTCTGCATGGAGATCCATGGTGGCCTCGCTGACCCTGGTGAGCACTGCAGAAGACTGGAAGGTGGAGAGGTCAAGACCAGTATCTGCCTAGGGCACCCGCCCTCAGCAGCTCTACAGGGACACTGGGCTCCTGCTGGGCCATGAAGACCAGAACTTCCAGGCTTCTAAGATGCTCTGGTATCCCAATGAGGGACAGACAGTACATAACTAGTGTCAGGGCATGCAGGCCACCATCCCTTGTGACAGCGGAGAAACCCCGGACTCGGCGTGTTCTGCTCTGAACGGACAGTTTCACTGGGTTCAGTAGACTCTAGGCAGAGAGCCAGAGCAAGAGGGCCCCAAATGGGAAAGCAGCAGCTATTACAGATGTGAAACAACAGCTGGACCTGCACAGACTGGTGGGGTAGGACAGTGAGAACTCAGGATGGGGCCCGTGTGGGCAGAGGATCGCAACAGGACAGCATGCTTTAGACACAGTCCCAAGAGATTCCCAGTGGGGGTCTTGGAGTTTCGAGAGGCTCAGGATGCAGATTCACCTGCAGCAGTGTGCAGAGCCGGCAGGGAAACACAAGCTGCAGTCACGTCACCCAGGGTCCATGGCTGAATCTGAGTGGGCTGCTGAGGACCTGAACAGTGGCAAAGAACAAGCTACTTCAAAGGAAAACTCGGTAGTCTTTGAGAGCTGGCAGATTTGATATGTGCAGAGAGCACCAAGCCCAAAGGAACCACTTGGGCAGTGTAGTTGACTTTAGACTGGGGACCCACACAGTGCTCACCGCAGGATGGCAGGATAGTGAGAGCCATTCCCTGGAGACAAATGGATGAGTTCTCAGAGAAGAGACCTAAAAGAGGGAACGTTGACTAATCCTCAGTCTCACGCTTAATAAATCTCACCTCTTCTGTCAAACACTTCTGGCAACAAGTACCAGAACTGATTTTTTTTGGGGGGGAGGCGGGGGTAGAGGTATGGGGATTAAACTCAGAACCTTATGCTTGTCAGTCAGGTGCTTATGGCCACTGAGCTAAATCCCTGGCGCAGAACTGATTTTAATTTTGCCTTGTACTTAACAGTTTTTCATGTAGGACTAAAGTTAGAAAAACTACCCAAAGTTCGGCAGATGAAAGAATAAAAGAAAGGGGAACAAAAGATAGGAGGCAGAAATCAGTAAGGCTCACACTGTGATATGTTTTCATCCGTATTTCTCAAGGGACTTTGAGACACTGCTACTCTCCTCACACTGCTCCACACTGCCACCACCCACTTCCACAAGAAGATCAGATGGAACATTCCTGTCTCCCAAAACCAAACGAAATAATGAGGGGGAGGAAGAGGGTGAGGAGGTTAGGACATCTCTGATCCCAGCTGTCCCTGGAGAGGAGTCAGTCACCTTCTGAAAAACAAATAACAGCCAGGAGCACTTGCCACATGGCTCAGCGTATAGTGTGCTCAGTGTCACACTCCGTCATCCCTCATGGGAGGAATTCAAAGGCAAGGGAGCCTCAGACTCAGCCCAGGACCTCTGGCCAAGGTGAAGGGTGGAATTTGAGCCCTGCCACTCTTTCTCCACATCTGTTTTTCCTCACATCTGTTGCTCCCCACACAGGAATTTTCCAGGTCCTCTACTTATTGAATCATAGGGGAAATTAATGTTTCTTGGGTTTGCAGCTAGTAAGAAACTAACCTTTTGTCAAGAGGGGACCCATGTCTCAGGAGAGACAACCGCAGGCTTCTCAAGAGAAATGTCATCAGTCAAAATACACAAGACCAAGGACACGTCTGCCAGCTGGAACAGCCCTGAAGGTGCCTCAAGGGCTGAGGCTTGCTGGTAGATCAAATATCGCTACATGCCTCTCCTCACAGCCACCCCCAGCTCAGCCCATAGCTCTGGCCCTGCCAATCCAGGGACAAAAGGGACTGGCAAGGCCGGTGACCTCCAAACCTCTGGCCACCTAGAGCAAAAGCAGAGGAAGGAGAGGCATGGCTGAGGACAGCAGTGTCACTGGAAACTCCCATCCCCAGAGCCGAAGGCTGTGAACCCTGACAGCAGGACGCATCACCTCTCTCGTCCCTGCCATGGTGGGAATTGCCTTCTCTTTTGCCAAGAACAGTAGTGTGATTTGAGTGCTGTGAACCCCCACACTGGTCAGCGGGATAAATGAATGCCACAGACAAGTGAAACTTAGAGCTGTCAGATGAGCCCCAGCTTTCTCATCACGCGGGCCTTGAGTTCTCTCACACATCATTTCCTCAAACCCCTGCGAAGCCTGTACCAAACCGCACAGAAAGAATAGCGTTTTCCTAGTGCTTTTTCTAGTGAAGATGCAGGGATTGCCTTCCACCTGGCGTGGTGAGACTCTGTCCTCTTGAGTTTTTCTCCTAAGGTTCATATTTTTACAGCATTACCAATGAATTTCTTCAAATATGGAAGAGGGCCTGTTCTGCACCTCATATTTTCCCTGTCTCTCACCCAGTTCATGAATGTGTTGCCAGTTTGTGTTCATGGCAGTAGTAGCAGGTTTGGGGTTTTTTATTTTTTCCAGTTTTGCCAGGATGCTCTTGCTCATAGCGGCCTAGGTAGCTCTTCCTCCTCATTCTATTGAAGGACCTCCCACCTCATCCTATGGGCCTCCTGTTTAGTTTCTAATGTACATTTGTCAGCTCAGCTAAGTTCTTTCTGTGTTAGGAAATTAGTCACTTCTGTGGGTCACAGCCCTGTTCACCTGGCCCCGGGACAGCTCACTGCACACGGAAGATACATGAATGAAACTAAGCATACTCACACTCACCCCACCAGCTGCGGCGCCCACCAAGTGCTGGACACGTTCAAGAAATGACAGGTGCCTTCTTACATCTGTGAGGCTCTCTGTGGCCTTACTGTCACCACCAGAGCCTCCCACGTGTATTCTTTGTTATGGCTAATCTTGTGTCACAGGGAGAGGTTGCCTGAGTCCTTGATAAATGGGTCAAACTTGTGCTTTCTGAGCCTCCTTGCTTTGGCCCTGCCACCCCTTCCTCCCACCTGCATTGTGAAGGCCTGAAGGTCAGCAGTGGAAGATAGAAAGTCTGCACCATTGGATGAAGGGTCTGTGTGAGTAGGTGGAGGGTTCTGCACTGGAGCCAGGAAGCAATGACCAGGACTCCCCAGAAAAGTAACACAGCCATCCTCAGCAAGAGCGAGGACCCGAGCTCCTCTGACGATGAGAACAGCAGAGTTCATATCAGGAAAGAAGCTTGACAGGCTCCTCCAGGAGAACCAAAAACACCACCTCTTCCTCCCTACTTCTCTTTTTTGTGTTATTGGCAACAATCCTCAGGTGGGCCATCCACACCCAGCACTGCGCCGCTTCATTTCAGCTGGGTGTTACACGTTGCCCACCAGCTGTCAATCCACCACACCTACCATCTCAGGCTCCATATACAGCTAACTACACAGAGAGCCCCATGGAACATAACTGCAGTATGTGGGATCTACTCTGTATTTGTCCATTCATTTCTCCATTTGGCACATTTTTGCTGAGTTCTTTCATATGCTTAGGGACTCTCTGAACTGGATGGATAGTGTCTACCCTCATGGAGCTGATAACCTGTCAGCCTGCAGTAAAAGGATGTGCTGAGTGCTGTCCTCAGAAAACTACAGTGACTACAGGAGCACACAACATCCTGTCACGGGGCAGGCGTGCCCTGATGGAGACATTGCAACTGTGTCCACAATACAGTCAGAGCCTGTCCAACAGTCAGAAGAGGGTCTCTGTAGTCAGGCTCTTTGTGTGCACCCCATATTTTTTTTCTGTCTGTACATGGCAGAATTTTTCTTTCTATACTTCAGAAACCAACACAACAGTATTGCACGCAGAAGCAAGATATAAAATTCCAGCTACAGTAGCTTCAGTGCATTCTGACAGTAAAGAGATTTGCAAAAACAAAACAGCACCACTCCTTTCCTTAGTTTTTTTCTAGTATGAAAAACATGGTTCTTTTTCATTAAAAAAAAATCAACAAGGAAGAGGTAGGTGATTGCTAGGTAGGTAATAACTGTATTAGAATTAATAAGGCAGTGGGAAGCTATTGAAGAACTTTGAAGTAGAAGAGGGAAATGCTTGCACATCAGGAAGTGACTCTGGAGCCACCAGTTCTTGACCATCCCCGAAACGTGTGGGAGGCAGGGAGATGTGTGGATTCAGGTGTGTATGAGTCAGAATTGACAAAGCCTGCTGATCTGGCTTATGCAGTGGGTGGATATCGATATCACCCCCTCTGGACTGGGGACTCTGGAGGAGACAAAGGGCTGACTTGGGCTTGGCCTACATTCCATTTATATTACAGTTGATTCTGTGGTGCTGAAGCGTGGCAACTGGATTTAGTTGCCACCACATATACAGCGACCACAGCTCTAAGGAAGAACATGGGAAGAGAGAAGTGCTCCTGAGGCAGAACCTCAAGGGACGCCACCGTTTGAAGGACATGAGTAGGAAAAAGGAGTCAGGGGTTGCTAAGAAAGACCAAGAGTGTATGATCCCACTGAAGCCTAGAGAAGAGGGTGTCGGGGGAGCTGAGCCATCCTGGTGCTGCCAGAGGTCACCCCGACAGATCTTCTGCCAGCCTAACAAGAGGCTTTGTTGGTTAGGACACCAGACTGTGAGCTCCTCTGCAGGAAAATCATTGGCATAATTTTCTTCGTAGCTTCATTGCTGAAGGCATTCAGGGTACATGAGTGGAAACTTGGTAACTCTTGAGCTTACTTCAGCTAAAACAGCACGATCTGCCTTTGACCTCTCTCCATGGGAGGTCAGCCCCACTGTAAGACACTTCTGATAAATCAGGACAGTCCCAGAATGTGTAGACATTTCCTTACGGTCCTGCGTAGAGCTTCCCTGCCATTGTGTCCTGATCAGACAGTCCTGGAGCAGCTGGGACGGCCCCGACACTGCCAGCCTGTTTGGAAACAGCTTTGGCTGTCCCTGAGTGTCATGCATGTGCCATGAGATGAAACTTTCTGGAAAGCTTCACTGTGTAGCAGGGTCAGTCCTTGCACAGCTCTGCCCAGCCTCCTATGTGACCAGGGACAGTAGCACTGGACAGTCACGTCAGTCTCCTGGGAATCTTCCCTGCCTCTGTATTCTACACGTCAACAGCTGGCAGGCTGATACAGGGTTTCTGATCGCCAAAGAATGAGAATAGGAGTCCATTTCCCCCACCGAGGCCAGCATTTTTTAAAAGTAAGCTGGGGCTGCACTAGGAAATAATGGTCATTATCTAAGCCGTCACATTTGAATGCCACACCATAGCCGTGTTCACTGTAGCACACTCATGAGCACCTGCTTGGCTGAGGAATCAGTTGGGGCTGCCCTGAATGAGGAGGTGCTGGCCAGCTGGGAATGTGTAAGGATCTTCCGTCGTTTGTAGCCCTCCAAGGACTTGCGATCTGGCTGGGAAGATGAGAAACGACACTGAACAGTGTCAGGCCAGTACAAAGGGTGAGAAAGATAACGAGTCTACAGCTTTGAGCTGTCTTCAGGCTCTATTTTAAATGTTTTACATCTATTAACTCATTTAATTCCCATCGTATCTGTAGGAGGTGGATGCAGTTATTGTTCCCATTTTACAGATGAAACACTGAGGGTCAGAGAAGTTTAAAAAAGAAGCCTCAGGTCTTGTGCTGTGATCCCAGCACATGGAAGGCTGAGACAGGAGGAGCGCTGCAAGTTCAAGGCCAGCCTGAACAACATAGTGAGACCTGTCTCAAAAAAAAAAAAAGAGAAAGAAAAATCAGCTCTATGTTCCCTCTGGAGTTGACTCCCATGCTGTGGCTGCAGGTGGTCAAGGCTACTCAGAACTTTTCTAACCCTTGGAACATGTGCCTCACAGTTCCTTCTCGACCACGTGCTGCCCTGTGTTGTTTGGGCTTTTGCATTTCTCAATGTCTGGCCAGCTTTCAGGAGGTTGTGAGTGAGGTTGAGACCAGGTCCCCTGCCTTGGAGCACAAGTGCCTGGGAAGACCACAGTGCGCTCTCCCAGCTGGCTCCCCCATTTCCAGCCCCAGCCCTGCCCCGGCCCCAAGCATGGCAACTGAGGATGTTTACTCCATGTGGCTTCTGCTTGGTAGCATGCTAAAGACTTCCACTGCTTCTCAGTTGGAAAATTCATCACTTATTTTCAGAAAACCTTTGTTTCATGTGAAAATCTCCTTAGCAACTAATAACAAATATTTTACAGGACAGTGTTCAAAATGCAAGCTGTTTCCTTCCTCCTTTACAAAAAAAAAAGTGTGGTTACTGCTTTTGAAGAAGACAAGGTGAAGGAAATGTTTCCTGTTTGTATTTAACCTAAGTGAGGAGCAGATGGCTGTCAAAACACCCTAGAACCTAGTGCTCCTGTATTCCTCTGCTTTTTTAAGTACGTTTTTTACTACCACAGGAGGAGAGCAATGGGGTTGGGTTTGGTTTATTTATTCCTTTGTGCTTGTTTCCTATTATTCTGAGCATTTTTAAATGTCTGTAGATATTTTCTATATCCTACAGCTTTCTTTGTTGAACATTGCATTTTTGAGTTTTCTCCATATAGATCTAGTTCTTTTATGGTAGCTATTTATATGATAGTCTCTTGTATAACAGAAGCACTTATTGATTTGTTTCTCTACTTAGAAACAGTTGATTTTAAATAATTGTCTTCCTGCTAGAATCAGTGTGTCACAGAACGTTCTCACAAATGGCCCCTTCACACCCACAGCTACCTGGAGACCAGGCAACTGGGTTGTGGAATGGAAAGGCTTCCCTAGATTTTGCAGTATTATGCTCCAGTTCACACTCTCATCAGCAGTTCATAGAGCTCACGTTTCCTGCACATCATTCCCACAAGTCATACTGTGAGACTTTTCGATTTTGTGTAATGAGATAACCTAGCATTTTCATTTGCATTTCCCCAGTACTGGTGAGGCTGAATGTCCTTGCAGATAGGCTTTGACTTAGGGTTTCTCTTCTGTGGATTCTCTGTATATTACCTTTGTCCTTCTCATTAGTGTTCTGTGTAGATTGTGAACACTGTTCTTGTCAGTTACATGTTCTTAACTTTTTATCTTAAGCTGTAGTATCTTCTAGATTTTTTTAAAGTCAACAGTTGAACTTTTTAACACAAAAGTTCTTGCTGGTAATGTAGTTATTTCTAGCCATTGTTTACCTTGTGGGTTATGCTTTATATTTTTGTTTACAAAATCTTTTCTTTCCCAAAGGCATAAAAATGTTTTAGAAATCCAAATGTTTTAACAGTTTAGGTTTCCATATTGAAATCTTTGATCTTATTTTTGTGCATGGTATGAGGCAGAGGTCTAATTTTGCCTTTCTCCTTGCCTGTAGCCAGTCATCCCAGTCCCACTGAAGGTCACTCCTTTCCTGCTCACTTCAGTGGCTTCTCTTGTCATATACCGTACATGCCACATTTACTTCTGATCTCTGGATCTACCATTTCTTCAGATAAGGTGCATGTCTTATGCAAAGACCACACATCTGCAGTATAATTGTAAGCCCTAATAACTAGCAGAGAATCCTCCTTTATTATGTCTTCAAAATTCTTATGCCTTCCCTCCATCCCCCAGTGCTAGGAGTAGAACTTGGATCTCATGTATGCTGGGCACCCACTGTACCACTGAGCTGTACCCATAATCCCTACACCTAATTTTGAATTGTATCTTCTTGTAATCTAGCTCCATCAAAATACACACACACAGCACTCACATGTTAGTTTAAAGATATATAGTAATTAAGAATGGTTTCAGCTCCAAATGATGGGTAAGACAGATAACTCCAGAATAACAGAAAGTTAAATGAAGTAGAAGTCCAGATGCAGGCAGCCCCCAGCTCTTTTCATCTTGCTGCTGCTAAATTCCCAGCCCAGGTTCTCACCTCATCAGCCGGGAAAAGGTCCCAGCCTCTGCCTTTAAGGGTACTTCCTGGAGTCCTGGATGCCCCTTTATGCTTGCACATAGTTGGAAGAAACTAGTCTGTAGTGGAAATCTAAAAATGTAGTAGCCATGTGTCACCAAAATAAAGAAAAATGAATGTGGGCAGTGGGTGTTGTTATAGTTTAGAACTGAAGCATATTCCCATAGTGTAGGCATTCAGGGGTTGTGCTTTTAGAGGGTAGTTGGATTATAGGGGGAACCATACTCACTGGTGGATTCACCTATTGGTGAGTTCAGTGGCTGAGTGTGGTTTTGGGAGGCGAGGTGTGGTTGGAAGAGGCTGGTCACTGAGGTGTTTCCTGGAAGGGTGTATCTTCCTCCCTGGCTCCTCCTTTCGGTCTGTTTCCTGACTGCCATGACATGAGCAGCTTTCTTCAGACTTCCACCATGCTGTTTCAGTGTTTGCGCCTGCCCACCATAGACTGAACCCACTCAAACTGTGAGCCAATATAACCCTTTCCTGCTTTAAGTTGTGAGTGTTGGGTATTGTGCCTCAGCCATGAAAAGGTGACTAAGATGTCCACCAGATGTCTGTACTGCAGATTGGAAGAAGCAGTATATGGGTTAGATTACTGTGTTGCGCCTTCTCAGGCTCAATTCAGGATTTTGCTGTACATTTCCATTAATTTAGTTTTTATTTTTGTTTTTGATGTTCTTGGAGTTTATAATTTTTTCCATATAGATCCCTACAAACCTTTTATTCATTTAATTCCTAAATATTGCTATTTGTAAATAGTGATTTATTTTTATTTTTATTTTTTTACACTTCTGTTTTCTAAATGATCACAATCGAGGGAATGTTATGGATACTGTTTTCACCTTCCACTCCCTTATAGTTCTGCTGTGTGAAGGGCCTAAGTTCATCCCCTAGTACCACCAAAAAACATATATTTTATATTTCATATATGTGTAATATAAGTGTATATCCTACCAAAAGCTTGCATAAATGTTTTAATACTAAATTTATTGAGACATGAGCTTAATGCAAGTTACCCTTGGCCTCTACTATTGTAAGAGGTGCTCAAAGTGGTGGCCATTAGCTTCCAGACATTTATTAATACAATGAACTGTTGAAGTGTGTTTATATTTTTGACCAAGGCTTTGGGAGTACATTCCAGTTCTAAAGCATAACACCCAATACCTACATTCATTTTTCTTCATTTTGATGACATTATATATATATATCTTTGCCCACTCATCTGTTGATAGGCATCTAGGCTATTTCCATAATTCATCTCCTGTGAATTATGCTGCTGTAAACATGGGTATGCATGTATCACTGTAACATGATGACTTTTAACTCTTGGAAAAATACTTCGGAGACATATATTATAGCTAGATCAAATGGAATTTCAATTTTTAGCTTATTGAGGATTCTCTGTGTTAATTTCCATAGTTTACCTTCCCACCAACAATATGCAAGCGCTCCTTTTTCCCCACCTCCTTGCCAGAATTTATTAGAGTCCTTGGTGATAACCATTTTTACTAGAATAAGATGCAATCTTAGTGTAGTTTTGATTTGCATTTCTCTAATAGCCAAATAACACAAACATTTCTTCATGTCTTTACTGACTATTGTACTTCTTTTGAGATGTATCTATTCATTTCAGTTGCCCATTTTTTGATTGGGTCTTTTGTTTTGGGGAACCTAATTTTTAAAATTCTGTGTATAGGAATAGGGATATAGCTAAGCAGCACAAGTGCCTGCCTGGCAAGCACAAGGTTGTGAGTTTGATCCCCAGTACAAAAAAAAATTCTGTATATATTCTAAATATTAGTCCTCTATCACAGGAGTAACTGGCAAAAAAAAAAAAAAAAAATCCCCATCCTGTAGGTAATCCCATTTATGTCTATGGTATTATGAGTGTTATTTGTTTTGGAATGGAGATTCTGTTCAGGAAATCCTTGCCTATGCCTTCAAGTGTTTTACATTTTATCTTCCATCAGTGTATTGTTTCTGTTTTTATATCCAGAGCTTTAGTCCATTTTGATTTGATTTTTGTATTGGGGTGAGAGATACATGTTTAGATGTCTAAATATGTATGGTGCTATTTTAGGTTTTTTTGTTTTTATTTTTTTCTCTTTTGGGCAGTGGGGTTTGAAACATAGTCTTCAAGGTGACTTTGAACTCACTATGTAGCCCAGGCTGGCCTTGAACTCACAGCTAGGTGTGTGCCACCACACCTAGGTGTCCTAGGTGTGTGTCACTACATCCAGCTTCTAGGTCTTCTTATTGGTCTGTGTGTCTGTTTTTGTTTCATTACCATACTGTTTTTATTACTGTAGCTTTGTAGTATAACTTGAAACCCAGGAATATGATGGTTCCTGTTCTTCCCCTGTTGCCCAAGATTGCCTTTGTTTTCTGAGTCTCTCCTGATACTACATAAATTTTAGAATTGTCTTTCAAGTTCTGTACCAAGTGTTGGTATTTTGATTGGAATTTCATCAAACCTATGTATCACCTTTGTAGTATGACCATTTTGACACTATTGATTCTGGCTATCTAAGAATAGGATATATCTTTCTTTTTTCTGATGTCCTCTTCCATCTCTTTCTTCCAAGTACTGTATTTTTTCATTATAGAGGACTTTCACCTCTTCAGTTAGGTTGATCCTAGGGATTTAATTTTTTTTTTAAGCTACTGTGAATGGGATTATTTTCCTGATTTCTTTCTTGGTAGGTTCATTATTGCTGTATAGGAATGTTATTTATTTTTATGTATTGATTTTGTATCCAGCCACATTGCTAAATTTGTTTATTAGCTTTAAGAGTCTTGTGGAATTTTTGGGGTCTTCTATATAAAAGTTATGCCATCTGCAAATAAAGATAGTTGACTTCCTCCTTTCCTTTCCATACCACTTTTGTATCTATTGCCTGATTGCTCTGGTAAAGTTTTTGAGTACTACATTGAACAGGAATGGTGAAAGTGGACACCTTTGGCTTGTTTCTGATTTTAGAAGAAATGCTTTCAGTTTTTCCCCATTTAGTGTGATATTGGTTGTGGGTTTGTCATAAGTGGCTTGTATTAGTTCTATTGTACTTCTATGCTTATTTTCATCAGTGTTTTCATCATAAATGCATGATGGATTTCATCAAAGGCTACAGTCTATTCTAATGATTATATGGTTCTTATCCATTTATGTAGTGTGTTGAATTTATTGATATGCATATGTTGGACCATTCTCATCCAAGATGAAGCCACCTCGGTCATGACATATGATCTCTTTAATGATTTGTTGCATTCTGTTTGTAAGCACCTTGTTGGTTATGCTTGCATAGTAATGGGGATGTCTCATTGGATGGACTTCTCAAGCGGCCTTCCATAGTTAGGTTTTGTCACTTTCCTGCCCGAGTCTCTGCAGACTGGTGAGCACCTTCGGAACATCTCGTGAGCACTGCTGCTAGCTGGCCCTCATGCTCTTTATTTTGTGTGTGGTTTTTTGTTTTGTTTTTTTGTTTTGTCTTTGAGGCAGTGTCTTGGCAAAGTTGCCTAGGCTGAGTTTGAATTTACAGTCCTCCTGTCTCAGCTTCCCAAGGTGCTAGGATTACAGAGATGCACCATCACACTCAGCTCAAGTGATTATTTTCTAAATATTGTTGGATTGAGATTGCTACTGTTTTATTTAGGATCATTGCACCTTCCTATAAGTGAAAAACAAATTAGATTTTCTTCTCAAAATGGTCTTGTCAGGTTTAGAAACAATGTTATACTATATCAGCCTCCAAAAATTAGAGGGCCTTCACTTTCCTATTCTGCAGACAATCCGGCTAAGATAGCCAGTGTTAAAAATTTTGGTAAACTTTTCAGGACTAAGGTTTTGAGTGCTCTTTCAACTACATTAATGTGTAACAGACATACAGAAAACTATAACTCCTATAATAATAATTACACAAATGTACTGTTTTATTTAACATTGATTTGAAAGATTGAGCCATATCATACCTTGCTTCTTGGAATTGAAGTGGCTCACCCTAACACCTGCACAGTGTTATACTTTGTGAGTATAACATAATGCTCCCATTCTGTGCTTAACGGGCCTTTGAGCAGTTGTAGTCTTGATCATTGCAGCTAATGCTGCTGAGATCTTAGGCCTCTTTGGGTGAGTAGGAGTTTTGCATTTCTGTTGTCCAGGAGTAGAATTGCAAAGTCATACACCTGTGTGTGTTTAGCTTTAGTGGATGCTTCTAGCAAGTTTCCAAAACGAAGGGGCTGGGGATTTAGCTCAGCGGCATAAGCACCTGCCTTGCATGCTCGTGGACGTGAGTTCAATCCCCAGTACCGATCAAGAAGAAAAAAATTTTTAAAAAAATGTTTCCAAAAACAATTACCAGTTTCTTTGTCTTCTTAAGTTTTAATAAGGTATGTTTTTCTAGAGATTTATTTGTTTCATCAAAGCTATTGGTATAAATGAAGTGTTCCTATGATTTTTTTATAATCTGCCATTATACCCCTGTATTAGATCTAGTACCATTTATGTGTGCTTTTATCTTTCCATCAAATTCACAAGCCCTATCTGTTTACTTGATATTTAAAATAAGCAACATTTGCACTCACCTTTCTACTCTCCCCCTCCCTCTCTCTCCTCTCTCTCTCTCTTTGACTCTGTCTCTGTCTCTCTGTCTCTCTCCCTCTGTAAACATACAAAACAGGGCCTCAAACCCTCAAACTGAGTTGCATCTCCAGTTCTTTGGATTTTTTAAAAATTTATTTCCCATACATTCTAACCTGACTCTCACAATAACCCTGTGAGGTAGCAGCACAGACGTTCATCTCATTTAACAGATGAAGAAAGTGAATCTCAGCTGTTAACCTATGTGCCCCAAGTTCTACAGTTAGTAAATACGATAGTTTTTATTAGTATTAGTCTTTGGCCTAAAAATTCAGCTCCCAACCCCCCTACCTACTTCACAAGGATAGTGAAGATAAAGTGAAAGCAAGGCTAGAAAAATACTTTGAGGGAAAAAAACACTTTTTAATTTTACCTATAAACTAGAACTGTCCCTGATGTACGTCTGACCTCCCCTTCTCATCCCGGCTTGGGTGTGGGACCAGAATGTTACATACGTGTCCCTACTAAGCAACTAAGGAAGGCAAGCAAACAGTGTGGTCCTGTTTAAGGTTATATAAATTATAATCAGGGTAACTGTGTTATTAAGCAAACTGAACTACATAAAAGGGGATGAGCAGCTAGGAACCAGGAAAGCACATAGCAAAGCATAGTAAAGCATGCTGTCAGGGCACGACTGCACAGAAAAAGAGCCCTGGCACACACCTGGTGATCACACACGCACACAAAGTGGTGCCAAAGAAGAGTATTTGTTCTGCATTCTATAACGAGAGTGAAGGACCATGGGAAGCCATGCAGAAGTGTCAGATGTGACACCCATCTCTCCAGTTGCCCACAGGGAACATCAACACTGTCATCTTCATTGTAAAGAATGATTGTACCTGTGCTCACATCCAGAACTAAGCCGACCGCAGCTCCATGCCAAACTTTCTTAGGTGCAGTAAACTGGTACTGCTATTCCTAATCAGGCCAACAAATAGAGCGTCTTTTCGGGTAGTGGTTTAGATGGCGTTCAGGTTTCCTTCAGGATTTACTTTGGATTCTCCTGCTTTAAGACCCCAAAAAAATTATATTAAGTTTTTATTGATGATTCTAAGTATACATGTTTATTACATTTAAAAGGTGATAGGTGAATTTAATATATTAATAACATATTACAAGTTTCAAAGCACTTATTCAGAAGTTATATACTATACATTTTTCAGTAGTTTTTTCCAACTGAGAAGTAACCTGTTCAGCACACTCCTACTGAGCAAGCTTTGCTGTCAGTTTTTTATTTTTGTCTACAATGGCTTCATATTTCTCTTTCCTTTCTGCCAATTCTAGGAGAAGCAGCTCCATTTCTTGATTCTCTGGGGTAGCAGCTCCTAAGTGATGCTTTTGAAAATCAAAAGCACCGTTAGGTTTCTGTGGTTCTTCATTCAGGATACGGCACCTTGGCCAGTGTGTCTGAGTGCCCATGGAACCGCTCTGGCTCAGCCACAGCTTCGCGGTGGGCGGCTGTGTCAGGCCGGCCCTTCTGATTGTTGCACAGGTCTCGCCGAGTTTCCCAGGCGGCCCGCACCTTCAGTCGGCCATCCCCACCCCGCCAAACAGCTGCCTTGCAGTCTTGTGCCACCACACCCAGCTCCTCTCTGGTTTCTTTAGGTGGTTATTTCCTCAGACTTCTTAGATTAGGTGTAATTAACTCTAATTGTCATCTGTCTTCTGCACTGTGTTTAAGCTTGGTACTTTTCAATTACATTCACGGCTTAATTACATTCCACAAACCTGGAGGTGATAGTCTTCTTTACTCACTTGTAGATATATTGTATTTAATTCCCATTGTGACTGTTTTGCTTTGATTTCCATATATGTGAATTTTGTTTCAGGTATTTTGATAACCAATTTCTAATTTAATTTCATTATGGTCTGAGAATATAGTGTGTGTAATGTTTATGTTTTGGTATTTGTGAATCTTACTAGGACCTAGTACATAATCACTTTTACAAATGTTTTGTGCATAGTGGACATATATTCTCTAGGCTTTGTATGTGTAAGTGACAGTTATTACAGTATCTATGTTTTAAATGATTTTTGTCCACCTCAGTTAATGAGTTATCTGCTGAAATTAAATACATGAATATTTCCATTTCTCTTGTAATTTTGTTAATTTTTGCTTTCTATATTTTGATGCCATCATGATATATATAAATACAGCTTTGATTTAGTATACAGATTTTATCCCTAATCTTGTCTTTGTTGCCTCTGAGGTATATTTACTTGCATAAATATAACAATAACAACTTTCTTTGATTAGTGTTTCTGTAATATTTATTTTTCCATCTCTTAACTTACTTTATCTCTTGATTTCAGGCTTGCTGTTTGTGGGGAGGCCTAAAGGGTAGTTTCAGTTTCCCTGGAGTTTTCTTATTTTTCCCTAAGTCCATCTGAGTTTTTTCATAATACTTTGTTCTTTTCTGATGTCCACCTTGTAATCTCTCTTAACTTTAAAAGTTCTAACTTTATAAGCGTTTTTCCAATCGTTCTGTTGGTAACTCCCTGGGGGGTTTTGGACACGATGGCTCTTGCTGATGAGGATGTTTCCTGGTGGATTTGTCATGTCGGATTCTGGATCATTTCCACTGCACCTTTTCCTATAACCCCAGTGCAACCCTGGGCAGGAGAGGATCTCTCCAGAGTAACTGTGCATTGGCCTCTGCTTGGCTCCTTAGATCCATTCCAGGACCCATCTGTAACTTTCCAATGGGTTTTGAGACCTGCATGTGATGACAGTGTACCGCGAACCTCAAATTGCTTCTGGTTCTCAGTTCCCGTGCAGGATCAAGACTCCTGCCCTTCCCCTGAGGAGGATAGGCTTTGGGGTTTCATTTTGCTCATTCTTTCTTTCACTGAGGCACCACCAGTTACATGCAGTGTGTTCAGGCAGATAATTGAGTGCAGGGGCATCACTTGCTTCAAGCCCAGGTGTTGTGGGTCGGCTGGGCCCAGGTTCAGCCCAACAGCCCAGCCTTGTGAGCTTATTTGAATTCACTCTCAGTATTTGCTTGTTTCTGGTACCTTGAGATTTCCATGTCTTATTTTTGTGTTTAACTGTGCATACAAAATAGTCTTAAATATTTTATCTAGCAGTTTTAAGCCTGTATAGTTAGAAGATATTCAAGTTATCTTAGTGTATAATTTTGCCAGAACTAATTCAAAGACCAGAACACAGCCAAAAAACATTAGATATATTCAACATTATATATAATTTTCTTCATGTGGTCACTTTTTTCCATGGATGACAAGAGCTAAGCAAGATACGGCATCACCATCAATCCAAGGTATCTCATGGGCCACTCTCAAGAGGACAATGGCTTTAAGTTTCTTTCCTCCTTAATTCTTTTATTAGTTCCTCTTAGCAGTACATACTGATTGCATTCATCCTGTGGAGCTGTTCACAAAATGGCCCTTACTGGCCTGTTGCTGAGCCTAGGTTTTGTCATGGCTTGGAGTCTGCTTCCACCAAGCACATTCAGAGGAGAAGAGGGCAGAGAGAGAAGCACCTTTGCAGGGCTGTGGGAAAGCCCAGCTTTCTGGTTGCCTGTGAAGCAGTCTCCTTTCCCTGTCTTCTTCCTTGACAACCCCCTGTAAGGCCCTGAGAGCTGACCACTGTTGGACAAGGTCAGTGGGACATGAGGGGCTGAGATGAGGAACACCCAATGTGTCTCTCACCATCTTCTGTGTCCAGTTGTACAACCAGCCTTCCCACTGCCTGTTACCATCTTTCCCCCGGGCACCCATTGCAGGCTGCCAGTGTTATCTTGACTGAAGGGGACTTGAACTGCTGGTCTAGAGCAGAGCAGTCCAGCCTTTTCCTTCCCAGTCCAGAGATGGGACTGCCTTGTAGGAAAACTCCTCGGGACAGTAGGATGGCTCATCTCCTTCTCTGATAACTGTTGTTGCTCTCTTTTTAGGGAGGAATGATCAACTGGAATCGTCTTTTTCCTCCTCTGCGCCAGCGACGAAATATTAACTACCAGGATGGCCGGCAGTCCGAGCCGCAAGTCTCCCCGCCCCTGGAGGTTTCTGAGGAGCAGGTAACACCCATAGCGCACGGTGCCCCCCCTAAACCCATGCCTCAGACTTACATAGTTCTGAGAAATCCAGGCTTGATTTTGAAAGAATAAAACATATCAACACAAAGACTTTGACAGCAGTTGTCACCAGCAGTAGTGACTTTAGACTTTTATTAGCTACTGTGACTCTTGCTGTGGAGTTGAGAAAAGCATGATTTGAGGTGGGAAAATGCATGGTGTTGGCTTAAAGTCTGTAATACTTTATGTAGACAAGAAACTAGAAAAGTTGGTTCCTGACAAAGGATGGAGAGGCGTGGAAGAATGGGGAGAGAATGCCGCTTTTGACATGTAGTCTTGACCCTTGTGATTTTAAATCATGTAAATGTTTTACATAGTTAAACAGCGAATCAGCAACTCCAAAATATCTCTCCAACAACAAGATGCTTTTTAATTGCAAAAGGAAAATAGCACTGTATGGTGAGAAATTGGACACTGCCTTACCCAGGCTTTTTAGAGATGGCTCAGAAACAGTCTGAGCGCTTGTGTGTGTGTGTGTGTGTGTGTGTGTGTGTGTGTGCATGTGTGTGTATGCATGTGTGTGTACAGAGAAACACAGAAGAAAGCAGCTTGGCAAAATAAAAATTGTTGAATCTTGATGAAGAGTAAGCAGGGGTGCTTGATACTGTTCTGGAAAAATCATTTCAGACTAAAAAAACTTCTTCAGAGTCTATAAAAGCATGTATAGGACACTGCAGGGATAACACTTGCAGATTTCTGTCTGCCTATGTTTTCTTCTAAGCAAACAAAACAAATCAAGACCATTTTGTAGCTGGCCACATCAACCAGGTCACCGCCTTCCCCTCCCTTCCCAGAGTAAACAAAAGCCAGAGTGATGCACAGGCACTGGGCTCCCTGCAAAACTGCCTCTTTCTGTTTTCCACAAGCCACTCCACAGGCTGGGGAGGAACTCGTGTACCTGGTGAGTTGGCAGCAGCCCCTCAGCCCCGTTCTCAGCCCTGCTGGCACCCAAGCCACTCCTCAGGGATGGGGATGCTCTTACATCTCCTCTAGAGGATTTCTAACAGATGTCGCTCTGGTGGGGTAAGGAGAAAAGCCGAGCAACTTGGCATTTTGGAAGATCTTTGTAGCAACAGATTAAAAAGTAAGAAATAGTCTGAAATCCACACAGAAAGAAATATCAAAATTGTGTTTACCTGATCTAACAGTGAGTCACATGTTTCACAGGGCAGCTATTGGTGATATGAGACATTTACAGGTGAAATATTTCTTGGTTTTGGCACTTTGGAAAAAAAAAGTGTCAGAAAGGGCGACCAAGGAGAATGGATGTGATTGAAGTCTTCAGGGGTTTTTAAAAAATGAATCATTTTGCCTTGATCCTCCCAGGATGACAACAATGAGGTTAATGTGTTGTCAGTATCGATTTAAAGTGGTATTCGCTTCTTTCTTGCTCTGTCTTGTGGGAGGACATAACCTTCAAACGAGGTTGTTTTTAACATACACTTTCTTATTCACTGATTCTAAATCTCTTTTTTTGTGGTTCTCAATTATCCCAAAAATAACAGTTACCAGCCATCGTAATAAAGGCACAGGGTTCTCACTGGCATCATTTATATGCACTGTTGGCATTTCTTGCGGTAGGTGCTACAGAGATTATAAAAGATAGGTTCTTGCTTTTGAGATGTTTACAATGAAGTTAAGAAAAGTTATACTTAATATATGATCTCTTAGTTACAAATGAGATATTATTTGCTAAGGTATCAAGTTAATTTTCATTAACTTCTTATCCTTAATTTTTCAGTTCAACATGCTTATATTTTCTTTAAGTTATCAGAGCTGTATTTTGTTTTTGTTTTGTTTTGCAGTACTGGAGATAAAACCTAAGGCCTTCCCATGCTAAGAAAGCACTGTACCACTGAGCTACATCCCCAGCTCCTAAGTCATGCAATTTTAGGTGTTAAAGAAGCTTAGGAATTTTCTAAACCCAGAAAAATATAAGTGCTTACTTTAGCTTTTTCCAGATACAGAGATACACTTCAGGAATTTTAGTGAGTGTTTGAAGAAAGCCTAGTAGGCCATTAATTTTGCAAACAGAATGTTCTAAAGAGTGTACATCCTTTAATAACTCCATAGTTTATATGGCTGTAGACACTTGCCACTTTTTCTACTTTGCTATTTTTTAAGATTCTATATTTTTCATTCTTTGAAATCTACTCCTGTTTCTCAGTGAGTCAACCTGTAGCGCCTCTGCTCATTGCTCCCCTTGGAGATGTCATTCCTGCTCTTTTGAAAGGGCCCAAAACGCGGTTTTCTGGAGGTAGGTAGGGCAGCTAAAGAGAGCTGAGCCACACCCAACCTGGCACACAGACAGTCCTGCTAGTAGAAGCAACCCCAGGACACCAAGGACAGCATGTCCTCCCGGCCTTCTTCCTGTGGACACCCAGAGGAATGTGAGACCCCGCAGCCCCTGTCTGTCCATAGCCCTGAAGAGAAGTGCTAAGAAGGTAGCAGACAACACCTGGGAGAGAAGACTGGATCTCGTGGAATGTCCAAGGCACATTGTGACCGGAAGTGGGGGGTTCTGCCTGGGTGGGGAGGCAAGAAAGATCTCAGACCCCCTGAGGCCTGTTCTGTTCAGGGTCTGCCCCAAGATGGAGCCCACAGGCCCTTGGATGTCTGTGGAGATGTGGCAGCCCGCAGAGCGGCTGTGGAATAGGGAGTGACAGCAAGAAGTGCCAGCTCTAAAGCAAAGCGGATAGTGCAGGGGCACCAAAGTGTCCTGGAGAGTGACAGAAGAGGAGGGTGATGAGGATGAATTCAAAACTGCATGTGTCAAAAGAGAGTGAGGAAGAGACCATGCCCAAACCTTGGCCTCACCCATACATTTCTTAGTAACCAAATGTGCTCCGATGCCTGCCCTCTTTAAAACAACTGTATCCATTATTCCCTTGTCCCTCCTCTTCTGTTTAGTCAGGTGTTTTGACTCTGAATGAACAAGTGGTAACATTTTGTCATATTTGCTTCTGATTCTTTGTAAACCGAAAGAGGGGAAATTATCATCTGTCTCTTTTGAACCCTCAAGTTCAACGACTTTTCTGCCAAGATAAGACAAGGAAGTTAAACAGGACTAAAGCAAAGCTAGGACTTCACCAAACAAAGACAGATTTCCATTTCCTCTCTGCCACTCCTGTCTCGCCTTCCTTTTACTCAGCCAGCAGCCAGCACTGTCTTCTGTGCTCCAGGCCCAACACCACCATGCTTGGTCCTCACAGCAGACAGAGCCCAGGGCAGGGAGGGGCCTGGAAAGAGGTGTCCTTCACTGGAGAGGGGCTCAGGGAAGGGTGTTGAGATGTGGGCAGTCACAAGGGGCGAGGTTGGCACAGAGGGCGGCTGGCAGGGCTGGCACTGCCTGGGCAGGAAGTGGGTGGGAGGAGAAATGAATAGGCCCTGAAGCCTGAGGTGCTGGGTGCCAGCACTAAGACCTGTGGCTGGATTTGAAATAGGAAAGGACCTCATCTGGGTCCGCTGGGGAAGAACTAGGCAGGGAGGAGATGGTGGGTCAAACATAACCACGATGTCGTCTCTCCCCTCCCTGCTCAGGCCGCATGGTGCACCTGGTGCATGGGAGACTCTGGCCCAGTCAAGCTGTGTTAGCATCTGGTGCAGTAACAATGCATTTGTAACGGGACAGGTCAAATAGGTTCCTTTAGTCCAAGCAGAGAGAGAATGGCTTTTAAGCCCACAAAATGCTTCTAGTCTCAGCTGATGCATCAGCCAAGTGGATTTAGCATTAGAGAATCTAAGTCTCTCAATCGTGGTCTCCTCCGAGAGTCTCAGAAACCCACCTAACTCTTGCAGAAGGCAGAGCCCTGGCTGATACTCGTTTGTCTTGAGGTGTGCCCTGGGCTTCTGCTGAGTGTTTATGTCTGAGGGAGCAGGTCATCGGTTGGCGCCTTGCATGGTGTTTGGTCACCCAGTGCACAGGTATCCCAGCCTTGTTGGCGGGCAGAGGTGTCAGTCCTTCCCATTAGAAACATGTTTTCTATCAGGTCACACAAGATAGATTTGTTACAGTGAAATGTTGGCCCCAGTCGGAGAATAAGCCCAACTTGGATGGCATACCCATCCTGCCCAGTGCTTGAAAATCTGTCTACAAGGCACTCGCCTGGCTTTGACTGACCTGCTGCATACTCTGAGCTCTGGATACGGTAGCAGGGGGCACAGAAGAGGGGCTGCTGGGCAGGGGTGCCAAGCTAGAGCAGGGGTGCCAAGTTACCAAGACCATTTGTTGACTCAGCCTGGAGGTGTGAGAAAGGGGATCCACCGTTCTCAGAACAGAGAGGTCAGACAAGGAAGGAAGACCCGAATTGCCCCACGGGACCTTGCAAAGACCTGGTGTCTGCCTGGGGGAGGGGTGGCAGGTAACAGATGCTGGTTGTAATGACGTGGAGGTGTCCCCTGTTTATCCCCATGGGTGTGCGTGTGGCCTGGGGATCAGGTGGAGGCCACCGTCAGGTAGACACCACTTTCTGCAAGTGTCAGAATTTGGGAAGTAAGAACCCTAACACCATTTGTTTTTGACACCCTTAGCTAAAGGGAAGTTGAAGAAAACCACAGACTTACTTCAGCAAACCGAGCAGAGGAGTTGTCCCTGTGGGGAGCTGGTCTAAATCTCCCTGGCATGAGTGTCCCAGTTTTACTTGTGGCAGAGAGGAGTAGAAGAGCAAAGTATGGTTTCACTGGTTTTCTATAGGAAAAATTATCCTGAGATTGCAGAGAGAAATCCCAGTTCTGGCTTTTTTTTTAAATTTAAAAACAAAACTGGTACAAATTTATCTCCACCTCTATAGATTTTGTCCCCATTCAGTGTGGATTTGTCTGTTTGAAGGTTTTATTGCTTTACCTTTTCCCCTCCTGTCACACAGGGGACCAAGGCCGGGCCTCATGCACATGGGTGGGCGCCCCACGGCTGAGCCGGGTCTCCAGCCCAGCTTGGTCTCCTGTGCTGAGAGTGGAAGCCAGCACCCCACGCCTGCTCCATGCACACTCCACCCACCCCTGAACCACACCCACGCCCCAGACACTTTATGGGAAACGTGTGTCCCACCTCGTCCTTGTGGGAACATTGTCAGCTGACAGTGACAGTGCACTCTGACAGCGCCTGTTCCTGTCTGTATCCCCCACCTGGGTCAGCCAGCCACAGGGCTGTGTCACAGGGGCTGTGGGTTCTGCCGGCGCCTGTGGTGAGGGTCAGTGACGAAAGGCAGCAGGCGGAAAAGGCCTGGACACTTTCACAGACGCATCTTCCACCCCCGGAGAAGACAGAGGGGCTTGCCTGACCCCAGTGTCCAGTGAATCATCTCTGCCCCTCACTTCTGGGAATCACAGAAACAGATGTAGGAATTTACATTTGGGGAACTTCAATGTCCATGAATAAATACGTGAAGAAGCCAGAACAAGGGTATTGTGCCTGGAAATTAACCGACTACATCTGGTTTCTGAACAAAGGTAGAGAAGAGGATGGTTTTCGTTTGGAGACTAGAAGCCAAACTGCCGTGTGATCTGATGTGTCGTGGTGAGGACTCTAGATAGAAACTCATGTGACACCTGAGCAGAGGAAGGGATGCTGTGTGCTGTTAGCCTGAAAGTGAGGGTTGGAAGAAGGGCTCTGCAGAAGACCCCCAGGGCCAGGGGTCCTAAGTGTCCCGACAGACAGCTGTCAACCCCAGAGGCCACTGCTGACTGAGATGACCAGTGTGCAGGACCTCGCTGTCAGCTCTGCTTTGTCTCAAAATGTGTCTGTTACAGCCTGTGTATGGAGGATGCTGTGTTCTCAGCTTTCCTGTTTTGCCTTCGAAACAGTTACTGGTCATTTTTAGCCAGGAGCCTGGCAGGTCCTTAGAGCTCTGCCACCATGAAGCCTGCTCACCCCTCATGTCCAGTGCTTCTCTGGCCCGTGTTGAGCGCTGTGCATGGCAGGCTCTTCCTTGGGAGCAGGGGAGGTGGACATGGCCCTAGAGCGGGGCAAGGGGGATCTACCTGCCGGAGACCCAGACACCAGGCACCACATGAGTGGCCCACTCTCTGTGACCACCACGTGCAGGCCTCGAGGCATCAAAGTGCTTCATCCCACCTGTGACAACTTCATTTCAACTTCCTGTGTTGTGTTTGTGTCAGATCAGTGATTATTCAGTGGAATTGGATCTGATCAGCAAAGGTTCACATGGATTCTCATCCAATAGCTGAATTGCAAAGACAGAAAACAACCTGCATAGAAAACCAGTTCATTCAGAACGTAGTGTGTGTGAATGCTCAGCTATGTGCTTTAGATGGGGAGAGAGGCAGGCTGAGTATCAATAAACACCATCATGGGAGTTGAGTATATGCTAGACTTTATAAAGCATTCCCAAGAGTCACTAGAATAATGTAGGCTTTTTTCTTTGAAATTTATGTTCCTGTTTTAGAAAGAACGCTGTTATAGTCAGGGGTTCCAAAGAGAACTATTACATACATGACACAGAATTTGTAATATTACTTTATGATGGTCACCTGGAATTAAATACAAGAAAGTGTAGGACATCTGTCCACAACACTAAAGACCCAGAATATTCAGCCAGGGGCCTACATCCCACAGCAATGTCCTGCACAAGTCCAGCTGAAGACCTAGAGCCCATGACAATGCCTCCCATGAGTCCAGCTGGAGGTCTAGAGCTCCCGATGAGGACTCATGCTAGTCTGTTTTATGGATCTGTGCTGGGAACACCCAAAGGTTAGTGGTGGATGCCAGAAAGTCTATGCCAGTGGGGTGAAGGATCTGTGCCAATAGATTGAGCGTTCTACACTGGAGCCAAGAAGTGATGCTCAAAATAAGGATCAAGGCTGCCCTGAAAAGTGCCACAGCCATCCTCAGTGATAATGAGGTCCTGAGCTCTTCCGATGATAAAAACAGTCGAGTACATAACAGGAAGCCAGCGTTACAAGCTTCACCTGCAGATTAAACAGCATACGTCTTCCCCTCTGGAGCCAGGAAGCAATGCTTAACTTAAGGACCAAAGCTCTCCCAAACAATGTCCCAAGCTCCTCCAACAACATTGGCCAAATGTACATTGGGGAAGCTAGCCCTGCCAAGCTCCTCCAGGAGAATCAATGGCTTCAAATAACACGTAGGAGAACCCACAATAACAACACTTAGGAGAACCTGCTCTTCTCTACGTCTCTGTTTATGCTGGCAACTTTCCTCAGATGGAACATTTATGCTCAGCACTATGCAGATTTAATTCTGGTGTTAAGCTGACCGCCAGTTTTTAATCCATAACACTGTCTCTGGCTTCTGGATTCTTAGGCTGGTTCTCAATTATCCCATTTCAGATGGGAAGAGCTTGGGGCACACGTGTCAGGTTTAGGTGTGACTGCACTGTGCTACATATGTGTGTGTGCGTGCGTGTGCACGTGCGCATGCGTGCATGCTCAGGAGATCTTTGCAAGCAACATGTCAGCTCTTAACCACCAAAGAGTGTAAAGCCAGGGACGTAGAAGCAAGTTAAAGGCAGAGTGGGGAGCAAAACGGGAAGAGGCTGTCACACTGTCCAAGTCCCCAAAATGAGTCCCAAGAGGTTCAGAGAGAGATAGATTTCCATACTCCTGGCCCAGTCCCTTTTCACAGGTAATGATCATAAGAGGTGACCTGGGTTGAGTGCCTGTCAGGTGCCAGCTCTAGGCCCCTTGCACATACCCCTTTTGTCCCCAGACTTTGAGAACAGAGTCAGAGCATCGGTCCCCTGGCTGAGGTCACAGCAGGCCAGTACCTGGGCACTGCAGAGCCCCTAACTATCTGTCCTGCACTTCAGCCTGTGTATCACCCCCTCCCCAGCTGCCCTGCCCTTTCCTGTGTTTCTAGCTTCAGGAAGTATGAGCCCCTGGCTGTCTGTAGCTTGCTCACCTGACTACAGGGGTTCTGAGGGCCCTCAGTTTTGTCCCCATTTGCCATAGGCACCCAGGAGCTGGTCCTCAGGCCGCGGGAGCCTTTCACAGGAGAGACAGGAAAGACACACCAGCACTGGCAGGCCAGGTTCAAGGTCTACAGCAGTTGTTGCTGCTTTCTGCTAGAGAGCTGTGGCCGTCTGTGTGTGGCTAGGTTTGTGCCCACCTTAGCATCTGAGCTGAACCCCAGAAGCACAAGTGGGGAGCAGTTGGTGAGCGCCGTCAGCCCCACCATTCTATCCTTCTCTGCCGTGCCCTGGTTGCTCATTACCCACAGACTTGCGCCCAAGCCACACTCACGTGTCCACAAGGGGAAGCTGACAGACTGTAACTCACTGTAACTGCTCGTTCTCCAGAACTGTGCTAGCATGGCTTCTCCTTTGTGACTTTCCCTGTCCAGGGAACACACCAGGTCAGTCACAATGGAAAGCTCTCCAGTCTCCCATCAGTCCAAAGCCAGTTCTGGCTGAAGTGCTTGGTGGCCAATCTCAGAGTCTGACGCTCCAGCCCACCTCCCACTCCTCACCAAGCACCTGTGAAGCGCCAGGCTCTGTTACCAAACCAGCAATGCTCATGGGTGACCATGTCTGAGAGGGAATGAATGCAGAAGGAAAACCATGCATGCAGAGAAATCTTTTGCTCTCAAATCACCCACACAACTGGACACAGCCTGGCCACTCCAGACCCCAGAGACCGCACCTGGCCTGTGGGCTGCCAGCCCACTGTCAGTGTCTTCTGGATTCCAGACTACACTCATCGTCAGTGGAGGGAGACTGAACACTGGGGGGAGGCTGTGACCTGACCCTCCTGCTGTCCTGGGCTCATGCTCTTGTCACCTCCAGATTACAAATCATGACTCACAAATCTCAAAACTGCTGCCAGTGGACAGCAAATGGACTTTTATTCCTGCTGGCCGAGGGCAGAGAAAGAGCCAGTCTTCTGCTGTGCTTAAAGGACTACAGGTGACAGAGACAGATAATGAAAGGGTCCAATCCCAGCCTTTCACAGGCTCTGCATGTTCACAGACGAGAGGCAGAAAACAGGTGGGGCCACCCAACTCCTAACCAGCCTCGGGAGAAGGCTCCTTCCCTGGGGAGAATTGCTGCCAGCATCAGGGGAGGCTCTTCCCATCCTGGGCACAAATAACCTGCCTGCATAAGGGAGGGTTTTCTTTCCCACACCTCATATCCAGCACAACTCCACAAGTCCCGCGCCCCCTTGAACTGACAAGGACCAAAAGTATGGGAGTGACACCCACCTTGGAAATGCCCATTAGATTCTGAAGGGCAAAATCAGTGTTTGGCATGTGGTAGAGCCTAAACCAGATTTAGCACATGGCATCTTGTGAATGTCAAAAATACCGTCGTGGTCTGAGAATGTCATACTAATACGACTGACACTGGATGTCACAAAGATGTGTGACAACATCTCATTACTTTAAGACATATTTTGCTAGGCTGCAGAGTGGAAAGTAGCAATAATCCAAAGGGGGTTTGAAACTGGTTGGAAATGTTCATTAAGTGCTTACGCATGGGGAGCCGCGGGCCCTATCTTTGATCTGGCCTGTCTGATATCTCAGAACCTGAATGAAGTTTAGGCTTGAGAGCAAATTTGGAGGTGATAGGAGTTAGAGGGAGATGATTAACCTACAGATAACAAAACTAAAACTGAAAATAATTCATTTTGGTTAGCTAGCAAGTAGGCAGATGGAATTTGAGAGGTGTGCGTTGCCCTGTGCCTAGGTTGAGGTAGGCTTAGAGAGTCGTGGCCTGAGAATTTCCAGTGAAAGTTCCTGAGGGTCGGGCAGGCCCTGGTGCCATGGACAAACCAGTGCTGTTCAGCCTCCTGTGCAAGAGTCTTCTTGCACACATGCATGCATTCCTGCACACACATGCATACCAAAGCATCCCTGCACTGTAGTCATCAGAGCAAGGCCACGGTCATAGGCTACTGGCCATCTCAACCCCAGCCTTAGAAGCCGTGGCTTTATGCTGGGCACCGTGTCTTAAGGTGAGGCATCAATGAGAGTTCACAAAAGAGAGACTGGGCCAGAAGTGCTGGGGCCCAGAGCTCTGGAATGAGCCAGAGCAACCAGGACCCTTATCCTCAAAAGCTGGCAGTCCCTCCACAACACAACCTCAGCCAGGCAGAGCCCAGTGGGCCTGGAGGCCTTCTGTGCTGGGGAGGTGAGCTGGAGCACTGAGATCCAACAGGTGAAGAGCGGTCAGCAGCAGAAGCAAAGAGGCAGAGAGGACAGCACAGCACACAGTGTGAGTCACAGGCAGGGGCTAGGAGTGTGAGCCCCAAACCAGTGGGCAAGAAACCCATAGGTCATCAGCCTGCTTCATGGAGGAGGTGAGGAGGCTGCCTCCTGCTACTGCGGAGGGCAAAGTGCAGATCTGGGAGCTGGTGTGAGGAAAAGCTTACCACGTGGATCCTGGCGGCCTCCACCCTGCAGCTGCAGGGCAGTGAGGCAGTCTTCCACCACAGCTGACACCTGGGAAAGGGGAGTCCTGCCGGAGGAGGAGATGAGGCTGGAGGGTGACTGTGCTCTCTCTGCACTCCATTGAACCTGGGGAGTCGTGCTCAAGTGAGCCATGATTGGAGGCACCCCTTACTCTGACTCTGGGGGGTCAGCACAGCTGGCCTTTGTTGAGAACCATGAGGGGCTTCATTCCACCCCCACAGTAGGAAATGCCCCCCATGGCATCCTTGTGGCCCAGAGTGGAGGCTGTGGGCAGGAACACCCTTGCTACTGCTGCATTTTTAAATCCTAGTCTTGGCCCAGCCTTGGTTCAGGACCCTCCAGTGAGATGGGTGATACCTTCTGTTTGAAAACACACCAGCTACGACTCCAGCTTCAGAGAAGCGGCCCCTGGGTCTGTGTTTCCTCTCTAATCCTACCTTAAGGGTCTCTGGGGGAGGAGAGGACTGAGGCTCACTTGAGATGCCGCATTGTCTGCTTGCTGAGACCATGAGCTCATGGGCCTTGCAGACCTCAGGGGCCCCACCCATCTTAGAGGCCTTGTTCCTGGTCATCATCCCCGCCGTGCCCCCCCACCCCTGCCCCGCTGCCACACCATAGTCCCCTGAACAGGGTCAGACAGGCAGTATTGAACCCATTCTCTTTCCACACTGGGTACATTTCTTTCTATCAAAGAAAATTTTTAAGAATGAGTCTCCAGGTCAGTTCACAAAGCCTCTCTAATGCATTTGTCACTGGCAGTCTCATCATTTATGAGAGTATCTTTTTGGCATATATATATATATATGGTTATTTTGTGTGAGACTGAGTCTCACTATGCAGTTTGAGCTGGCCTTAACTCACTTTGTATCCCAGGCTGGTCTCAAACTCACAACAATCCTCCTGCCTCAGCCTCCTGAGTGCTGGGATTACAGCCATATGCCTTCATGCCCAGCTGCTTATATTGTTAAAATATATATATATATATTTTTTTTTTAATCAGTACTGGGGATCGAACTCAAGACCATGTGCTTGCAAGGCAAGTGCTTAAGCCGCTGAACTAAATCCCCAGCCCCAAAAATGTATATTTTAATACAAGTTCAAAAAGTGTATTCCCATAGCTAGCCCAGGAAATAGGTTTTTTATCATCCACTCTTCATTGGGAAAAGAGATTATGGGTAAATTCTAGAAACACTGCCTGTTTCTACACTGGACATTTCCTGTGTGCAAAAGCGCAAGAAACTGCCATATTTGCAGAACTAGGATTTGTGGGCTACACAAGCTTGGTGCTTCCTCACCCTGGTGGCTTAGGGTACCTCCATCCTCAGCTGCCTCAGTTGCCTGTTGCTGTGAAGGCAGTGTGCTGGCCAGGTGACAGCACAGCAGGTCACCGAGCCAGCAGCATCGAGAGTAAAACTCCCTCAGTGCAGTTGCTGGTATACTTGTGGGCCCGAGTATCCTCAGTTTTCCCTCAACTTGCAGATGTAACGCACAGGGGTGTGGCAGTGGTGAGCTCCAGCTGTTTATGCTGACCTGCTCTCAAAGCCTGGCCCCAGCAGCCACATGGCCACAGGACCCCCTCTTCTGTGCAAAATGGGGGTTACATGAGAAAATGCATGTTTATGGGCCACATACAACAAGCGTTGAAAACTTTGCATCTGTTTTTTTTAATACGAGCGTTCACATTGAAATGAAAATTAGTTTTGGGTTTGGGCAGGTTCAGCCTTTCCCACAAAACTCAGTGGGAAGTCTGGGTTGGAAGATAAGTGGCGCTGTTTCGGCCCCTCACATTCCCACTTCCTCTGTCCTCAGGTGGCCCGGCTCATGGAGATGGGATTTTCCAGAGGTGATGCGTTAGAAGCCCTGCGAGCTTCAAATAATGACCTCAATGTGGCCACCAACTTCCTGCTGCAGCACTGACGGCCCAGCCTGGCCAGTGGGTGACAGTGGCGCCGTCCCCGACCGAGCAGGCCCTGGCGTTTATTCTCTCATGGAGAGAGGGTGGCCTTTAACTCCAAGTCGTTTACCATTATAGTGTCAAAATAAGTTTGCCATTAAATTAGCATGTATTTTCTATCTTTATTTTTCTATTGGACATTTTCCTTGGTTTGGAGAATCCTCACTCATTCCCGGTCTCTTCAGGAGTGTTAAAATCGCAGATGGCGGCGGCAGCCAAGTGGATCTCAGGATGGGGACTCGCGGCTGTTGTCGTGTTCCTCACCTTACTGCGGGCACCATGCCACACACTGCCCAGTCATCACATGGTGACGGAGAAAGGACATTTCACGTTACTCTCCTAGATGTTTTTAGTCACTGCTTTTGTTCCCCCAGCATTGTGTTCACATCCCCTGGCTGTTCTGGTCCCCACACTTCCCAGGGGCCACGCCGTCTCCACCAGGCCTCAGGGATAGAGAAGTAGGCTTGGCCTGGCCCATTCCGGTCCTGGGGACCTCCCAACTCTTTCTCCCACTTCCATTCAAAATAATGGTAATAACCAAGTGCAGACTGGAGGTTCTGGAATATTCCGTGACAGCTGGGGTTAATTTTGCTCAGAAATCCAGAATTAGCCACTCAGGATGGGGGAAGTAGAACTAAGAGAAAGTCACTTCCTAGACCAGATCGTGCAGGGAATGGTTCCCCGGGTTCAGCCCACAGAAAAGGGAGATGCCTCGCTCACCACCGTCCTGAGGCGGGGCGACCCTGGCCCCAGGTGTTGCGCCACAGTGGCGCAAGGCAGAGCGTGTGTGCTGCAGAGGCTCAGGCAGGGAGAAGGTGACAGGTCTAGGTGGCCCACTGTGGGCGCAAACAGCTCTGGAGCAAGTCGATGATTACAGTGTCAGCAAAATTGTGGGACTAGTGTGTTCCTCTAAGAGAGCGGCAATGTATCAAATTGATGCAAATTTAGATGTGTGATACTTCAATAAAGTTTTTAATGTGTTTTACTTTTTTGAATTTGTTATTAGACTTCCTCTAAGTAAAACTTCATTCTAGACAGTTCCACACGGGAGTGGGGAAAGGCCAGACCACTCATCTTTCCACAGAAGGCTCGGTGCTTCCTAGAGAGGCCACATCACTTCTGTCCCCATAACAAGCACACCTGTGGCATCAGCAGGCAGCGGCATCACTGAGCGAAAGCCTGGAGCCTCAGCCTGCGCAGGGCCATTGGCCTGCTCAGATTGGGGCTGAGGTGACTTTCTGGGAGCCCAGCTGGGCCCAAGCACCCAACCTGACCGGAGCATGTGTTTTTGCTAGTGTAGGACGATGAGTCGTTGTGGAGACAGCCGCCTTTGCTCACCCACCAGAGCACAGCCAGGGCAAAACCACAGCCTGTGCCTCCCCGGGCCAGGAGCAGCCGCCACAGACACAGCGCCTGCCGTGGTCCTTGTCATCTTCCCGTACCATCGCGCATGGAACACCAACCACAGGGGTGTCCTCACCTCCTGGGACGGGGGGCCTGCAGTAGCCCCACGTGAGGCTCACAACTGAAAAGGGCCTCCCTGAACATGATCACAGGTCAGATGGCCTTGTGACCCTTTATTTCAGTCCTCGAGGGAGCCGAGAATTGAGGACTGAGTTGAGGCCCAGTGAGGCAATTCCCCAGGGCTTCTGTCCTGCTCCTTAGGGCTCCACACCTCTCCTCCCCTTCAGTGTCCCCTTCATCCCCATCCAGGCCCCACACCGCCACTGCCACCTCTGGACCTTGACACATGCAGCCTGGCTTGACCTTCCTGCACACATTTGCAGTGCCTTCTTGGGGTCCCCATGCTGCCCCTCGCCCTCACTGCCTGCTGATACCCACCCAAACCACCACAGCTCATGGCAAGACAGAGGCTGCCCCGGGATCACCCACACTTCCTGGCGGGAGCCCAGAGCTGCCAAACCTCCAACCTTTCAGGCTGGTGGCACTTCTACAGAAAGAATGACGTGCCAGAGGGGGGCGTCAGTGAGCCATCCCATCCAGTTTCCTAAGGCCTAGAGAAGATTCAGGCTTTTGAGTTTGTGCAGATGGCAACTGATGGGGCTTTGTTTCTGAGCAAGCAGATTCCGGATTGTGAAATGAAAAAAGAAAGGGTGGGGGGAATATCTAGTAAACAACCCCTTCTGAGGGTAAGGAGAGCCTGCCTCAAGGAGGGCCGGAAGGGTAAAGGGTGAAACCGTCGTGCATTCCAGTGACCGTTAGGGTGTTCTCTGGGTCGCTGAGTTTATGTCTCTACAGTTATGCTTAAATTAAATGGAAGTGTCTAAAACCATAAACCTATGACCTATTTTAAATGCTAGATTAAGTTATATATATATATTTTGAGAGAATCAGGTTATCCCTTTGCAGTCCCCTGACAGTGTTTCTATAAAGGGAAGGACCAAGAGCGCCAGACAAGCTGGGCTCAGACTAAAACTTGAGTTCAGAAAGTGAAATCGGCCATGTGAGAAGAAACGCCAGAATCATGTGAATTTCTTTTCTTTTCTTTTTTTCTTTTCTTTTCTTTTCTTTTCTTTTCTTTTCTTTTCTTTTCTTCTTTTCTTTTCTCTCTCTCTCTCTCTCTCTCTCTCTCTCTCTCTCTCTCTCTCTCTTTCTTTCTTTCTTTCTTTCTTTCTTTCTTTCTATTCCCGGGATTGAACTCATGGCCTGTGCTTACAAGGGATCGTGTGAATCTCTAACCTGCTCGATACAGCTGTGTCTAACGGAGAAACAACCCCAAGAGCTAACCCCATGATGCCCGCAGGAGAATTGAGATTCAGGCAGAGAAGGGCTGGGGCTGGTGGGGGCTGGGGAAGGGACCCGCGGACGTGGAAACTGACCTGAAAAGAGGCAGGTTGGAGAGTGACAGTGGGGCTGCTCTGGGGACAAGGGAGGAAGTGAGGAGGCTGGGAATAGAGCCAGAGTCAGGGGGTTGCGGATTCATCGGAGGAGCTGGCCCCGGAGGAGGCGGCGAGCGGGCCAGCAGCAGGCAGCCCAGCCAGGGAGCTGAGTGCCCGGGAGCACAGGGGCTGCAGGGCAGCTCGTTCCCAAGGACAGGAGCTAGAACGTGAAGAAAGCAGAGATGCTGGGAATGTAAGGGAGAGGACAACCAGTGACAGAGACTGTGAGAACCAAGTGTTGGGTGGGTTGTGAGCAGGAACTGTGAGGATGGCTGACCTGGGAAAGCAGGAAGGACCCTCCGTCCCCAGAAGCAGAGGGAAGAGAACGTCAAAGGTAAGATAAGGAGCAAACCGGAAGAGGCTCAGGTCTCAGTTTCCAGATTCTTAACCAGGGAGGGAGGGGGAGGAGGGCCCAGGACCGGGTAGGAACTGAAGTGGAGGAGAGCGGAGCACTCCCAGCAAGGGATCCATGCGCACAGAAGAGAGAGAGTCTCACTTTGACCACCTCTGTTGATCCACTCTGCAGCATTGCGGTCTGCAGACCCCACCGAGATAGAGCTGCAAGGTCCTAGAGCCGTAAACAGGTTCAGACAGTCCCAAGGAAAACTCCAGGTTCTGAAGGTCCACAGGGAGGCTGGGATGTTCTAGAATGTTCTGAGCTGCCCTGGCACTTTGAGTAGACTTCGAGTGGAAGGGGAAGAAGAGGAACCCTCATCCTTGCAGGAGGAGAGGAGTCTTTTATAGAAATCTGTGGGCCTAAGGCCTGTGCTTCTAGCTCCCTGGAGAACCATGCTGATCCTCACCCAACACAGAAGTATCTTAGCGACTGAAAGGTGCTGTCCCCACATGGCCACAGACACACCAGACACACCCAGGCCTGCACCTTCACCACAGCAAAATGGGGGGAGGAGCAGTCAAAGCACCATCTTGACTCCCCAGTCAGTTAAACCAGAGCCCAGAGTCCCTCCTCAGCACAAGTGAGGGGACAGCCCTTCTGGATCTACCATCTGCCCTGCACTGGCTGTCACTGGCCCCCTGCCGTGGCCATGCTGAGACCATCTTTCCTGAGCATGTGTCTGTCCTCTGCTTTAGATGGTCCTACATCCTTAGGATGACTGAACTAGAAAGTTCTTCCAGTGCAGAAAGGTCCAGAGAGGAATGGAGTAACCTGGCTGGGGTCACATCACACCTGGCGGGCTTGAGGCCAGGCCCTTAGCCCCTCTGCAGCTGCCCCGGCCTCATGACAGCTGGCCCCCTCCCTTTGCTGCTGCGCACCTGGGTGGTGGGTGGACCTTGGGCGCCCTAGGACTGTCCTGGTCCCTTCCTTGTGCTCACACCTGGGCCAGGAACATGGGCAGCCCTTCGTATGGAGAAGCCTTCCATCCTGTGCAGGAGGAGGGAGCCCCTGGGGGACACCTCCCATGAAGCCAGACTCAATTTCCAAACCTGCCACCTTGGCCCCAAGCCACGTGTGCTCGTGAAACACTGCATGGAGTGTGGAAAACCAGGTACAAGGGTCCTAGTACCAAAAATGATGTCCCTCAACTTCATGAAATGTCTCCCCCTAAGGTTCATTAAGGACACTTGGCCGTTGCTAAGATGCCAGTTAAACCTCAACAAGAGACATAAGGGCCAGGGAGAACTGCCCACCTGGAACGCATGGAACATTGGATTCTCTCTGGCCTGGCTGCCTGTCCCCTGGCTTCTGGCTTTAACACCGTGTGGCTCCCAGGCCCACCACCATGCTCTACTCTTAGATGAGAGTTTCCTTAGGTGAACACCAGCGACAGTTCTCACAGGTAACCCGCACAGAATCAAAAAGCCACTAAAGTTACAGAAAGACAAGCTGGTGTGGTGATGAAGGCCTATAACCTGAGCCCAGGGAGGCTGAGGCAGGAGGATTGCTGTGAGTTTGAGGCCAGCCTGGACTATAGAGTGAGACCTTTCTCAAAAAACCAAACAAAAAAGATACAGTAAAATAGGACACCTGACAAAACCCCTGAACTCATGGGTAAATCAGGGCTCTGGTACACTTACCAGCCTCCTGCTCAGAAATCACAGTCCTCAGGGCTTCCAGGGACATCAAAGGCAGATGAAGCCAGCTTCCAGAGCTGCCAGTGACTCCCTGCTGCTGCTTCAGTGCCGTCCTATCCAGACAAGGTCCCTTTGGCCTGGATGCTGGTAGGAGGAAAGAGGTGTCTCACAAGGGACCCAGGCCTCCTCCTCATTCTCCTCCAGTCACCTGGTTCTCTGGCCCCAGCAGTTGTGCATGAGACTTCTCGGTCCCATCTCCACAGTTGGGCAGGACTCTGAGACTAGAAATGCTGAGCAAGAGGATAAACCAAGAGATAAGAGTAACAGACTTTCTGCAGAAGTGCTCACAAGCCAGAAAATATTCACAAGGTCACAGAACAGCGGGAAGAATATTCTCAAGGTTGTGGGACAGACCTCTGCAAGAAATTCGGTCAGTACATTCAGGTCATGGACCTGACCTACAGAGGAGAAGTGTGACCAAACTTGACCATACCCTCAGCTGCCTGGGCTCTCTCTCAGGCACCACCTGCCACTCCCAAGCCTCCAGGCCAGTCATCCAACACTGGGCCACCTGAGGGTCACTTCCCATGTGACAGCGGGCAAAGCATGTGAAGACATGCATGTGGGACCGCACATGAAGCACTGGCCCTAGAAGGAGCCTGGGGAAATAAACGGCATAAACATTTGCTTTATTTTTATTTCTTTCAACAGCTAATGGAGGTATGAAATTTGACAGGAGAGGAGGAGCGATTCATTTTCCTCAGAAGGATTGAGAATGCTCCATTAACCACACACAGTGGTGCACACCTGTAATCCCAGCACTTGGGAGGCTGAGGCAGGAGGATCACTGTAAGTTTGAGGTCAGCCAGGGCTACATAGTAAGACCCTGTCTAAAAGTATAGATATATTAGAATACCCCATTCTCCAATTTCCTCTGTGATTCCTCCTTAAAGATAAATTTCCTGAAACAAATCTTGACACCATCCTATTTGCTCAGCTCACTAACATCTGGCTTGTGTCTTGCCATGACAGGTGTCTCCTGATCTATCAATCTTGCCACACCCGAGTCACAAGGAAACCTGTATTCAAAGCAGCCTCGCTGAGCTCCCTCTGGCAGCAGTGGCCCCTGGAGCCTTCTAAATCTGCCCGTCGCCCTGCGCCTCTCCTCCGGCTTCCTTCCAGACACTTCCATTGGACCCAGTTTCTTGGCACCCTGGGGCAGCCACGTCCACTTCCAAACTCCAAACTCCATCCTGCCCCGTATCCATTGGGCCACCCCGTCCCGCCTTTCACGCGGTCTGCTGCCACCCAGTCTCCACGTCACCCCAAGCCCACTTGGCGTGTGTTGGGACGGTCTCATGAGGTATCGTGCATCCCCTGATAGTCCACGTAACCCGAGGCTGGAGACTGTGTCTTCTGGCTCCGCCTGGACAACACTCTGAGACTCGGTGGAGAAATGAGTGTTGAAGATGCAAAAGGGCCCAGAGCCAGCCGCGCAAGCCACAGAGCTGAGGAGCGTCCCCCAGCTCTGAGCTCCTCCTGTCTTCAGAGACAGCTGCCCTTGACCCTGGGAACAGAGGTGACAAGAGTTTCCTGTTGTTTTCCCATCGGGTTTCTTGGCTTTTACACTTCGCATGCAGCCCACCGAAGGCCTTCATGTTAGCAGACAAGCGCTAGTGCACACATGCGCATGCTCCCCTGGGACCCGCCACCTACATGGCCTGTCCCATTTCAGCGCCTCTAAAGGCGACAGGGCACATGCCAAGGTTTCTCACCTGGAGGTGTCTCAGGGCAGAGGGCCCCAATCTTTCTATCAGGCTCTGATTCCACAGAAGCAGTTTTTCCATGCATGGGATGCGGGGGTAGAAGGGGTCCTGGGTGGTCTCAGGTTGATTCAGAGGCATGGGGTGAGCCCAGATCTCCCACGCACATGCGCAGTTCACAGTAGCGCCCCCCAATCTCCGCCTTGTGCTGCACCAACAGGAGGCAGACAGAGCTCGGGCTGCGAATACTGACGGGGCTTCGCTGGCTCTACCGCAGCTCTCCTGCTCCGGGCCTGTTCCTGAAGGGCCACCCACGCGCCACAGTCCCAGGCCTTTGGGGACTCTGTCTTAGGTCTTTAGCATAGAAATCACAGCCCTCCGATGTCCCACAGTCTAGAGCAGCCGTCGCCCCGCGCCACGCGTGCAGAGGCTTAAGAGTTGCCCTAGGCGGCTCCAACCCGGGTGTCAAGGGCTTGGTGTTCTCAGGGTGCCATGGTCTGACTGGTTACTCACCAAAGGACCCTCTTGTCCTGTTGCCTGCCCGGTGTCACTACTTGGTTACAGGAGGGAGAAAACCGTAGTGAAAGCCCAACGTGGTCACCTTGTATGTGGTCACTGATTGGTGACACTGTTCTCACCCTCAAAATGTCAAGTGATTTCAGTTCTAGGAAGTCACCACGAGTCTTCCAGCCCAGGGCAGAATCCTGAGGCACCTGTGCTGTTGCATGGCCGTTGTCACCCGTGGGAGTCCAAGGCCTTGTACAGTTCTGATTTACAGGGCTCCTCCCGGCCTCCACTCTGAGCCCCACAGAGGGAGCAGGAGCCCCTGGACGGGGCCACTGATGCTTCTGTGTGGACATGGGGCTACTGTGACAGGCCCTGAGAAACAGCCCCTAAGCTGAACTCTCCGTAGCCAGTTATCATTTAAAACAGACCCCTCTACTTTCTCCATCATTTTTTTAAAATCATGCATTTATTTATTTTGAAGCATTGCCCCTAAATTGCCCCGGCTGAACTTGAACCTGGGCTACATGGAAAGACACTGTCTCAAAAAACAAAGAAACAAGGTTTCTGTGGCTGGAGTGGAGTTGAGATCGTTGGTGTTGGCCTTTGCCAAGACGCTGGGGTCCTCACAAGAGGAGGGAAGCACCATATGAAGACAGACAGACAGAGGGAAACGCCAGGTGACGATGGAGGCAGGCACTGGAGTGACACAGCTAAAGCTCAGCGATGTGCAGGTTGCTGGCAGTGTCACCAGAGCTGGGAGAGGACAGAGTAGGTCTCAGAGGGACCAGCCCTACCTGAATCCCAGAACTGTGAGACACGTGACGCGTCTCCATGGTCTTGAGCCACCCAGTTGGTGGCAAATTGTTACTGAAGATCAGGCTGCCCGGGTGTCAGGGAGGGGCCTGGCTTCCCCAGTGACAACTCAGAGATGAGTGGGCACAAGGGGCTCCCGGCAAGGAGGGAAGGGGTTTGGGGCCTTGTTCCCCAAGGTCCTGCTGCAGCAGCCATGTTCACGTTTTGTCCACAGCTTCCAGTGAGGAGCCCTGGGCTCACACTTCCCCGTCTCCAAACCAAACTCACAGCTTCCACGGACCCATTCCCTGCCAAGTGCCCTGTTTCTGTCCCAGTTACCTAGACATTTGGGCTGGCAACCATCTGTGACAGCTGCGTGGGCTGGCACCCGTGTGGATGTGGTAAAGAAAACGTTCCTTTTGTTTTCTTCAGCCTCTGACCCAGGGCCTTCTCATAGAGCCACATTCCAAGCCCTGTTATTTTTTGAGACAGGGTCTTCCCAAGTCACTGAATGGCTGGGCTCAAACTCGCCAGCCTCCCAAGGTGGTGCGATTACAGGCCTATGCCATGATACCCAGCTGATGAGGCTCTCTGGGTGTGACTAACACTTAAACTGCAGACTTCGAGTAAAAGAGATGATTCTCCAAAGTGGGGTGGGGGGAGAGTGAGCCTGGTCAGTTGAAGGCTTCAAAGCAAAAACTGGCGCTTTCTGTATAAAAAGCAGTTCTGCCTCAAGCCTGTGACATAGAAATCCTGCCGTGTGGATTTCAGACCTGCAGCTTCCACACTGCTTCCACACTCCCCACCCTCCAGGTCTCTCAAATCTCCTGCTTCTTTAGCACTGTGGTTCTCAAACTGAACAGCACATCAAAATCACCACAGAGCTTTAAAAAGTCCCTGACACTCAGGCCACTCCGCAGACCAATTAAACCAGAATGTCTCGGGGACCCCAGGAGACTTCCAGAGTTTCTAAATTTCCCCAGATGATTCCAGTGTGCAGCCAAAGTTTGAAGACCCACAGGTGTGCTGGAGGGATAAAGCCCCACGGGCTCTGAATTTATTGCTACTTGGAGAGCAACCTCTGGGCCCGCAGTGTAGACAGCACATTCCTGAGCTTCGACTAGAAACTCCAGGAACCCTGGGAGGTTTACACACATGCGCATGGAAGTCCGGGCAGCTCTGCTGGAAATGATACCAACAGGAAGCGTCGGGTGGAAAGGAGGGGCCTTTCCTGGGACAAGGGTTACACTGATGCTGTCCCGAGCTGCAGCCATCAGCTCCTGGTGACCTACGTGAGTGTGGTCAGGGCTCAGCTTTGCGGTCCACCCCTCTCCCCTGAAACTGTCTCAGTTTCCTCATCTGTTGAGTGGCTTAGCCCAGGCCTGGACACAGGGGCACCACGTGCCTGGCTCAGCTGTCCCTTCTTTCTCTGCCCTGGGAGGTGTAAACCTCCTACAGCTCAGCAGGGCCTTCCTCAAGGGCCTGTGGGCACCTCTGAAATGCAGTCTCCAGTCTCTGGAGTGTGGAAGTCTCACTTAGGGGGCACCCTGCTCCAATGTGCACCCCACCTTCCAGCTTAAAGAGATGAACTTTTTTAAATGTTACTTTTTCTGTTTTTGAGACAGTGCCTTGTTATGTATTCCAGACTGGCCTTGCACCCCCATGAATCCTCCTGCCTCGACCTCCTGAATGCTAATATCACAGATGTGAAACCACCACACCCGGCTTTATTTTACTTTCCAAGGCAGCCCACTAGCAAGACAGATGGCCTTTGACTTTCCCTGGTGTCCCCAGTGCTTTTCCTCTTCTTCACTAAGTGCTTAACACGCCTCCCGCAGCTGGTTTCCGCATAGTTCCGCCCTCTCTCCCTGATGCAGGGGCTGCTAGCCTGGTCTCCCTGCCTGTTTTACTTTGGTGGGTTTGGCTTTGAGAGTCCCTCGGATGTCCTACTCAGTCACTGGAAGAGAGGAGGCCGATGTCACCCCGAATCTCAGCGCTGTAAGGTCGCAAACCTCATCTGCGGGGAGGCACCAGGGTGGCAGTGGCGGTCGCAGGTACAGGGTTGCACGGTTCCAGCTGCCCGTTTGCTGCATCTTTTCCTGTCCCCACCCCACTGTTCCCACGCTGCGGCAGAACCCACCCCACCTGTCCCCGGGGACCTGCGGGCCCTGCGGGCCCTGGCAGGTGCACCCCGAGGTCCCACCGGGGGCAGGCGGTTGAGCGCGCGGCCCCACCCCTCCCGGAGTTCTGCCAGCGTCAGCCCTGTACCCAGCTGCTGACAGGCCGCCTGCTCAGGGTCCACGTGGGCAAGGGTGGAAGCTCCCCTGTCATTCAGGGAATGCCACTGGTTTCCGCCAGGAGTCAGGACAAAGACTAAATATATGCGGGGGGGGGGTTCCCCCTGACCTTGGGCTTGAACCCTTCACACTGAGCTCTATTCCCAGCCTTTTCATATATTTTTATTTTTTTTAAATTTTGAGATAGCGCCACCTACGCTTCAACTTGCTGTGATCCTCCTGCCTCAGCCTACCGAGTGCTGGAATTACAGGCATGTGCCACCACACCCATGGTTTTGAGTTTTTGTTATAAAAACAAATGTGTAGCTATTATGTGTTACACACTAATTAACCAAAAAAAGTTGCAGTGAAAGTTTGCGGAAATCTAAAATAAACACATTTGAATGGATCGCCTGTTCCCGATGCACAAGAGTAAGTGAAAAGCACCTGCCTTGCTCTCACCTTCCTCCCTCCCTTCACTCGTGTTGCCTGAGGGACAGACAGACCCAGGCGTCCTCCCCGGTCTGAAGGCCACTAGCTTTGAGGCGCTGCCCCGTATTCTGACTTTTTCCGCAACCTTGGCGGTTTTGCAAGTGTAAACATTTCCAAATGTGGAGGCAGAGAACGCGAAGGCCTTTTGCCCTTTACAAACCTCACCTCCCCACATTTGAAGCAAACTAAACCGCTACTCCAGTGCTTATGCCTTGCTGCAAAAATCGTTTTTCCTGGATAAAAAGCCCAGCCCCCCTAGAGGCCAGGAAACCGTGGGAGCCCACTCAGGGGAGCTGCCGCAGCGGAGCCCTGAGGTCCCTGCTTACCCAGCTTCTCCGAAACACCCTGTCTAGTTTTGTACGAGTTCAACATCCCTAATCTGAAAAGCCCAGGCTGGCCTCAAACTCATGGCAGTCCTCCTGCCTCAGCCTCCAGAGTGTTGGGATTATAAGTGTGCGCTCCACGCCTCGAAAATATCTGAAAGTTTTCAAGTGTCAGCCCATCACAAGTTGAAAATTCCACAATGTTTCATGCACAAAATTATTTTTTAAATCTTATATGAAATTACCTTCAGGCTATGTGTGTCAGCTGTGCAAGGGTCCCCCCTCAAGGGTCTCATTATGTACATGCAAATGTTCTAAAATTGGGGAGGAAAAGAATCCAAAAATCGGAAACACTTCTGTATTTATTTCCTATTCTTTTTCTTAGGCAGACTACAACCCCATCCATCCTCATCATGTAAGTGTCAGGTCCCCAGTGCAGGAGAGCCCTTTTTATCCTTTTTTTTTTTTTTTTGGACTTGGTCTTGCAAGGCAAGCCTTGAACTCATTATGCAGCCTAGACTGACCTCAAACTCACAGCAATCCTCCTGCCTCAGCCTCCTGAGTGCTGGGACTGCAGGCATGTGCCACCACACCTAGCTGCCATGTTTGTAAAGCCAGTGACACCTTGACCCCAATCTCTGCCAAGGACACAGAGCCTCTGCTCTGGTTGGCTCTAGGCATTTTGGAGGATGCTTTTCTGGGGTGCGAGGAGTACCACAGACAGATAAGTTAGGGAGAAATGTTATAGGCCTTCAGGCAGGAAAGAGTCAGAGCAGAGGATGAGAACACAGGACCACTGTGGGTGAGGCTTTGCAACAAAGTGACTATGGCTACGTCCCAGGGATAAGCGGTGATGACACGATCACCTTCTAAACAGACGGCGGATTACATGACCCCCTCCCCCCAGGAAAGGCCCTTGCTCTTCCCTCGGGTGCCACGTGACCTGCCGCCCCGGCTGCTTTACCTGGCGGCTATGCGCCATCACGGCGCTGTCCCACCTGGATCTGCCTCGAGGTTTCGCTCTATAACGCTTCCTTTGGGAAAAGGGCTGAGGGGCACCCCACTCTCCAGGTCCCTTCCTGTCTCTCTTAGAAGTTATCTGTCCCTCAATAAATATTTACTGCTCTTAACCTCCGTTGTTCCTTAGAAATCATTCTTTGATTTTGGGGAACGTGAACTCGGGGTATGGGTCACCTAGCAGGTTAAAAGTTACACTATTTCCCTCTTATCATTTGGATTATTTGGAGGTCCTGTATCAGGAGGAGGTGGCGGTGGCTCTGAGTGTCCCAAAGCCCAGGAGCCATTTCCTGTACCGCATGGCCACAGAGAAGTAGATGACCGGGTGGGTTGCACAGTTGAGGTTCGTGAGGGTCGCAGTAAAAACCCCAGGACCGTGACTGTGAACTGCATGACCAGCCAGTAGGAGGGCCTGAGGCACACGACGGCAGCCACCAGCACGGCCAGTGACAGTGGCCAGGTAGTCGGCGCTGTGTGCACAGATAGGTGAGGAAGGCCACCCACCAGCTAGATGCCCCTGGGGCTCGTCTTCTTGCCTTTGTGCCATGCTGGCCCCGAGGGCAGGAGGTGGAGGAGGTAGGAGCTGCCACAGGACTGGGTGACACTCGGGGCAGCTGTGTGGGAAGCCAGCTCACTCCCAGGGAACCTGGGGAGACCAGAAGGAAAAGCGTGATGTTGTATCTGTGGTTTTAGGCCCCAGGATGGCACTTAGTCATCATTTTGCTAAAGCCACTTGTACATAAAAAAAGTATCAGCCTGGTGTGGTGTTCCACACTCGTAATCCCAGCACGTGGGAGGATGAGGCAGGAGGATCATGTGAGTTCAAGGCCAGCCAGGGCTCCACAGTGAGACCCTGTCTCAGAAACTATAAAAACAAAACATGGTGTCACCTTTTCTATTTTTACTTTTTCTTTCGTGTGTGTGTGTGTGTGTGTGTGTGTGTGTGTGTGTGTGGTGTACTGGGGGGTCACATTCAGGGGAGCTCCACCCCTAGGCTACATCCCCAGCCCTTTTCTTTCCTTTTTGAGGTAAGTTCCCATTGGTTGCTTTAGTGCAACATACCCTTGGGATCCTCCCGTCTCAGCCTCCATCAGTGCTGAGATTGCAGATGTGCTGTCACTGCGCCTGGCTGTCATCTTCTGTTACTCAGTCTCAGAAGTGTCCCCTCCTCACTTCCACAGTCTAGGCCCTTACAAGCAAGGCACAAGCCACCCTCCCGCGGAGGAGTAAAATAGCCCCGCTGCTCACTAGGAGGAAAGCGTTATCGTTTGCACCCGTCTGTTTGTAGCCACGACATATTTCATGCAGACTTGTTCTCAGGTCCCACAGCATGGGCTGGCGATTTCCACAAAGTGCACACCCATGGGCCCGCTCTCAGGTCACAGCCTCCCAGGCGCTCCTGCTCCCCAGGAAACCACTCCTCCCTCTGCGTTGCTGCGTTGCCTCCCCTCATGAGTAAACTCAGCCCTGCACATTAGTGTCTCCAGATTGCTGCAGACTGCGCTCCGGAGCTGGCCAGGTCCCGCTGCGCTGAGCCGCCGTGAGAATGCCGCCGCCTTTCTCCTGCACATGCGCTCCGCAGTCGTCTCCACATCTGGGGTGGCTCAGTTCGGTCCTGAGGTGCACAATCCTTCCTGTCCTCGGTGAAGAAAAGTCCACATCTCACTGCCTATTGAAATGGGGCTGAACGGTAAGACACTGGCTCTGCCCAGGCCTTGGCTGGATTTCTCCAGGCCTGTCAGTTTCAGGTTAGCCATTGTGAGGACGTGAAGGGTTTTCTTCAGGACTTGATCTTTCCATCTTCCTGCCTCAGCCTCCCAAAGTGCTAGCCTTATGGGTTTGCACCACTGCGCCTGGCTCTCGCTGGAGACTGGTTGATCTTGGTTTTGTGAGAGGGGGTCTCCCTAGGGAGCTCTGATGCTGCTGCCCATGTGCACATCTGTCTGCACGGGGCTCTGAGCAGAGGGTCAGGCCCTGCGCAAACCGGCTTCCCTCCTGTCTCCACGCTGCCGGGCCCAGGAACTCCCTGGTGGCCCGTGTCCACCCTTTATTGCCCACACACCAAGGTGCCCTGCAGTCCCAGCCCCAGGGTGCCAAGCTCTTCTCTTCAGGGTTCGGGATCTTGGGCCCTGCTGGAAGCCACAGAAAGGCACAGCCAAGGCAGAGAAGGTGGCACCGCAGCCCAGCAGCCGTGGACCTGGCATAGTTGGACAGCCACGCAGATCTGAGCGGGAGCCACCGTGGCAGGGCATCCTCGTCTCCCACACCCACCACCTCCACACCCACTGTGCCCCCTGATCCTCTGAGTGGGTGCCAGTGTACAAGCCCAGGCACAGCTGCCAGCTGACTGGGCCAGGACCCATGGTGGGACTGGTGTCATGGCTCCTATCCCACCCCTGCCCAGGTGTGTGCCTCAGTCCATCCGTGTCACTTCACCCGAAGGTTCCCTCCCCAGGCACAAGGCATCTTCTTCCTGACGTGTTCCCTCTGCTCTTAGTCACTTTGCCTTAATGTAAATCTACCCTCTTGGGGCATTTCCATTACAGGGCTATTCTCTCTCTCTCTCTCTCTCTTTTTTTTAGGCAGAGTCTGATTGTGTAGTGAGGTTGGCCTAGAACTCACTGTGTAGCCCACGGTGAATTGAACTTGCACTGACTCTCCTGCCTCAGCCTCCTGCTGTAATTACGAGTGTATGTCACTGTGCCCTGGCATGGAATAGTCCCCCTTTTGATACCTACAGAGTTTGACTGAGGAGGAGGCAATCCATGAGTACTGCCACCTGGGGGAAGGTTACTAAACCCCTTCAGGGAATGACTCAGGGACTTGACCTGTCCTCCCTGATCAGGACTGATGAGACCCCATGGAGCAGGGGAAGCCCCAGGACATGAGGAGCAGAGAGCTAGCCAGGGGAAGAGCCACTGCCACCCACAAGCCCCTTTCTCCTGCCCTGAGACAGCCCTTTGACTTACCTCACTTGCCAAGGACAGTCGGTGCTAGGAGGCCAGCAGACCTGGTCCCACAGCCTGCTGCCTTCCTCGGTGCTGCGAAGCCCAGGAGGTGCCCATGTGTGCTCCCCTCTGCAGAAATTGACTCAGTTCTTGCCACTAGAGTCTGCACACTTCCTTTGTTTACACCCCTAATGAAAAGAGGTCAAGAAAAAAATAGCAGAAAACCCCAGGGGTATCACCCAAGGTGATCTTCCTGCCACAGGATACCAGCGCCCCACCTCAAGGTTCCCCCAGCAGGGCCCCCCAGCTGGGAGAAAGAAGAGGGGGAAGAGGAGGGAGAGAAGGCAGTGGACAGCACCCTGGAGCTCTACGCCCTTCATGGGGTGGGATTCAGACCACAGATGTGACAATCAAAACACCTGTGACAGGAGATTCGGAAGTATAGAACACGACCCGGGCACCTCTCCTTGAATGCAGAACAACTGCTGCAACATTATTTAAATTGAGTCTTATTTCCATGTACTGATATGTACAGAGTGGGCTATGCTATTTCATTCGCCCCTCAACTGGCTCTAAGCAATGCAAATAAGGCCAGCTAAGGCACTGATATGCAATCCCTGAAGCCAACCTGACAGTTTCCTATTTCCTCGCATAGTGCTCTGTAAAGGATTGATCATAGCAGGATGGCAGAGCCAGCCAGTTCCAGGAATGTCAGCTGAGTACGAGCCTCAAAGTAAGAGGCCATGACTTCCCAGGGCACAAAAGTTTACATAGCAGGAATTGAAGCAATAGCTTCCTCAGACACCCTAATTGAGTTATGCAGATTGATCCTTCTGCATATCATTCTCCCTACATACTGCAAAGATGCTTTACTCTCCACCTGGCTAGACAGCTCAAGTTTCTCACGTAGTTCCCGCTATTCTCAGTCACTCATCCTTGACTCATTCCCTTCTTCACAAGATAATAAAGTCTGGGAGGGGCCTTGGATCAGGGCCTGTGTCCTTATATCCTCACCTAGATCAGACTTAGGACCCCTTGGCTGCCCATAACTTTGAATATGTCTTAGTGTCTTTATTCTTGTCGTGGGTTGCATTAGAGGTAGTAGATTGGAATTAACTTGCTAGAATTCCAATAATGTTTCTATGGGATTACAAATACAATTTTCAAGTGCAGATTGGCCTCTAAAAGAGGTTCCCCCAAACTGCAAGCCTGTTGGAATTAACTTAGCTAATAAACTCCCTTTTTTTTTTTTTTTTTTTGTCTTTTTGAGACAGGGTCTCGTTATGCAGTTCAGGTCAGCCTTGAGCTCACTTTGTAGCCCAGGCTGGCCTCGAACTCACAATGATCCTCCTGCCTCAGCCTCCCGAGTGCTGGGAGCTAATAAATTGCTATTTGCTCTATGCTTTTACAACAAGCTCGCACTCCTGCTATCCCTAGCAGGAAGAGATGAAGCAGCTTGTAGAGATAGCTACCTCCACACGGGTCACAAGTCCTAGAAGTGTCCTTTATGTTCTCAAGATGTTTAGGAGCTGGGCATGGTGGCACATTAAGTTAGATCTCAGTCTGGGCAACTTAATGACTCAGAAAACTCTGTCTCAAAATAATAAATTTTTGTAAAGGGGGAGAAAAATAAATAAAAGGATGGGGGATGTAGCTAAGTGAAAAGGACCTGGATTCAATCACCAGTATGGGTGGAAGGAGAGGATTAGGTTCCTCTGTTCAAAGGAAAGACCTTGAAGGCCCAAAGAGGACAAGAAATTATAGACTGGTTCTACACTGGATTCATTCATGATCCATTTGGTGAGAGATTGTGTGTATATGATTGTTGGATGTGCTGCTGTGACCAAGCACATCTACAGGGTATTGCTATAAAGGAAATAGGGATATCACCCTATTGCAGGTGGCACAGTGGGGCTGTGGGACCACTTTCCCTCCATCCAGTGAAGTTGGACAATGCCCCGGACTCAATTCTCCTTTCTTTATCCTAAGAAAACCAAAAAGAAGAATAACAAAGACCCAGGAAATCTCTAAAGCTGCAGGCTGGAGCTATCCTATGGTCCTATCTACAATACCGTCATATGATTCAGAGCAAATCATGAAAGTGTCATACTCACTGGATGCCCTCGAGATGACTCAGCACCCTCTCTCAATCATTTCTGTGGAGCATACTATAACCAGTCCTATTTACTTTACACTGTTTACTCTACTGTTCTGTCCAGCTCCTAAATATCTTGAGGACATAAAGGACTCTTCTGAGACTTTGTGACCTATGTGTAGGTAGCTGCTTCATCTCTTCCTGCTAGGGGTGGCAGGAGTGCAAGTTTATTGTAAAACTGTAGAACTCTCACTTTAGGTCCTTGCTTTGGGGAAAAAGGAAGATCGAAGCTGACAAAACAGAAGCGATGGGGAATGACCCAGTGCATGTTTATTTGGGAAGTATAAAAAGAGCTTGTTCTCTGCTGTCAGAGAAGGGGTTTCTGAAAAGGTGGAAAAACCATAGATGTTTAAGATTAGAAACTTTTATATGGTTTCTGGTACAGGTGGACATGACAGAATGAAGTTGGGTGACACTATGATTTGGTGCATGTATGTTTATAATTGTTACCTGTTCTTGTTGAATAGTTCTGTTAACCAATATATAATGTCATTATTGGCCTCTTTAAAGTCCACCTTGTTTGAAAACAGGACAATAACTCCTGCTTGTTGGGTTTCTGTTGCATGGAAAAATGTTTTCTATTCTTTGATTTTTAGCCTGCAAATTTCTTTTTGTGTTAAATGTGTTTCTTGTATGCAGTTTACCATTGGATTTTGTTTCTTGATCCATTTTGTTAATCCATGTCTTTTGACTGGCAAGTTGAAACCATTTACACTGATATTGTAATTCTAGGTATTATTATCTTCCTGTTGCTGTTTTACTTTCTTTCCCTTTTACTTAATTGCTAACCCAGCTAATGCAGTCATTTTATCAGATCTTTTGACATTGTTGGCCTCATTGTCTATTTTTAGGATATTCTTGAGAATTTTGGGACATATTGGTTTGGGGGGCATGAATTTCTTTAATTTCTCTTTATCAAGGAAATATCTTATTTTTCTATCCATTTTGAAAGATAATTTTGCAGAATATATCAATTAGGGTTGGAAGCTATTTTCTTTTATAGCTTGAGACATTTCATTCCAAGCTCTCCTTGCCTTAACAGTTTATATTGAGAAGTCTGTTGTGATTCTGATGGGATTTCTGTTATGGGTGATTTATTGCTTTTCTCTAGCAGCCCTTAAGCTTCTGTTCTTGTGTTATACTTCCAGTATTTTAATTATTATGTGATGTGGAGTGCTTTTTTCCCCTTTCTTTCTGATCATGGATATTTGAGGTTCTATATGCATCACTTATCGGTATGTTAAATTCTTTTCCTATATCTGGAAGATTTTCTGCTATTACTTTTGTAAAGAGGGTTTTTTTTAATGCCCTTTGAGCTGCCTTCTGATTTTTTAATTCTAGTTACTGTTAAGTTAGTCTTCTTAGAGTCATCTATCAGCTTTTGAATTCATTTTTCAGGTTCTCTTGCTGTTTTTATGGTATTGCTCATTACTTGGTCATTGGCCAAAGTCCTGACCTCTGGATCTGATACTCACACATGAAACAGAAGCAAAACACAGTGTTTTGAAAGAGCATGCAGTAGGAATTGAGTTCTGCTCTCTCCTACAAACGGGAATTACTCATTCATCATAGTAACAGTGAATGGAAGCCAATGCCAAAAACCCGCTTCGTACAAAATGCCTTTATGCTTCTTGTGTATTTCACTGTGTGTACATGAAAGAGAAGCAAAACACAGTGTTTTGAAAGAGCATGCAGTAGGTAGTGAGTTCTACTCTCTCCTGCAAACGGGATTTACTCATTCATCATAGTAGCAATGAATGGAAGCCAATGCCACACACACAACCACGAAGAAGCAGATGTAGCATCATCTATTTGCTTTATTTAAAAAAAAAATCGGCATCTGTAATTTATTACCAGGTTTTTGTTTTGATCCCCCCATACTTATGTGTTTTACATTATGCATGTGAAAGGGCTCCCCTCATACTGCAGGAGCCCCGATCCCTTCACTCCCGCCTCCTCTTGGCATGAAGATGGAGCAGATATTGTCCCCCAAAGATTGGGGCTTGGACCTAGCATGTGACTCCTGATTTGTTGACTCTCCAGTCCCTCTCAGAAGGGCTTCCTCAGCCTCCTTTCCTTAACGGGCCTGTCCTGTCCTGTCGTCTCCTTCCTGGTGCTGAACAAATCTCAGTGGGGCCCTGGGGCCCTTGCAGTGCCAGTAACCGCAATGACATCCCTGAGGACCTACCCTGGGCCAGGCTCTCTTAGGTGTATTTACTTTTCCCTCACTTTTTCTGCAAAGAGGCTTCACTGTCCTCATTGTGTATAATCAGGCTCGAGATAACTTGGTCCCAGGCCCATGGCAAATGGTTTCAAAGGTTCAGGTCCTTCTGAGGGGTTCACTGGTAAGAAGGAAGCAGCGGGGCCCAGAGGTAGAAGATGCCCCCAAACCAGCCTCTCTGAGACCTGAAGACTTCAGGCTGCATTCTCGAGGTGGGGTAGAGGTGCTTGTGCCACACGGCAGTGATCTGGACCCAGTGTGAACCTGCCTGGGCCACAGCCCACGCCCTATCGCACCTCTGGGTGTGCATATCCGGTACCCCGAGGTGCTCGGGGGCCCCAGCCCACGTGGTTTAGCTCTAGGCACAGCGCCCTGAGGCTCTGCCTGGCTCCACCACTTTTATTTTTTTTTTAATGTTGAGGTCAAAAACAATGGGTGAGGGTGTTAATTTACAGATTTGACCCCACATTTAATCATTGATGGGATTTCCCTCTTGAATAATACATTTGTCCACTCACCCATCTAACGCTCTGTGTTGCCCACACTACATGAGCGCCCAAGATTGGCGAGGGACGTGGCAGTGTCAAAACCTTCCAAGAAAGGAGGCAGCGGACTCCCCAGTGGGGAGACAGACGTTATACCGCAGGGCGCATGCGCTCAGGCAAGGCGCAGCAGTTCCGACCAAGTGACACCCCCTGCTCCTGGGGAGTCAGGGAGGCTTTCCAGAGCAGACGATGAGGAGGAAAAACGTCTGCCAGAAGTTTCCAGGTCCCTGAGAAGAAGGAAAGAGTGTTGACCGTGTGGCTCCTCGTTACCCCCCCCCCATCATCCCTGACATTTGTTCACTTTCACGGACCCACACTTGTCTCCTGACAACAGCTACCTTCAAGAGGCCAAGGAGCTAGAATCTTGCCAGGAGCTGGGAACAGATCCTAGAAAGCAGCCAGGCCGTGGTGCACTACTAAATGCTCTATCCTCCCAGGATTCAGGTGCCCAGCCACCCAGCAGCCACCGCCTGCCCACACCGCAGCCAGCCAGCCAACCAGTCCAGCCCTGGTGCATCATCTTCCCTCTCCGAGACCACTTCCCCTTGCAGTAACAAAATACACGAGGCTGGTAATGCACAACCCAAGAGGTTTGGCCCACTTACAGTCCCAGAAGGCCAAGAGATGGCACCAGCTTGTGCTTAGCTCTGGTGACAGCTTTAATGGCAAGTGACATCACCATAATGGATCCACGGGTTGCACCACGAGACGGAGGCCACAGGGGTGGTTCGAGGGTAGGGCTCAGGATGGTACAGCTGCTCTCCTGGAACCAAGGGGGGTCATAGAAGAACTTGCTTAATCCCTTCCATGGCTGTGTCCCCTCCACCACGCCCTACCTCTTGATGTTGCCACTCGGGAACCAACCCTCCAGCACAGGAAGTCTTGGGGGACAAACCACACCCTCTGCCTCCTGGATCAGCCCCTGCCCCTGCACCTCCCTCCTGGCCCCCTGCTTGCCTCCCTCCCTCTTCCTCAAAGGGCCATCCCCTGGCCACCTCCATTGTGTGTTCTCACCCATCTCCTCCGCTGTGGCCTGTGCCCGCCTTGCCATCTGTCCAGTAGGACAGCCACCACCTCTCACCACCCAGCCTCGACCTTGACTGCTGATCCCTTCCACTTCCGTTTGCTCCTGGCCTGAGCTCACTGAGCTCCACATCCCGCCATGTTACCTGCTGCTGCAAACTGTGGGTTTTCACAGTACTGGGGACTGAACCCATGGCCCCTGCACAGAGCCACAGTCTCAGCTTTTTTTTTTATTTTTCATTTTAAAACATGGTCAAACAGGCTGGGCTAGAACTTTCAATCCTCCTGCCTCAGCCTCGAAGATTGTTAGGATTATAGGTGTTACCACCACACCTGGCTGCCTGCAATACTTTGATGGCTCCAATTGTTCTTTAGATCACAACTCTAATCCCAGGACCTGATGTTTGCTGCGCTGTCTGCTTAAAATGCATTTTTCCCATCCCATGTATCCAGTTTAGTTTAGCTTAATTCCTTCTCACTTGAGATACAGGTCTCTTCCAAGCAGCCTTCCTGGATTGCCCCTACCCCACCTCATGTAGATGCTCCTCTTGTAGCCCAAAGGACACTGAACTGTATCTCAGTATCAGTGCACCCATGTAGTGACTTGTGTTGCTCCCTGGAGGCCATTTAGGGAACAGTCAGCTCTTACTGCCCCACCAGGATGCATCAGATGCCCGCTTGTTCCCAGTGTTTGTCCCAGGGGAGACCTGCGATACCGGAGCCATGAGGTTGAGAAAGAAGTTGAGAACCATGCACTGCCCAGTGTGTGTGGGCGACACTGCCTTTACGCCCTCCCTGGGCAGCTGAGAGTCACCAGGAAGAGGAAACCCATGCAGGGCCCTGTGCAATCCTCCCGAGTTGCAGATGGAGAAACTGAGGCCCAAGGAGGTAAAATTTGTCACCTGCCATCAGCCGGGCAGCCCCAGGATCAGCCCAAGGGTGCCGAAGGAAAGAAGATAACTGAGAGGACAAAAGCTGAGAGTCACTGAACTTCGATTTCTTCCCAGCTTTTTGTTTATCTCTTTCTTTTTCCTTCCAGAGGAAGTAGCAGTTGCTGGAGTCTTTTCTTCTTACTCTTTTGGTCAGTAACTGTGACTGGGGCTCCTCCAAAGCTCCGTGTCTCACCCTGAACATGGTGGAGCCCCGAGAAAATCCTGCAGCACCAGCGAAGCTCAGCAGACCTGACAAGTTAACCGAGAATGCAAGGGAAATGCCAACTGCGAGGGCCGGGCCAGGCGGCCAGCTGGCCAGCATGTCATGAGAAAATACCCCAGCAGAGAGTTGATCCACACAGCAATTTCTGGGGAGGTCCCTGGGTTCCCTTCCACACCCAACCCTGAGTCTACCACCCTACAAGAGGCCACAGTCCCGAAGGGGTGGAAGTCACAGCATTAGACAAGACTGTGATCCCAGAATCAGGCTTCGGGTTAGGCCCCAGCTCCGGAAGGAGATGCTGTGCTGCCCTGATCTGTCCCCAGCAGCCGTCCTGGGTCTGGGTTCAGCCTATTCCATTTTAGGGTTCAGCCCCAAAGGACAGTGATGTGTTCTAGCTGTGCCACCCCAAGACCTAACCCTTTATGTCTGGGAAAACAGCAGAGTCAGAAAGTCGTGGTCACCTTCCCTCACACTTCGGCCCCCAAAGCAGGTCAAGAAACCCTCATTTGAGAGATGCCCTGCTGGTCACTCTTCCCAAAGCCACGCATTGAAACACAAGGCCTTCAGGTCTGTGGGACTTCATTTCCCTGTGAAGTCTCTTGTACCACAGGAAGCTTACATTAAACATATAGTCATTATAAATTATATAATATTCATTATATACATTTTATTAATCTGTCTTTTGTTGTAGGGGCTTGAGGCAGGAGGTCAAAGATGGGGAAAGAAAGATGTTTCTGTCCCCCTCTAAGTATCTACTTAACCCTTAGTTGCTCTTTTAAAACCATACTTGGGGTGGGGGGGGTACTGAGGATCAAATCCTGGGCCTTCACCCTGACCTATGTCCTCGGCACTTTTAAAATTTTTTTATGTTGAAACCAGGTCTTGCTGAGTTGCCCAGGTTGGACTTGAACTTGCAACCTTCCCTCCTCAGCCTTCCAAAAAGCCAGGACTACAGACCTGTGCCATTTGGCTGCTTTTTAAAACATTAAGAGAGAACAAGGGCTGGGGATTTAGCTCAACAGCATAAGCACCTGCCTTGTAAGCATGCGGTTGTGAGTTCGATCCCTGGTACCAAAAAAAAAGAGAGAGAGAGAGAGACAGAGAACAAAAGAGAAAGCATCTTACTTAAAACCTAATTTTTAAAAACTGAAAAGAACGTTTATAATTAATGTTTTGCCCAAGAGGCGCATGTCCTCTGTGGTTGCATAGTTTTCTTTAAAGTTATCAGAGGAGAACATATGTACATGTCTAGCCCAGTATCTTTTTGTTTTTAAATTTTTTAGTGCGTGTTTGCAGCAGGTTTATATTCTTTGCACAGAGTAGGTTCGATGCGCATAACACAGTTCAATTCCCCTCTCCCTCCCCTTCATCTTCCTCCCTCTCCCATCTCCTGACCCTTCCCATGTAAGAAAGGCAGGAGGATTCCTGGGATTTTGAGGCCAACCTGGAATATATAGTGAGTCCTTGTCTTTAAAATCAGTCAGTGGTCTAGACCAAACCTTTGAACTTAGAGTGAGAAATGCACCCACCCCGACCTGGCCTGCCAGTCCCAAACGGCTTGAAGTTGGACACAGCAAAGGGGCTTCCTGCCCCGTGTGTTTCCCAGTGCACACGGCACCGTCTTGGCTGTTGACCTTGTCAGTTTCAGGGCAAGATGGAGCCCTGTCTTCATGTCCCCACATTGTCCTCTGTCCGTTAAGTCCCCAGCAGGATACCTCTGCCCCTCCACTGTGCCCATCCAAAGGTGCCCCCTGTCACCCTGTCTGTCTGGGGTCAGCTGACAACAGCACAAACCTAGAGACATGAAAGAAGAGTGATTTAAGGACCTGTGGTTCAACTTTTTTTCAAGTCTTTTTTCATATGCGTATGTTTGTGCATGTGTGTGCGCGCGCATGTGTGGTCCAAGAGCACTTTTCATGTGTGGGGCTCAGGAAAGGAAGCACTAAAAATAGAGGGGCTGCGGGGAGGGGGGGAGGAGGAAGTGCTCTCGGAGCCCCCACTGGTCTCTGCATCAGGGCCTGGCCAACCTTGGTTTTCAGGGGCCAGCTCAAGAGCAGGCCCCTCCCCCAGCCCCTCCCCCCAGGAACTTCCCGACCTCTTCTTACTAAACCCATCGCCCATGAAACCGGGCTCTCAGGCTGGGCCCCAGTTCCAGCTCCACCACAGGTCCCCCAGACACAGCAAGGGGGGTGGATTCTCACAGACTCGACTCCAGGGGCTCCAAGGCGCTTCTTTCCTCACGTTAGGGCACATTGCACCCCAGTGCCACCCAGCAGTGTCGTCCCCATGGCCCAGACCACCCTGTGACACTGTGATGCTGTCATAAGCCCTGGGGATGACTCCTCTTTTGGTCCAGGAGTTGCTTGCCAGCAGTGGAAAAGGGACAACAGTTCCCCCACCTGGTCCTCAGTCTGTACTTGCACCCCCTGATTTTACTTGCAGCCTAGGTTTTGGGGCCCTGGCTTTGGTGGGAGGAGGAGAAAAGTCTGCAGATCTGTGAGGAGGGACCAGCCTCCCCCAGTTTCCTCTGGCCCCCAGTCCCCTCTAAGCCAGGCACTGCTGCCTCCCTTCCCTGCTCCTCCCCCACCATGCTCAGAGCCTGTGCCCTGGTGCCCCGCCTATACCCCAGCCTGCTCTGGTGCTCACAGCTGTGACAGGGTGGACCTCTCCCCAGGGAATGAGGCTCTGAAGGCAGTTTGGGGCTGGGTCCCTCTGCTGTTACCCAGCCTCTGGCAGAGGGTATATAGAGAGGTGGCCAGGACATGTCATGGAGAGAGGGGGTGAGGAGAGAGGGGAGAAGTGGGGAGAGGGGCAGAGGAGGGGTGCAGTGAGGGCAGGGCCAGTTATTGGCACGAGTGGCTCTGGCCCTCCCTCCTCTGGGTGACTCCATGGAAACTGGTTTCACCCTCTGTGGTTCTCCTAGCAGGCCTTTAAATGGGTGTGGCCGCAGGGTCACAGAGACACCCCTCACCCTGCCAGGTGAGAAGCTCCTGGGTGCTGGGCAGTCCTAGGGAGTAGCCAAAGTCTTCCCACTGAGGGTCCTGCCTCCAGGGTCCACCTGTGAAGAGATGGAGGAGGTGTCACTCATACCTAAGCAACCCTAGACTGCGTTCTCCTCAAGCAGCCAGGCTTCCACCCTCTTCTCTAACTTCCCTGGAGTAGGCCCCATTTTCCTTGGTCTAGTGCACGGCACTGAGGTATAATTTGCATCCTATAGAATGCCCTTCTGGAGTTCAATTCACTGATTTATACTAGACCATTCTGGACCATTCATTGTCTTGATGTTCTAGAACATTCCTGTCTCCCCAAAAAGATTCCCTGTGTCCACTTGGAGTTACTCCCCATTCCATCCCAATGCTGACCAACCTTGGCTCCATTTTCTCTGTATTCATTTGTCCTTTCTGGACATTTCCTAGGACTAGAGTTGTAGAGTATGGAGTCCTTATCATCTGGCTTCTTTCACTGAGCACCATGCTTTGAGGTCTGCGCTGTGGCACCCATGTTATCAGTTCATTTCTTCTTACTGTCGACTTGGGTTTTTATCAAGACAGTAGGACAGTACCTGTAGTCATGCGGATACCATTTCTTTCTTCAAGGACACAGTGAGAGAGGAGGTTGGCCTAGGCTTCCATGTAGGGAACCAAGACAAGGATCTCCATGTATCAGAAAGGATGTGCTTAGTATGGTGGATGGAAATGCATAAAAAGACTTCCACGGGATAGTGATGGCTGCAACATTTAACATTCACTCCCAATTTCTCCACATCTTTGCCAGTATTTGCTATGTGCGCTCAAAAAATGTGATGAAGGTTAAAGTTTAAAGATGCATTACAGGCAGCTGGGCCTGGTGGCTCACACCTGTAATCCCAGCACTCGGGAGGCTGAGGCAGGAGGATCATTGCGAGTTCGAGACCAGCCTGGGCTACAAAGTGAGCTCAAATCCAGCCTGAACTGCATAGCGAGACCCTGTCCCAAAAAGACAAAGCATTACAGTAAAAGACACATTGCCAATAATCCTCCTCAAAATACTCCCCTTGCTTTGAACACACTTATCCCATCATTCTTGCCAGTTTCTGAAGCATCTCTGGAAGTCCTCTTTCATGTGTATTGCTACAGTTTGAGTCGAGATGTTTTCCCAAAGCCTCACATGGTCAGGAGGGCAGGCTTCCAGCATTTATGAATGACCCATGGTCCAGTGCTGGGATTGTGGGTGTAAGTGGGTGTGGCCTACATACAAGGGTCAGAAGGAGTCTTCTCTCCATACTCCTCACCTTTTGCTCTTGTTGTGTGTGCTGTTTTGCTTTACCATGGACTGTTGCCCCTCTGTCATGCCACTCTGCCTTGGAGCCAGCTGACTGTGGACTGAAACCTCCATAAACCGTGAGCTAAATAAACCTCTCCTTTCATTTTGGGCATCAGGTGTTTGTCTCAGCAAAGAGAGAAAAGTAACTGAAATGTGTCTTTAGCTGTACTGTCATGGCTGTCTCATTGTCTCGATTGATTTAAAATGTTTACCTTTCATGGTCATTTTGACTTTGGAGAAGATCTTGGAATCCCACAGTGCCAGATCCAGTGACTAAGGTGATGAGAACACACTGCATTATTTTTATCTGACAGAAATTGACATAAACATTTTGAATCAATTCAGGACACTGAGGCAACCACAAAAAAGATGCTTATGAAAGAGGACTCCCAAAACTACTTCAGAAAGTGTTGAGAAAAATGGGATGAGTGTGTTTAAAGTGAGGGGCAGTATTTTAAGGGTGATTAAGTGCAATGTGTCTTTTACTGGAACAAAAAGTAAACAATATTTTTAAAAATCAGGCCCTTGTAATGTGTCTAGCTTTATAATCACCATCCTAATGGGTGTAGGATAAAATAAAAATAAAAATATGTTCATCTTTCCCTTTTCCCACATGCCCACATTTGGTTTTCATAGATGTCTTGGATTTACAAGGTCCCTGCACGAGTGACAATTTTGGTCTGTCTCACTCTAGTATTCACAGCCTTATCTTATTCAACTATGTTGGTGAGGACTCACATTCCCCGGGTAAAGAGAGGTGGGCGATGCTGGATGTCCCTGCTCTGGCTCTGTGTCATGATTTGGGTGAGTTTCCACAGCTGCCCTTGCCAAGTGACCAGTGTGCCTGCATTGCTGAGAGTTTACCTGTTGCTAAACCTGCTTGCCGCCATGTGCTCATTTGCTTGTCCTCAAGACCTGACAAGATAAACACCACACAGTGCTGGAGGCTGCACTGGGTCACCTGTGGTTGAGGAAAGAGAAGAAATAATGACAGATCAGGGTGATGTCCTTGTCCCCAAATTAGGTGCACCAATGGGGAGATGGGGGGAGTTTCTTCCCAGAACCACAGAGCTGGCGGTGATAAGATGGAGCGAGCTGTGCTTGTCGACATCCACCTTGAGAAGGTTCTGGGTGTTTTGGGGGGAACTCGACGGACCCACAGCTGGAAAAGATTACGCTGCCTGCCCAAGGAGGCCAATGTGTGAGGCCGAGAACACTCGGAGCTGGGCTCATGGGGCTGTCAGGAAGGAAGAGAGGAAGTCAAGGAGGACGGGGAAGGATCGGGACACCAGGAGGCTGGCTGTGCTTGGCAGGAAGGAGCAAAGGGAAGGGAAAGGGACCAACCCTGGGCCCCACAGTCCTCTCAGGCTTGAAGGCAGGGCATTTGCCCCAAAATTCCCTGCTGACCTATGCTTCTGTGTCATGGGGCCCGCTGGGGAGCAGGAGAAAAAGCCCAGCTCTGTCCCCAGCTGGAGGAGGTGTGTGGGCAGAGAGACCGAGCTGGGAGTGGGGTCACAGCGGGGCAGCCTGCACCCAGGCCCCTGCGGACTGAGCAAACCTGCTATTTTGCGAGATTGGGCAGCCACGTGGGAGGCTTTTAACCTCGTGTACCCTGGAGGGATCCGTGCCTGGGTCTGGGGCTCCTGAACTCTGGCGGGAGACATTTGCATCTTTATTCTACCAGCCAGCCACTTGGCCAGCTCTGTGCCAACGCGGTGACAGCCAGCGCTTTTCCCTCCAGGCGTTAACCGTTGCCAGTACGGTTCCTCACAATCCTTTGGTGCAGAAGCTACAAGTAGAAATCCAGCTGGACCCTGCGACCCCCCCCTGAGATCTTCCCTCAAGAGTCAGGGCTGCACACAGCTCTCAACCGGTCAGGTCAGCCGTGGGCCGCGGCCATCCATCCGTGGTGGACGGGTCGGGAAAGTGCGGTGTTTACCCACAGCGAGCCCGACCTCGCCCAGCGAAGGGTAAACTTGAGTCATTTGTAGGCAAACGGATGCCCCCTGCGACCACTAATTAAATCAGACACGCAGCTTAAATATTGCATGATTTCTTTGTGTGAGAAACCCAAAGTAGACATGAATTAAGGAGCAGAATAAAAGGCAGTAGGAAAGAGGGGGACAGGGCTTTTGTGAATGGAAGGGACCGAGAGGCGAGGGAGGGGAGGCCGGGGAGGGGCTGAGGTGTGTGCGCGCGCCGGCTCCCGAGCCGGTCATCAGCCTGTGCCGCGAACACGCGGTAATAAAAATAAAAATGAAAATGAAAAACATGCTGTTGGTGGCTGCTTTGAAGTCACCAGAGACCCACCTTCGTTGGTGTGACGACGCGCGCGGTGGCACCAGAACCTCAGATCTGCTGCAGGCAAGGGGCGGTGTCCTGCTCCGGTTTTGTCATCCAACCCAGCCACCTTGTGTCGCGCATGGGACCCTGGTGGCCTCGGGCAGGCCCCGGGAGGCCGGGGCAGGGACCCCGGGTGGAGGACAAGGCCCGCAGCCGAGCCGATTGGTGCCCCCACGGCGGGGCTCACCGCACACGCCTAGGTGACATTTGAAGCGGCTTTCTCGGGGTACCGCGGTACCGCAAGGAGCCTGCACAGGGCCACAGGACTTTCCTTTACCCGAAAAAATCCCTCGCCGAGAGTGTGCGCGGCTCGGCTTAGAGAAGCAAAAAAAAAGCAGAAATTTCCTGCCAGTGTGGGGCTGAAACAGGAAACCACCCAGGAGCCCTCTGCAGCCGCCGCGGGGGATTCCCGGCCGGGACCGGACTGAGGGCGCTTTCACGGGAAACGCACCTGGGCCGCCCGCCGGGCTGCACCGGCTGCCGAGTGGGAGCGCCGTGAGGCCACCGGCACTGAGCGCTGGCACCCGCCGCAGACTTGCTCCAGCACGTGTTTGTTGATTGCACGCAGGAAGCCCGGAGCTGTCTTCAGCCCGCCCCGTTTTGGGTGGACACAGCAGCTTCCGCAGGTGAAGCAGGTGGGGCGCCCTGCACCTGGTCATCTGGGTGTGAACGATTCCCCCCATCCCAGCACTGCGAACTGGAGGTCTCAGCAGGTGTCAGAGCTGCCGGGTGGGAACCCCCAGGTTTGTGGGGACCAACTCGAACCACTGGGACACACAACAGGTGGTAGCAACAGTAGGAGCTGAAATAAAGTTACAGAGAAAGAGAGCAGCACAGCAAGGGGGGCACCCTGGGAACCTCCCTCTTTGAGCTCTCAGTGGGTGGGGAAGCCACCTCAATTTTATGGGCTGAATTGTACCCTCACCTCCAGATTCACATAGTTCTCATCCTTAGAACCCCAGAATGTGACTGTACTGGAAGACAGGCCCTTTAAAGAAGGGGTGAAGATAGATGAGGTCATACTGGTGGACCCTCATTCCACAGGACTGATGTCTCCCCCGTCCTTGGTCCTTTAAGACAAACTGCCTCACTGTGTAGTTCAGGCTGATCTCTAACTCACTACATAGTCCCAGGCTGGCCTCCAGCTCACAGCGATCCGCCTGCCTCAGCCTCCCAAGTGCTAGTGTGACAGATGTGTGCCCCCACATCCATCTGCCTTTTTTTCCAGGGCTGGGAATTGAACCCATACACAGTAGGCAAGCGCTCTGAGCCCCAGCCCAGCCTCCATGAATTTTTTCAGTGGGCTCCTAGAAATGACACCCACATTCTGTCACCATGAAGAAACAAACACTAGAGCCCTCCAGGAGCCCTAGGTCCCCAAGTTCTTGTGACTGCAGGGTGGGTTACCTGGCATTAGGTGACCTTCCTGCTTGGCCAAGGTAGGGAGGTCTGGGTCCTAGCATGGCTTCCCAGCCGCCTGGGGCGGCAGAGGCCCCAGCATCTCTGCTGATGAAGCTGCTGCACTGGACAGTACAGCCCAGGGCGACTGAGGTGGCTCAGGCCTGCAGGGTGGCTGGAGGCTGTATGATGTTAAAAGCAAATCTCCCGTCTTGGTCTTGTCCCAGGGTTATGTGAAATGCACCTGCTCACCCAGCACAAAGGAAACAGTAAAACTTGGTCAACTCTAAAGTTCTGTAGGGCCCAAGGCAGCCCAGCTTCACATTTTCAGTGCCTTTCACTGATCAACTGGAAGTGATCAATCTCTCTGTCCCCTCCTAGGTGTACACTGGTGTGGGAAGAGCCCTGCAGCCAGGCTCCAAATTCACATACCCGAACTTCTCTCCGAAGCCCTTATTTTGTTTTGTTTCGTTTTCTGTGTTTTCAGACAAGGTCTTACTATGTAGCTCAGGCTGGCCTTGAACCTGGGTCGATCGCTCCTCCTGCCTCAGCCTCCCAAGTGCTAGGATTACAGGCTTGCATCTCCACTCCTGGCCAGACATGTACAATCTTTTAGCGGCTGGGTCTAACTCTTAACAATATTTTGGTCCTGACACCATCTGGCCCTCTCTGTAGTTTGCCTTCATTGTGTTTACAATCTGTGCTTCACCCCAAGGCATCCTGAATACCATATTTATACCTGTGGGTGTACATATGTGTACATGTCCACATAGGACAGCCTGCACATGACACACGCACACGCGGGTACGTGGATTTTTTACTCAAGGTCCCGCAGGGATTTTTTTTTTTTTTGTACCGGGGATTGAACTCACAACTGCACGCTTGCAAGGGGCAGGTGCTTATGCCACTGAGCTAAATCCCCGGTCCAACGGATTTTAAAATCCAGGGTCACCAAGCACCGTGGCTCCGACACCCAAGTCAGTAGCTGCCTCTGCGCCGAAACCTGCGAATTCTTTCTCCTAAAACAGAACTTTAGCGACCCCTGGTGGTGGAAATGAGGCTGTGACTTGGGCTGCGCAAGATTTTCCTTGTACTTCTTTAGCCAGCCTGCCATTTATTGTCACTCCTCCTGCCCCTTCTAGCTCTTATTATCCACGAGAACAATGAGCCGAGGTCGTATGGCCTGGCTATGTTCAGCAGGCCTCCTACAAACTCTAGCTCATGGAATATTCATAACCACCCCCACTGGGTGCAAGTAACGCTCAGAGTTGCTAACTTGTTTTTTAATTCTCTGCTACAGGCCAGTAGCAGAGAATCTGTCAAGTTAAAAGGACACTTGTTTCCCCTATTAAAATATATTTTTCTGAGACAAGTTCTCACTATGTAATTCAGGCTGATCTCAAACTCCTGGTAATCCTCCTGCCTCATCCTCCAAGTGCTGAAATTGCTCAGCTTTAGCAGTCTTTAAGGAATTCCTTCATTCTTGTTTTCTCTTTTAGTTACTCCACGAGTCATTGTATAGATGTCATTTCAGTTGCTTCTGGTTTTCATCCAGCAGCAGAGCAATTATTTACCTTTATTAGAAGGAATTTACGGGTGTGTGAGTATGTGTATGTGTGGTACAAAGAAGTGGATTTTCAAAAGATTCCAAAAGTGTATTTGCAACTTTGACAAATACTCCCAGCATGACTTCCAAAGAGGTCAAATTCCCAGCCCCTCGAGAGTATGAGTGTCTATTGCCAACTTGTGTGTTATCAAAGCTTGTGATCTGTGAAAATCTAATACATCTCAATGACATTTCATAATTTTTTTAAAGATAGTGTCTCACTTTGTAGCCTAGGCTGGCTTCAAACTCCCAGCAATCCTCCTGCCTCAGCCTGAGATTACAGGCATGTGCCACCATCCCTGGCTTGCCTGATACTTTGTCTTTTTTTTTTTTTATGTTTTATCTGCTCAGGCAAAAAACTTATGAAAAACAAGAACATCTTTCCTCTTCTCCTCACCACTCGAGACCCTCCTGGGGAGAAAGTGTGAACACAGCAAATACTGATGGACTGGAAGGGACTCGTGGAGGTCCTGAACCTATGCTCCGGGGATAGGGTCCGGGGCACCCTGACTGGTGTCACGATGGAAATTACAGAGTTGGTCATCTAAAGACAGAAATTGGAGTGATGGAGCCACTGGGCAGAGCCGCCACGGCTGCAAGAGGCCCTGAAGAATTGGTAAGAATCAGAAGGACCCGAGTCCTGCTGGTGCTTTGGGTTCCCACACGCAGCACCCCCAACTGCGAGAGTGGATTGCTGTCATTTCACGTCTCCCAGTTTGGGGTGCTGCATTAGGGCAGACTCAGCACCTCTGACTTCTCACCTTCTCATCAGTCGAAACCACAGATATTGTTAAGCAAGATTACAATCACTGAAGGTATCTCAGAGTATTGTGTAAGATCATTGTGGCTAGGGGCTGGGATTTAGCTCAGTGGCTTAAGCACCTGCCTGGCAAGCATGAGGTCGTGAGTTCGATCCCTGGTACCAAAAATAAATAAATAAAATAAAATAAAATAAAATAAAATAAAATGCAGAACACTGTGAGTTCTTTAAAAAAAAATCATTGTGGCTTTGATGTTACAATATAGCAAGTCCCCACACTAAATCTTTTCTTGATAAGGTGATAATTTGTTTTCTAAATATGTAGGTATTCCTATACTTATGTTTCAACATAACAGTTTCCTTGATTATTCTCTTTATTTTTTTATTCATTTAAAAACATTCTTAGAAGGGGTGGTGGATCTGAAGGGGATTCCTTCAATTTTTGCCTGGGTGCAGTACTAAGTATGTCCACAAGGGGCCCTAGAGCACCTAGACAAAACTTTAGGATTACTATTGCTCGCTTCACTCTAGCTGCCTCGCTTATAGAAACTGCCTTTAAATTCATATTATTTTTATATTATTATGCATGTCCTATAATCAGAGTATGTAAATACTCACAGGCCTGCTGTCTTATTTGTTGATGTAAAATTTCCATGCCATTTTTTAAATGATTATGTGAACAGTTGGTACTGGAGTTATTTTTAACCTGTATCCTAGAACTGAAACTACTCCGTAATTTCTTTCTTTTTTTCTTTCCTCCCCCTCCTCCTCCTCCTTCTCCTTCTCCTCCTCCTCTTCCTCCTCCTTTTTTTATCTTTTTGAGAGAGGGTCTGTCTATGCAGTTCAGGTTGGCCTTGAGGTCACTTTGTAGCCCAGGCTGGTCTGGAACTTGCAAGGATCCTCCTGCCTCAGCCTCCCGAGTGCTGGGATTACAGGAGTGCACCACCATACCTAATACTCTGCAATTTCTATGTCCTATAGGAAAAGAGGGAATGAATGCCAGATGGAATTGAACATAAATAATAACCCGGGTTTGGGAGGGCAGCTCAGTGGTAGAACACCTGCTTAGTGTACTCACATCCTGGGGTTTAGCTTCTAGCACCTAAAAACAAAACAGCAACAGCAACAACAGCAACAAAAACCAGCCTGACTGTGGCCTTTTCAAGCAGGGCTGGACAGCGACCTGACTACGAGAGGTTGGTGTGGGTGGTGGCTGCTCTGGGGGTGTCTGTCCCGGCCTGGGCCCTGTCCCTGCGGCGCCCTTTTCCGTCCATGCCGCGTCCTAGTCCATCCACGCCTTGTGACAAGGTCCATGGGTGGAGGAGAGCGCTTCCAGGAATCGCTTCTCCAGGAAAAGGACACCACGTGTGGGAATTGGGCGCGAGGATCTTGTAATGTTTTGTACTGATAATTGTAATTTGTGTAATTCATATATATATATTTTCATGTAATACTCAATATGAAATCGAAAATAGAAACTCCAGAGGAGTTACTAGAAACCCTCTAGATAACTTTGTGAAAACTAATTGTGAAATTTTACCTTCTGTGAGTAGTATGAGAGAGTTTATACAAAAGCTTTAAA